>VZSC01007216.1:5645-22144 GCA_013398225.1 Steatornis caripensis
TATGATTCTATGAACCAAGTGTAAAGGAAAGACCCTATAGAGATAATAAGGAAAGAGATCACTGAGAAAGTGATTGAAATCCACATTTCACAGCAAGACCAGTTCCTGTTCCCTCCTATTCACGAAAAGGTGCCTGGTTCTTTATAATTTAGCATTGACAGTAATATTCTCACATATCATTGCAGAAATTAGACTGAAAATCGCAGACAATGTTAACAGTATTAACAGTGGATGTCAAATTCTAGAGCTGATGCTAACAACAGTGTTAGTTTATGCCCTCTGCACTATGTGGGCTCATCCTCTTCAAGTATTCCTTCATACTTTTAATTGTTCCTTTATAAAACATGATGTTATAGAACTGTATTTCCCCACCACCCTGTTCACCATCTATCTATCCAGTGTGTCTCCTCTGGTTGTCATTTCCTTCCCTGCGTTGAAGTCTTCTGTTCCCTTTTGTATTGAGTCTGCCAGGCAGCACATGCCAGGCAGAAGGACTGTTAAGGGTCACCTAGGTGTTATAGAGAAGTGCAAATTTTAATGTAAATATTTTAATGAATTCTTTTTCAATGTGAATTTTTAGCTAGAACTCTCAGCAACCTGGTCTGACCTCACAGTCAGTGCTGCTATGAGTGAGAACCTGGACTAGGGCTCTCCTGTGCACCTTTCAAACCTGAAATATCCTGTGGTCCTGTGATCCCATTATCTGTCCATCTCCTCTGGCTGCACCACTGAGGGCTAACAAAATTTCGTGTGTTAACCTTGCTTCAATCTAAAGCTAAGACACCTCTATTTCCCTGCTTGTGTGGGGGAAATTCTCCCTCTTTTTCCATTTGTTGACACCACAGGCATGGGTTCATGTTTTTCTTCCTCTCTCACGCCACATTTGTCATTTATTTGGGAGAATAATTAGAATATTAGGATGTCAACATTCTTTTTTCTATCAGGTGGATGGATAGAAGTCAGAAAAAGCTGGTGTGTGGGGCAGTGTCCATGCTTGTGTCTGCACCTTCCTGCAAGAGCAGTTCTCTTAGGTGACCCTGTGTCGCCAGTGGGGCTGTGTCCCATCCATTGGATTACTCTATGGGCACCGCACGGACAATGTGTCCATATGCTCTGGCTGGTCCTGATTCTGCACTGATGTGTTTGCTATGAATGTGGATAGCAATGGTGATATTACAAGTAGCTGTTGGAGCAGCCCTTTGCTGGTTATACAAACTGGTCTATAGATCATTAAAGAAATATCTGAAAGTGTGGCTGTGGAGAGAAAAAGGTGGGTGCTCCACTGTGGAATTCACTTGACCAGATGCAGATATCTTAAGGGCAGGCATTTCTGCATAAACTGTTGCTTAGGGTCTGTTTATAGTCAAAGGAGTGAAATAGCTATAGGTAAAGAGGGTTAGATTAGGCTCTGGGAATGTCCTGAATGCAAGACCAGAAGTTGGTTTTTTTCTGAGCTAATGTTTAGTGATTGTAGATCTCTATGTACTTTCAAAGGGCACTGAAAAACTCTGTTGTCTTTCTTTCCTAAAGAGTTATGTGTATTCTTTACATTTTTTGGTGCTTTTGCCAACTCTTGGTTTTAATGGACTCTGTGCCTCTTGTGCAACCTTCTTCCCCATGGTCCTACAGGCATCTCTTGTGAGTACTCTATCTGTGCTCTCAGCTGACACAAAATCATGCTCCCATACACCAAGCTCACCAGAAGTCACCATTAGCAGCATGAACCCTTAATCAAGGAAGAAATACCTTAACCGAGATTCAACAGAGTGCTAATATGGTGCTACCACTACTGAACTTGCTGGATTAGCCCAAATTGATGCATCCTTTTTGAGCGCTTCTTTGAGCACTTTTTTCCTGAGCACTATTCCTTTTTGAAGATTAGATCCCAACAGAGTATGCTGGAATCATTGCTTTATTAATTCATTAGTCAAGTAGGGGAAAGAAACAAAGAATGAATAGCATAAAAGTTAACTGAGAAGCCTGAATAAGTCAAGGTGCGACAAAAACATTTCTAGTGCTCAGTAGGGTGTTGCTAGTCTCATAAAACTTGTAGAAGCACATGGTTTAGCCTGAAATGTTAAACCCCAAACACCAAAACACAATAGCTTTTAAATATTCCTTCCCTTCCTGGAAATGTAGTAACCATACAAGCACCTGGGTTGATGGAGTATCCTTCCCTCTGTATTTCCAATACATATTGGAAGTTCGTTATGAGTGAAAGAAGGGACTGTTTTGATGAAGAGAGTTTAAACACTTACAACCAGGGTCACGTTTTCAGCAGAATTCAGATCTATCTTCTCCAGTAGCAAGTGGAATGTAGATGGAGTGGGGTCAACCATGTAGTGAAAGCTTAGTTGCTTTATTTAGGAAGGGAACTGGAAACTAATGCTTAAAAACATCCATTTGCTCATTTAGGCATCAAAACCCATGGTTTTTGACAAGGTGGCCTCTTGCTGATGTAAAGAACAAAGTTGAATTGTCTTTTAATTGAAGGGTGAGGGATCACTGTTGAAGGATCGGAGATGCAAGGGCTTTTGGTCAAAGATCAAGCTATATCCAGCCATTTTTTGGTAATGTTGCTCTCAACATCTTCCACTGAGCTGCCAGGGACTAAAAGGACTTTTCTGCATCACTGTAAGCATTCTCATGAATGTCTAAGACTTCCTTCTTTCCATGTACCTGTAGAAGGCAGTGCTGCTACAGCAATAAACGTCAGCTTACCTGTAACTCTGCCTTTGGTGCTGGTGTTTTTTGGAGCAAAAGTGCCCAAGTTCCATTTTTCCTTGTCAGTTCCTGCCCACGCAGTGCACGAGGAATGAAAGTTACTGTAGATTTCTTAGAATGCTCCGATCCCCATTTCACAGATGAGGAAACTCAGACATTGTGGATTGTTTGTCTGCCAGTGCAGCTCCATAGAAATGTAAATGCCTTGCCTAAGACCTGGGAAAGGGTCAGTATCAGGGCCAGAATTAAAACGCTGCTTGTTCTGTACTTCCGCACTGAATTCCCTTCAAAGCGTGCTGCGATGAAAGATCCAAATACAAGATCTGGCATATTTGGCTTTTAATTTTTCTCCTCTTACTTGAATTGCTGGGCAAACGGAACATGCTCCTGTTCACGAAACACATTGATATCTATCCAGCTTGGATGAAACTCAAGGAAAATGCTAATCATCGTTTGTAACTAAAGGCACATCTCCCCTACAGGGGGAGCTTGCTGTGCTCTGAAGTTTTGCCTGTTGTATCATGACTTTATCAAGAGAAGCTATACAGCAACCCGTCTCTCCGAGAGCGCATAGCAGATTGCACTGTCAAAGAGAGAGATAACTTCTTGCCCTCTGAAAAATCTTGAGATATGAAGATGAAGCTATAGGAGGGAGGGCAGGGAGGAAGAGAGCTGCTCCGATACTTGTACACGTAAAACACACTTGGGGGAAAACTTACAGGAGTGTCAGCTTTGTCAGACAACATGCTGTTAAGGTTTTAAAGGATGAGTAATCTCCTGAGTGCCATGGGACTGACAGACAGATGTCCATGGGGAATACAGGTACAATGCTCAGAGCTGAGTGCTGGAGTCTTTGATTAGCATATGCTGATTTTATGAATGATGATCTTCTGCTGGCTGCATTCACAAAAGTGGTCTGTGTTCAAAGCAGTTGTACGTATGGGGACATTTTGCTCCTGTCAAGCTTCTCGGCATCCACCTCGTTCCCCTGGAAATGATGGGAGCCCAGATACCTGGCAATAACGAGGAGAAGCAACTTTAAAAATCATACAGCACTGAAAGCTCTTGCACACTTTTTAGGAAGAAAACTGCTATTTTCTCATGTAAGAAAAAATTCATCTCAATGTGTGAGACAAGTTTTTCAGGAAAGCAGTTACTGTCTCTTTGCCTGGATGATTTTAGAGATTGGTCCTAAATTCAGAGGTTTTGAGGAATTATGAATCTTATCAGCTTCTCTGTCCTCTGTGCTGACCAGGTTTCTGGTGAGCCAAAGTGCCTTTGGAAAGCTTCAGTTTGTCAGACGTGAAATTAATTTGGTGGCTCGGTCTCAGCCAAGAAGCTGTCTGTACCCGATCATTGCAGCAGAAGGACGTTGCGTGATGTAACCCGTGTGCCCTCCCGATTGCCCGAAGCATACACAACACCTGCTCCTGGAGAGTTTCTGTCCCTGTGGTTTTTAGGGATTTGGGTCTTTCTCCACAAAACTCAGATGAGAGCAGAAGTGCCTCTTTATTCCTGGTGGTTTTTTCAAGGGGTGGGGGCAGTGGGCAGTGATATTGAAGGGAGGGTGGGAGGCCAGCAAGGAGGCAAAGTGAAGGATGTCTAGATCTGCAATGATTCAGCAGAATGTTGTATTTTGTCTCATTTGACAGTCCCTATAAACATAATGCCATGCAAATTTCAGCTCTTCAGCCTGGTTTGATTAGCTGGTGCTGCCAGCAGCCAGGACCCAAAAGTCACTCTGATAGCGTTGGTCTCTGTATTTGGCTTTATCCTTTAAGAGAGTCCTAAAAATGAACTCTCTGGAGCATTTTGGTTGTCACAGGAGGCGTTTCTCTCCTTCCTCTTTGTTCCTTGCTTACTGCAGGCGAACAATAAAAAGCAGGGAAAAAAATTAAAAGCAACCCCAATGACTTCTCTGCCTCTCTGATTTCAGCTCGTGCTTATGAGCCTCAGCGTTATAGTGCGTGGACTTTTGGGATTAGGTTCTCCCACCCTGATTGTACCTGGAGGAAATAAAACGAAATCCTGCACGTTGGTGCTGATTGCTTAAGAGAGAGTCATCTCCTTTTGTCATCTGACAGGGATGAGCCATGTTCCTTCAGTAGTTTCCTCTGTTGTTCTTTCTAATTTACGTCACTGTGAAGTGTTAAGGAAGGTGACTCCAGGTGTTGCGATTAGAAAGTCAAATTGCAAAAATAAAGCATTAAAAATAAATGCCACAACGGAATTGCTGAGCCAGTGAATAAAGAGCTTTAAATGCAAATAGGGAACTAGCTGTTCATTTCTTTACCAGTCACCTGTCTCCTGGTCTAAGGATTAAGGGCTCTGTGTCTTTTAGTCTTGAGTCTTCCCGTTTAACTCCAGGTGCTACTGAATGTCACAACTTTTTACAACTCACTTATTAAGATTTAGAGGAACTTCCTTCCTTTTATTTGGACCACAGTAGAAAGATTATCACTTCTTCTGAGATGTCACCTCCCAGGAAAGAGACTCAAGGAGAGTGTCTCATAAATCAGTGGGTTTTAAATATAAGCAGTCTTCCCCTAAACACACTTTAGGAATTTGGTGAGTGAGCTAATTCGCTTGTAGGATAAATGCCCAGCTACTGGAAATTGGTGTAGATCAACTGACTTCAATGCTGATTTCTACAAGCTGTAAATGAACTGGTGTCTCATTTTGAACGACTTTCAAACACCTCCAAAGAAAAGCGTGAACACTATTTCTTTCATGCACAGCTTTCCTCTCCCCTGGGTGTTTTTGGAGAAGCACAAAGTATTTTACAACCACAGTCAAACAGATCCTGCAATGCTAGAGGATCTTTCAACATTTTTCTCTCCTTGTCCCTCCCGCAAGGTACGATATTATCCCCCTATATCAGGGTGCAGTGGTCCTTTGCTGTTGTCTCTGTCTCATGTCTGTAATGCTGGTACTTTTTACCCGTTGCCGGGGGGAGAAAAGCAGTCAGATGGAGAATCTTTCTGGCTCTTTCCTGCTGTGTGCTGCTGGGGCTGGGAAGACCTCATGGGATCGCAGTTCTTGCAGTGGGCAGAGGTCAGCCCAGAAAGATTTGGGGACTGGAAGCTGTGCAACACAGAGCAGATCTAGGTCAGGTTGATGGACAAGATGTATCTCGAATATCATAGCAGCATAATCACCTCCTGATTGGGGACAGTGCCATATCATGCATTTTTTGCAGTTCTTATGTCCCCAGGGCATGAGTGCATCCCCACGAGACGCATGCAATTACTATGCCATGGTGAACAGTCTTGGCTTCAAATCTAGCTCTGTCTAAGCTTTATTTTCTTTTCTCCGTCCCTCCATCCTCCCTTAAACAGCGGTATTAATTAATCTTGCAGCACCACGTGGACATGGTGAGGATTGCGTTAAACACTATTATATAAATACCTCTTGCAAATCTTTCTCTCCTAACGCCTGTGAAGTTAGAGCATCTATTGTTACGTGCTGTCAAAGACTGCCACAATAGCTTTGGAAGAGCTGTGAGAAGCCAGCGCTTTGTTTCACAGGTGGGTTTTCTCCATGGGCATCATGATGGCACCGTGTTGCGGCAAGTTGAGCCAAGGAGGTAGCTGAGCAGATGGGTTTGTACTGCAGGCTCTCTGATGCTTGGTGACCTTCAAACAAGGTGAGGCAAGACCCCATCCTCCAAGATCCAGGGACAGGAGTGCCACTGAAGTGCCACCTGCCTTTGCCACATTGCCCTCATCTACGACAAAGATGCTGGCACTCATTGACCGTATTGCATTAGCACAGAGATAAATTAGTCCTTTCCTTCTAAGTGAGGCTGGAGCTGGTAAGTGGTGCCAGACTGGCAACCTTGTGTTATTTATTGCACGGTTCATTGTGCACTTAATATCTTGTTTGCTATTTTGGAAGGCATCAATGCATTAAGTAGTGGTTTTCCTCGGGCTGCTTCAGTCTGACTGCTGAACTCACATGCCAAATGTACAGTCATGTGAGCTGTACGAGCCATTTTAATTCTCCCCTCTTACAGTTGCATTCATCAGTGTTGATCATTCACTGTCATATTATTGAAAGTGCTTAGGTCTCTCTTACAACAGCCCTTTTCAGTCTTGGCAAGCCTGACTACAGTAGTACAGTCTGTTTCTTCCCTGTGCTTTACCCCCAGTGGTTGACTTCTACATCTTTTGTGTACCAGGTCTATGTTATTCATTATTCCATCTTTTCTAGACAACTGTCCCCTCGCTACCCTACACACGGGGCATTGCACTCTGGGTGCAATCTGGCTTTATCACCCAGCTGGCCTGTCCCACAAAGTCCATGCTGAGCTGCCCAAACTCAGTCTTGTTGGCCGCTGGCTGCCTCTTACAGTATTTTGAGATCTGGTTATGATTAGCTAGGTCTTCTCCAGGGTCTGGAGGCAGCCTGCTTCTCACTACACAGCCATTCACTGACTCAGCTCCATGTTTCATTTTTCTTGGCAGGTTTTTCCATCCTCCACTCTCAAGGCTTGCCTGAAGATTTTTGGCAGCGGGGTCAGTGTAGCCAGCATCTCGACCTCTAACCCATGTAGTGCTATGTGAGCTTGGGTAGCTATGCCTACTCCATCTATGCACCCTCCAGATAAGGCTGTTCAAGTGGTCCTGTGTTTGTTGGTAGTTTTGTATCAGGTTTCTGCCCCAAGGGGGCTGACCAAAGGTTGCAGTCTTCTGCATCTGAATAGAGCTTTCATGTTAACACGGGATTTGCAGGATCCTCATGATGACAAATTTGGTCTAGGTTTTTACAATTTCTTCTTCTTCCCCCTCCACCGCTGATTCCCCTGCCTGGAGTAATAGTAAATATATTTAACAACAGGGCATCCAGAAAAATGCCCGGGGGCAGAAGACTGTTGACCTTTTCTCGTGATGAAAACTGACCTACCTTTAGGTTTGGGGTGTTTGGGGTTTTTTCCTTCTTCTTTCTTGAAACCTACTTTTACACTTGACATTGTTTTGTACTTCACTCCGTGGTAGTTGCCTTTTGTAGTCACCTCAGGAGTGACAACATCACAGACCTTTACAGTCTAAAAAAGGACTAAAACAACTATTTTACAATTGCTTTTTATTTCCACTGAGGTGTTGACTCATTTAAAGAATTACAAGGGATAAGTGAGCTGTGATTTTCCTTACAAAGACCAGGCTATCGCAGCCTTGCGTGTGTTTTGTTGTTTTGTTCTGATTTAGCCAGTTTACCATGATGTGTAAGGTTTTATTACTCTATTCATCATTCAAACAGCCAAGACTTTTTGTAAAGCTCAGTTATTTGTACATGGCAATCTGCAACAGGGATTGTTCTTAAATAGAGATTAGATGTTTCTGTTAGCAAGTCAGCTGGTGGTTACTGCGGGTCATTAGGACTTCTTGTCACCCAGAGCAAGGTACCTCTTCCCTAGCCATAGGTTTCTAGGATGTATATGTCCCCTCCTGGCTTTAAGGTCTCAAAATAATCTATGAGAAGACATTTTTAGGACATACTTAATTCAGTGGGATTTTAGATATCTGTTCTACCATGAGCTGACCCATAATCAGCCTGTTTCTCTTCATTGACTAGAAGTTCTGTTTATCTCACAAGCTCAGACATACATCCATAATCACTGGTATCTATGATTTTCTTTGGATAAATAGTGACCAGACTGTTTGTACAAAACACTAGTTTTGTGGATTTTTTTCTTTTCTTTTTGAATGGTAGTTCTGCATCCCGGCTTCTGCCCTCCCCATCTCAGATCACCTTCTCACTTTGGGTGTAAGTTAAGAAGCTTTTGTTACCTGAATCTTTTGTAATTTGATCTTGCATCTTTAGTTATTTGTTTCTCAGAGATCAATCTTAACCTTTTCATTTTCTGCTTGATCTTAACATTTTGACATAGTATTTTAATAACAACATTGTTTGATTTACCCCATCAGTTTGGTCATGATGGATCTTCTGTAGTTAGAGAGAAGACACACAGTATTGTCTTGGTAATCACGGACTGATGACCACATGAGTAAATGCATTTATAAGCTGTCAGTCTGTGATAGTGAAATCAAAGAAAAGCAATGTCCTGATTTTGATGCTTACTTTTAATTGAGCAAATGAAAAGCTTTCCATTTAGGCATGCCAGTGTTATCTAAGTAATATTCTGGCAAGTTGCCCTTTCACCAACGTGACAGTATGTTCCAGCAATAAAATGGGAAAAAAATCAATTCTATCGAAAAAAAAAAGTATTTGAATCTAATGTTAATTGCAGATCAGAAGAAGAAATTTATTTTTACAGTTTAGGAGAGCTAAGTGAAAATGTGAGTAACAGAATGGTCGGCCCACCTCAGGATGAAATTCATATCTTGTTCTTTGTTGGAGTATGATGCAGCATATCCTTTGATATGACCTTGCAAACTAGTGACAGTATCTCAAATCAGGCTAAGATTTGTAGAGCTGACAAAACATATTTCCCTGTGGTGGCTTTGGTGTCTAAAACACTTGCAACGTAAAGGATTTGCAGAGTTCACTTCTGCAATTAAAAGATTGAGATGTCCACTTGCACATGTGAAGAATGTATGTATATCCAAATTCTGGGAGATACAGAGGAGACATCTGTATATATTTTCCAAGTGGAGTGTCAAAGAGGGAAACATATATAAAAGTGGCACACCCAGCTTTGGCAGAACCATTGTGGGACAGTGTCTGCAAACCAGTGTATATGGATAATGTCTCCTACATGGTTCAAAGTGCATCCTCTGAGCATCATTCACTTGCACAGTGTGCAGCACATTTACACCAACCCTGGATGCATGCTCTGATCCCACAGCCCCAACGGATTGAGTTTTTATAATCTTCTAAGTCTTACAAAGGCTCCTGGCGCTAATGCTGTCTTGCCACTTACAAGCGTCTTTGCTGGGCCATTAAGCAAACCAGGAGTTACCTACCATTAAGGCATAAGCAAAGCTCAGTCTGCAACAGTAAAAGAAATCTAGCCACAGCGAAGAGTTTGACCCTGTGGCTTCTTTCATGCTATAGCTCTTGCTTGCTGCTCAGAAGACTGAAAAACATTACTGCTGTAACAGTGAAATATCTCTTTGTGGCCACTGGAAAACAAGTTTGTGTCTGGACAATTCTATTTTAGGAGAGAGAGGTATGTGGGGAGAAGCTTTCTGAAATTAATTAAAATATGACTATCAGCCTCAATAGGATCAGGTTTGCGTTCCCATTCTTTTGGTGAAAACAAACTATTCAGTTCTTCACTCATGTTGGTAGGGTTTTCATTGGATGGAAATATAAGGGTTGTGGCTGCAAGGGAACTGTCTCAAGGTGGGCTAATATGCATGTATAATTCCTTGGGTGAAATTCTGGTTCTCCTATGGCTTGAGCTGGATTGTAGCCTATTCTGGTTTGATTTAGGTAATTCTGGACAGCGAGAGGATCACAGCAAGGAAGAATGCAAATTATCTTCCCTGGGAGATGAACAATCCAGTTTCTGCACAGCAAGGGAGTAGGGAAATTTAAACTCAGCGGCATTAATGGAAAACTTATCACAAGACAGTGAAAAGTCTAATAGCCATCTGAAATGCAGTTACACTTTCCTGAATTTTAACTTTTCTTCAATAGCGCAGCTTCATATTATGGAATTGTAATGTCTCTATGTTAAAAGGGAGAGGAAACCATCGTCGTTTGTCGACGTCATCATCTAACTCCCCTTTCTTCCCACAGTCCCTGGAAATAAAGGACAAACTGGGAGGAGGGAAAAAAAAAAAAAAGGAAAAGAAGAAAATTAAGATTGGAAGGAAGCCTTGGAATTGGCAGCTGTCGGCAGCCCTCAGGACAAGTGATAAAATGCTACATTAAAGTAGCTATGGTGTGAAATGCCATTGACAGAATAACGAGGATAGGAAATCACTTTATAAATGTGCTTACCCAGATAAACAGATGTGACTGAGGGCAACTCTGTTCTGTCACTGAACACTCGAAAGGGCAAAATTTATGGCAGTCTATTTGCTGTTAAAAAAAACCCAGCAAACAACAAAAACATACAAAACTAAACCCAAAGAGGTTTCAGAGAGAGGTGAGAGTTCAGTGCACATGTAAGGGTGGGAATCAGGGCAGAAACAATTTCTTGTAATAAACCATTTTGAGAGTCTAATAAATCGATATGTGGCAGTGCGTGGTGATGCTGAGAAAGCGGGGCTGGCTCCTGATCATGTGCAATTTGAAAAGGCAGGAGCCACTCTACAGGTATGACTTGGGGTCTTTCAGAGGCAAAATATGCAAAGGGATAGTAGTTCGATTTCCTGTTGAGCTGATGCCAGCTGGATGGTAGCTGCTCCTGGAGTCAGCCTAAATTTAAAGGATCCTTTGGGCTCTGGTGAGGAGCTGAAGGACTGTATGTGCACCCAGTAATTAAGATTTCTGAGTGCTTTCATGGCCTCTGGCACTTGGGGAGAATGAGCTGCAATGGGTGAGATGTCCCCACGGCCTTCTCATCCCCATGTCACAGGGAAAACCTGGTATGGGTGCAAGTGAGCAAAGCTCAGCCAGGTTTAGGTGGGGAATGTTTCAGGGCTGGAGGGCAAAAGCAGTGAAGCAGAGCGCATCACTGGTGTTTCCAGAGGTCAGCTCAGCTGCAGAAAGGTAGAGAAGCACAGCCCTGATCAGTGGGAAAGCAAAGAGGATGTGTTCATCAACGTTCATCAAGAGCAAAGGCCTCGTCCAGTTTCCTGGTTGAAAGCAATGATGAGCCAGTGTGCCTTGAGGAAGGCATGGGTTGGGTCTCGCAGGACAAGGGTCTTTGTAAGAGATTTCATCAGATAAATAAGTCTGCTGTCAGTATCACTAGCTATCCAAGCAACAACAAACAAATGCAGCATGTTTTTCTGAGTTTGCTTAAGGAAGCTAAGGCTTTGTTCTGTTCTTGTTCTAAATTGTCTGCTCCTGTTAGCAACTAAGGAAATGCTGCAGTTGTGTTTGACTGTTGGTGTACTCCACCAGTCCTGCTGACAGATGACCAGTGGTTGGTAAGGACTGGACAGAGATCTCAGTCCATCAGTTTATGCCAAATAGTCGTGAATCAGTGACAATTTATTGGCTGTCTCCAGACAAAAAACAATTCAATGACTCTGTTTCCTCTCTCCTTCAGAAGTATTTGAACTACTTCAGTGACTCCTCAACATTGTTCACCAAGGCCTGATATAACTATGTTGGTGTTACTTAATATTAATTAAAAGTCTAATATATATATGTATCTATATCATACTCTGTGACATATCATAATATGTGGTGTGATAGGTATAGTGCTTAAAGTTCCCTGTGCTGGAAAATTACTCATTTTGCTAATCTACCCTGAATGGCATAAAAAAAAAATAATGCTGCAATCTTAACAGTATCCTTTTCAAGGTACCTTCAGTCTGAAAGCAACCCCACTTCTTCACAATCCCTCCACTTCTCATCCCTCATCCCTAGATCCATCCAGCTTTCCCAGTGCTTCATTCTTTGAGCCAGAGGCACCTGTATGTTGCTGGGAATGAGCTGAGCATTTGACTCTACACCCTCACCTGCCTCATTTGCAAATTAAAGTAAATTTAAAACAGTCCGTTGAAAGCTGATCTGAATTTAGGGAGCACAAGCTGAGCACGCTGGACTACAAATACTTAAAGCTTTCTAATAAACCAAAGAGATTAATCCAAGTTCTTCTAAATTAGCATTTCCTTTGGGGACCAACACAAGTGGGACCGAAGGCAAGATAACTTACTTCTCTGCTGAGTTACTAGTGGTTTTATAAGCACAGGAGTATCTGCTCTGTCACTGCAGACGTTCTTGATGGTTTCTAAATGCAGCCTCTGGGACAGGGGTTGGTTGCAGTTTGTTTTTACACACTGCTGATAGATGGCACACTGTTGTAAGGATTCCCTGCCTGATGCTATTGTTCTGTGCTAAAGAGGTGAGTTGCTACTGTCTGATTGTTATCTGTTGCTATTTAATGACAGACAATGTCTTCATTGCTATTGATAAGTTGGTTAAAGCTTATTGAGTTTTGCCTTTTATTTTTGTGGACAGGGATGTTTAGCAGAGTGGAGATTTGCTGAATTTCTCTTAATGCGTAAGAGCTGAGGGAGAGGTGCATGCTTTAATCAGTTTAGTGGCTCGAGTTGATAGGAAGTTTGTTGCTGCTGTCTGAAATTGTCCATCTCTGATGTTGAAGGTTTGTATTGATTGCATTGAATATTAGACAAGCAGAGTTAAGAGCAATCTTTAAACATCATCAAATCCATCTCTCATCCCTAACGCAGAATCAACTACCCAAATCATTAACGTCTTGTATGAATGTCTTCTGTTGCAGCTTAAGCCCCTGAATTTCTGTCTATGGATTATGGGTATGGAGAACAGCTTATTCCCTTCCTATTTGCAACAGTTTCACTTAGATAAAAAGCATTGTCACGAGTGTCTCCACCCCACCACCCTTTTCTACGTTGAAAAGTAAACTACTGTGTTTCAGGGTGTGTTTCTGACACCTTTGATCATTCTCATGGCTTTTTTATGAATTTTCTCCAGGTAGTCCACCTGAAATTTGTTGCTCAAAATTAGACGCAGTACCTCATGTCACAAGTGCCAGCTTTGCTCCCAGTAGCCCAATTTTTTTTTTTTTTTTTTTGCCTGGAAAGTTGTCTCCTGTTCTTTAACTATAGAACCTTGTGTTTTCATTATTTTCCTTCTAGTCTTTCCCCAATTTAACAAAATCACTTTGAAATCCAATTGTATCATCTGACAGGCTCAAAATACTTCTGAGCTTCACTGAACCTTCATATTTAGTAACCATCCTTTCTACTCCATCACCGAAATCATTACTGAAAAATATTGGTTAGTCTTGGATACAAGACAAGCCCATGAAGAACTCATGGAATCATAGAATGGTTTGGGTTGGAAGGGACCTTCAAAGACCATCTAATCCAAACCCCTCGCCATGGACAGGGACATCTTTCGCTAGATCAGGTTTCTCAAAGCCCTGTCCAGCCTACCCTGAGCCTTCTCTTCTCCAGGCTGAACAACCCCAGCTATCTCAGACTTTCTTCACAGGAGAGGTGTTCCAGCCTTCTGACCATTTTCATGACCCTCCACTGGATCCGCTCCAACAGGTCCATGTCTGTCTTATGCTGGGGTTTCAGAGCTGAATGCTGTGCTCCAGATGGGGTTTCATGAGGGCCAAACAGAAGGAGAGAATCACCTCCCTCGACCTTCTGACCATGTTTCTTTTTATGTAGCCCAGGATATGATTGGCTTTCTGGACTGCAGGTGCACGTTGCCAGCTCATGCCCAATTTTTCATGGGCCAGTATCCCCAAGTCCGTCTGCAGGGTTCCTCTGAAGCCATCCCGCAATCTGTACTCAAGCTGGTGATTGCCCCAGTGCAGGTGTGGGACCTTGCACTTGGCCTTGTTGAACTTTATGAGGTTGGGCTCCTCTCAGTGCATCCTTCCAGTCTAGTACCTAAGAGAATTACTAAGGGAGAATTAGTTTTTAAATATGATATCCCAGACAATTTTACAATTCTTTCATCCAGACTGTTTGTATATTTGTATATCTACTTGTATATTTGTCATATATCTCTCCTTTGTCAGATATGTTGCTCTGCCTTAGAAAGATACTAAGTGGTTTTGACAATTGTATACTTGTTGCTGCTCATTCTCTTGCTGAATTTTGTGCAACTGCAAATCATACATATGTGTATTTGTCCCATCATCTCCATGGGACTGACCTTAAGCTGAATGGACTCTAATTCCCAGGATTTTGGTCTGTTCAGGCTGTACACTCTCTTTTCTTGTCTTCTGAATATCCACCTGAGTCCCCACGAATTTTCAGGGTTAACAGCTCTAAGGTTGTTTCATTTATTTTTCTAAAAATTTGAGGTCAGTATTTATGAATCCCAGAGAGTTTGAAAATATCGAACCCTTAATCTGAGCTCTTCAAGCTGTCTCTCTGTTCTGGCTTCGAGTTGGCTCTCTGTTGACTCTGAAGGGAGCCCAAGGCAATTTGCTGAGAAGTAAATGTAGATGTAGTAGACATCAACATGTAATCCACCAACCCTGCTCTATAAATAGTAGCTCTTTCATTTAGAGATTTAAATGATCTGGGCTTTTTTCTCTGAGAACATCTCCCCTATCTGCTGATGACAC
Source organism: Steatornis caripensis (assembly GCA_013398225.1). Lineage (NCBI taxonomy): Eukaryota > Metazoa > Chordata > Aves > Caprimulgiformes > Steatornithidae > Steatornis > Steatornis caripensis. The sequence goes on from VZSC01007216.1 coordinate 20,530, forward strand.
ATAGACAAAACGGACAAATTAAAATGAATAACTAATGGTTTAAATGAGAGCTGCTTTGGTCAGAGTGAGCTGCTTGTGGCGATGAAGAGCTGAATGAAGAGAGGTCATTGCTGAAGAAAAACAAAAGCTGAGAAATCCCAAGCATTTCAGAGTGAAATCATAAAGTGAAAAATGAAAAAAAAAAAGTATATGCTGCTATATTTGGGGTCTTTGCCTCCCACTATAAATAATAAACAGTATGTGCTTACTCTGTTCTCTAAAGACAGTTTCTCTCTCCAGTCCAGGATAGAAGGAAGAGCATCAGCCCTAGGTTTTATCTTGCATTAAGACATGTATCTAGCAGGACTGTAATATTGATATTATGGAAACAAATGATCGTGTTGTCAATATCGTTACAATTTCTGGTATTCTTACCCAGATCTTCAGCAGACTAATAAGCATTACCCCTATAAGACCTTCGAAGGGAATAAAGCCATCAGCTTTTAAACATGCCATCTCTTTTTCAAGGCACTGGGATTTTGAAATGCTATGATATTCTGCATTAGAAAATGCAAAGTCTTTATAGTTCCCGTAGTCACAACGTAGATCCAAATGTTGTCATACAGGCATTGAATAATTCAGCAGAAATGGTCTCTGTGGGACTTCATAGTGCCAGAGACAAGCATCCTTGCTACATTCTGGGAATTTCTAGGTGAAACAATATGGGCAACTTATCATTGTCTGACTTACCTTTGTCATTGCCCAAGACTTTATGTATAGCACATCAGGATTCTCATTGTCTAAAGCAATGTGTATATAAAAGGTACTATTTATTTTACCATCTACATTATAAATGAAAATTATCATTCAAAAGTCTATAAACATTCTTCCTTGTCTAGAAAATACAATGCATATTTACTTTCCCTAAATTTTTTGTGGTGTATTTGGGAGCTATCTTAGTGCTTAATAAGAAAAAAAAGTAGCTTTTTAATTTTTTGTTCTGGGAATGTTGTGGAACGTGCTCTTGGCGCACCTGTTTTAGCAGGGGTGTTGGACTAGATGATCTCCAGAGGTGCCTTCCAACCCCGACCATTCTGTGATTTCCTGGGGAGTGGCAATGCTGTGAAGGTCCACAACCTAGTCTGTGGAGCTTCACACAGTTCCTGGCTGTACCCAGCTTAAAATTCATGGTGCAGGCTTTGCATGCAATTGAGATCAAATGTTTTCTTTCTCCAACGCTAGCAGTGTCACTCTGCATGGACCACAAGCATATTTCTAACTCCTGAAGGCTCTCCTTGCCTTTGGCTTCTTTGCAGATGAGATAATTGCTTTTACCTGCATCTGTTGACAGTCTACAGATCACAATTCTGCAAAACCGGAAAGGTTATTACAATGAAGCTTTTGAGATCTTGGTTGTGATCTAGGTTACAAGAGAGGGTTGGTCAAGATACGGATGGGTAGCAATCCAATTGGAGCAGATAGTTTCCTCTCTGCATTGATAAGGAGTCAATATTATGAGACCTTCAAACAAAAATGACCCAAGTTAATAATAAATAATAACACAAACTGTTTGGAGAGGAAATGCATTGGGCCTCTATTCCTATGTTTTGACACCCTCATGGGATTTTTTTTTTTT
>VZSC01007216.1:22525-127595 GCA_013398225.1 Steatornis caripensis
TCTCTCAGCCTTTCCTCATAAGAGAGATGCTCCAGTCCCCTCATCATCTTCACAGCCCTCTGCTGGACTCTCTCCTGTAGTTCCCTGTCTCTCTTGAACTGGGGAGCCCAGAACTGGACACAGCACTCCAGGTGTGGCCTCCCCAGGGTAGAGTAGAGGGTGAGGATCACCTTCCCTGATCTGCTGTCCACACTCTTCTTAACGCACTGCAGGATACAATTGGCCGCCTTGGCCAATAGTTTTCCTTATATTTAGCTGGAATTTCTGGTGTTCCAACTTGTGCCCGTGGTTATCCTTCCCCTGTACACCACTGAAAGGAGACTAGGTCTGTCCACACTTTCTCAATAGCTGTTGTACACAGCAGTACAACAAGCTCTCCTGAGCATCCTTTTCTTCAGGATGAACAAACCCAGCTTTTCTTATCCTTTTGAAATATGTCAAGTGCTGCAGACTCCTGAAATGGTGATGGTGCTGTGGCTGACTCAATCCAGTAAAGTCAATGTCTTTCTTCTTCTGGAGAGCTCCAAACCGGACAATACTCCAGATGTGGTCTTACAAATGCCAAATAGAGGGATCACCTCACTAGACCTTTTGGCTACAGTCTCGTGCATCCCAGGAGGCTGTTGGTCCCATTTGCCTCACTGCTGGCTCATGACCTGGTTGGCCACAGGGACCTCCACATTCTTCTCTGCTAAACTTAGTTCTTGCTGGTCAGTCCTCAACCTGTACATGGGGTGATTCCTCCTCTTGTATAGGACTTGCCATTTGCCAGTGTTGAACTTCATAAGATTCCTGTCTGTCCATTTCTCTGGACTGTCCAGGTCCTTCTGAAAAGCTTATTTAAGGAAGATCTATAAAGATGTTCAGGAACTGGTGGAGATACAGAAAGGAAATTACATCTTGGACAATGTGAGGCATTACCAGGACTAAAACATACCTTAATCAGAAACCGTTCAATCAATTGCATGTCATTTTAGATTAAAAAAGGATCATATTCCAGCTCATTATATCTAGCCCAGTACAGTTATGTTCATGTGTGCAAATACAGCTGTGTTGTCTTCCAAGTTGGATGGCCAAATTGCATTTTCTGAACTATATTTTTCACTTTGGGAGAAAAGACTCAGAGGACTCTTTCTCCCTTTGCAGTGCTGCCTACAATGTCTCAGAGTCATCCCACTTCTACTTAAATACCAAAGACGTAAACTACTTTCTGAATTCGCCTGCCTCCCTCTTGTGCCTTTTGAGGAAGTCTAGGGAAACTTTTCTTTAGGGCATCTTTGCGATTGTGGGACCTAAGGGTTTGCATCTTTCTAGTCTCCTTATAGAGACACGTACCAAGATCTTGCCATGAGAATCTCCAAGCCTATTGCAAAAGCTGACCTAGAACAGCTTTTCTAGACTGTTCAGACTGTGCCACCCACCAAAGAACTGCTGCTAACTCTGAGATATAGGAACATCAAGACTCAGTGTAAGACAGTGCTGTAGTTTTAACCAGAAACTGGAAATTTTCAACTGAAAAGTAAATACAGGCAGTTGGAAAGTAAAGCGAACTGTCTTTAGTGTCTGCCTAAGACATTGGCACCTTTTATCTGATAGGAAGGTGTGTAAGAAATGAGAGCTTTTTGGCCTGCTTTTTCTATTAGAAATTTGGAGATGATCCAGAAGGAAAGAAATTAGGAAAAAGTATTAAGTATAATTTATGAAGAGAGATTACAGGAATTTACCGATTGCAGGCTCAAAAAGAGCAGCAATGATTAGTTGAGCCATGATGACTACATAGAAATACTTGATATGTAATAGCATTGGAAAAAGGGTAGGATAATTTAAAATATTAAGGTTGAAGGTAGTAACAAATTACTAAGTATTAACTAAGGAAAGATAGATATAAATTAAACATTAAGAAAAAAATCTTGAATAATGAGATTAATCATTCTGGATATAGCGGATACTTTTAAAAAAGACCCACTCTCATGCACAGAATGGAGACTAAAACCGCGCGAGGGTTGTTTTGGGGAGGCAGCTCCAGCAAGTCTGATTTTTACAGGAGGTGCGAGCCGTCAAGTCTTTCTTTTATAAGCCTTTTAGTGGTAGTTGTAATTAATTGTCCCTCAGACACCTTTACTCAGCATTTGTGCCTTTTAGGTATCCTAAATTGCTGACTGAAAATATACGAGACAAGTGTCAACAGAATAGTCTGTACCCCACAGAGCCAATATCTGGAATAGTCTACAAAGAACATATAATTTGGTCTTCTAATACATCGGGAAATATAGGGCAGAGAATTTTTTTTTTTTTAACTCGTATGGAGCATGTATCTTCTCTTCACCCGGTTTGTACCACTGAGGAGTGCGTGAACCTTGGGTAGCCCTAGGATATGTGGTGACTTACGGAGCTGGTGCTATCTGCAGCCCTTGGAGACCTGGACAGCCATTGCCCCATCATTTTACTGTGCCCCTTCAGTCTCCTGAATACCCAGGACAACAGCTTCAGACCTTCAGTGGCCCCTTTAAGACATCACAACTTCATCTCTGCACCACCACCATCAACATCACTTGTAATGAGGATTGACTGATCTCCAAACTCTGTACAAAAGTAAAGTAGTTTCAACTATTTCCAAACTAAAAATTGACAATGTAGCAAAGAATCTTGAAAAAATGCTACGTATTGCCAATTTTCTCCTCTCTCTTGTCCCTTTGTCTTTCCCCTTTCAGTTAAAGTTAGATTTTTTTTTTAATTACTCAAGAATAAATAGTGCACCAAAATTAATCACTTAGTTGATAGCTACAGATCAGACTCTGCAATCAGTGTTTTATTTAAGTAAAATAATTGAGTGGCAATTGATAATACATGACAGCTTAAGACTGCTCTAATTGCTTGGTTTCCCAGAACACTTCTAAAAAGAAAATGAATGTCTCCATTGTATTTTTCTGGTTAAATGACCCTCATTGAACTAAATCCAGAGTGAAGAATTAATAATGCTGCAAACAAAGTGCAGAAAGTGTTGAAGTTTTTGTCATAATCTTTGCACAGTTTCTTTTTTTGAAGGTAACATACCGCCTGCAATAAACTACCTTTCTTGGGGCTGGTATCAGTCAATGTGATAGATTACAGCTACTTCCCTCACTACTGGTATTAGTTTATACACTGTAGCCGGGGGCAGAAAGCAGATGCTAAAGGAAAAGTCAGTGTGTAAGATACTGAGCTTGGAGTTTGCTTATGGATTTCCATATCTTTGGTGACTTAGTACTCAGGAGACTTTCTTCTGAACAGCTACAAAAAACTGTAACTATAAATATTAAATGTGCTTTCTTTTCTTTTTTTTTTTTTTTTTAAGACTAAGTGTCCCTAACAAGCATTCCTATTCTATGTTAAAAAAAAAAAAGAAGAAGAAAATCATAGGTTACTGTAAGAACTCATATAACTTACTTTTTGCAGTTTGTTGCTGAGGAGACCCGTGGCTGGTTGGAGTGATTTGGAAGCTGATACAAAATAACTGTGTAATATAGACTAATAGCTCCTGAAGGACAGGTACCCAGACCATGAACCAGTCAATGGCAATTGCACCTAATCGGTGTATTTACTATCTACCTCTTGCAGAAAGGACTGAGTGGCCTGTTGCTCATAAAAGCCTTTTCTCAGATGAGGCTATGGATAAATGAGGGTGGACACGTCTTCTCTGGTTGGTGTGGCTTTTATTTTGACATTTTGTGTTTTATTTAATTTTCACTCTCAGGGTGTCAGTCCAGCAAATGTCACAACCACTAAGCTGCAACCTATATCTAATTTCTAATGGATATTCTTTATTGGGCAAACATTTTTATTTCTAGAATATGAAGGCCACAATGTCAGACATTTCATTATCTCTATTCGTATTTATTGGTTTTGGGTCTCTCATGCATTTGTTTTTATGCCATCTGATTATCCCAGAAACATAAGTGAATTTACCTCAGAATAGATTCCTTAATTCAACTCAAGGAAGCAGGGACAGATTAGTTGGCCAAAAATCCCACAAAAAACCTTTCTAGCATAGCAGAAGACAGGAGGAATATTTCTAGCCTGTGAGTTTCTTTCATGTACAACCCAACGGTTTGTTGGGAACACAAGAATATTGATCTTTCTTTAGTGGTAAGTAGCTTAAAATCTGTTTGTGGGAGTGAAGAGAGTTGCATTTGTGGTGTGGGTTCAGGTAGTTTATTCTGTAATGTTGACAAAATAAATGCATAACCTCAGAAGTGTAAAGAATAAATATTAGGCGTGACCAGTCTAATGCATTTTTGGTGTTATTGCTTCCAAATCTGCATTATAACAACCTAGAGACTTATGCCAGCTGTGTTAACGAAGTGCACTAACATTAGACACCAGGAGAATGGAAATAAAATTGTGCCATTCCCCTTTTTGGAGAGCAGAGCTGATATTCTCCCTTGCACTTGGGAGACCAGTGAAATCTCTTCCCTCTTCGTTTACTTGGTTTGTGGATCCCCCTTCGTCTTTCCCTCTTTGTGGGCAGCTCACTAATCAGGGCCTTCATGAGTGCCTAGAGGAAGACAGAGGTGGAGATGAAGGAAGGGCGATGCATTGCAGAATATGGAAATGCCCATGCTCTCCTTCATCATGGATGGTTTTTGAAACATTTCTCCATTTGCTCTTCACCTTCATTTTGTTACATAATTCCTTTGTTCCCCATGCAAATATTGCCTCTTGGTTTTCTGATGAGAGCTATTCTTGCCCTTGCTCTGCCTGATATCAAACCACCATGTCATTAACTCCAAGGAAAAATGGAATCAATGCAGCTTTTGTAATCAAAACTAAGCAAGGCTGTCCTGGTTTGGGCTGGGACAGAACCAATTTTCTTTCAGTAACTTTACTTATTAGTTAAGTCTCTTCTGAGAAGCTGCACTCTCTGAAATTAACTGCATGTTTTCCCAGACAGGAGCTGCTTCTAGCAGTGATAAGGCTCGGTGTTTATAGTTAGTGCTGGAACATCAGCAGGAATGGTGCGCGGAAAGGCTCTTGCTTATAGTTATCCCTATGGAGACCAAGGTCGATGCTTGCTTCTGCTGACTTTCTAATGCACTGGAAATTAAACAGCAGAAAAGAGGTCACACCTGCAACCCTCCGATGGGGAGGAGTGGGTCGGACAGGTGACGCAAACCTGACCAAAGTGAGGATTCCATCCAATATGCGTCATTCTCAGTATAAAGCTGAGGGATCATGAAGGTCAAACTCTCTTCCTCTATGGCCGGCATCCGAGGAGGACTCTGTTCAATTCTTCTGTCTTTGAACCTGATCCATGCGTTCCTGAATCCAGTTCCTGCCTGCTGTTGAGTCCAGTCTGGGACTTTTCCAGGGTGTGTCCCACAGCATCCAGGTGACATGGTCGTCGTCAGGGGGAGCTCAATGTTGGTTTTGTATATGTTTGTATAGATTTCATTATTTATTTTTTTCCAGTTATTATTATAGTTAGATTAAAGCTGTTTTAACTTTTCCAACCCCTAAGTTTCTTTCCCTTTTCTCTTCCCCCCTGCTTTTGGGGACACAGGGAGTTAACAAAGACTATCTGTCATCTGTTTAACAGCCACCCCAGGTTTAAACCGTGACAAAGGCAAACCAATTTTTTGTTTGGTTTTTTGTTTGCTTGCCTGTTATCAGAGCATATCTATGTTCATGCTTATCTTGCACCAGAGTGTTTAGCCAGGAAAAAAAGCCTGAGATTTAAGGTCTATTTTGTGCTATTGCAGACAGAAATAGGCTGTGCTTGTATCTCTGCAATCTGCTAAACCTCAAATGATCATTTAACACCTGGTGTATGTTGTGTGCAAGTTAGATCTTGAAATTATTAGTGTATCTATAAATACAGCTACTATTTATACAGATGATTGTGTTTGTGGTACACAAGAATACATGTGTATATATGCCTGTATAAATACTCACATGCATTCACATGTGTGAAGTGTGTGAAGTCACATACCTTTACAAACTGTTGAATTAAAATGAAATTGTGGATGTAAATTAATTTGAAGTTAAAAATCGTGGTTAGCTAAAACATACTTTATCATACGCCACATTTTTCTAAATATAAAGTGAGGATACGTACTTAAAACCAGAATTTATGATGACCTCCTCCATTAACACATCTCCTATTTCCAAATCTAAAGGATTTTAAAAGGGCAAAGTACCTCTTCCTATCATTTGTATTGTTATATTTCCCTGAGACTACAGTCCAGTGCTGACCTTCAGCACAGTCTTGGAACTCATAAAGTTCCCGTGAAGGAAATTATTTACCTTTAACTGTCATCAATCCCTGTAAAGGCAAACACTGAAGGATATAGATTACGTGGGAGATAGTGGTAGCAACGCATGTTTACAGGCAGTCTGATCCAGGTGTGGAGTTGCGAAGCTTCGGAGAAAGGGTCCAATGCAAAAGGTGGCTGAAAGATATTAACACTTTGGAGTGAGTCCAGAGGAGGGCCACAAAGATGATCAGGGGGCTGGAGCACCCCTCCTATGAAGACAGGCTGAGAGAGCTGGAGTTGTTCAGCCTGGGGAAGAGAAGGCTCCGGCGAGACCTTAGAGCAGCCTTCCAGTACCTAAAGGGGCCTACAAGAGAGCTGGGGAGGGACATTTTACAAGGGCTTATAGTGATAGGATCGGGTTTTAAACTGAAAGAGGGTAGATTTAGTTTAGCTATTAGGAAGAAATTCTTTACGGTGAGGGTCGTGAGACACTGGATCAGGTTGCCCAGAGAAGTTGTGGATGTCCCCTCCTTGGAAATGTTCAAGGTCAGGTTGGATGGGGCTTTGAGCAACCTGGTCTAGTGGAAGGTGTCCCTGCCAATGGCAGAAACGTTGGAACTGGATGATCTCTAAAGTCCCTTCCAACTCAAACCATTCTATGATTCTGTGATCTCACAGTAATGTGCTATTGGCCCCCCACATGCCTCTCACATTTTAGATAGAATCAGAGATAATGATGCCTACATAGGCTGTCAAGATGTCTTCAAATGTGATTTGATGGCTAATAGGTGAGTAGTCTTCCAAGGAAATTACCCATCATACCCACTCATGCTCCGGTTGCTGCTGGTGGGAAGACACACACTGGTAGTGGTAGAGAAGGTGAGTTGGAGGTCCAATTCATTCAAGTAGGTCATTAAAATAAATAGTAACCACATCTTTATCTGATCTGTGAGTTGTCCATTACAGTGGACAAGGACAAGCGAGCTGCAATAAGTATATTGACACCTCTTCTGCACTTGCCAGTCCTGCAGTAGAAGTTGTTTCCGTCTCTTCTTTAATTATGAAGAGCAATTTGGTCTTCCCACTCACCAGCTTTGCCCCCTTCATTACACAGAAATTTGCTCAAATGTTTTCACTTAAGACAGCATGGTAGCTTGAACATCTCATTAGGTTATTTCTCACTTATGGCACAATGAATAATAACCCCAGCTGGCTTATTCCAGCATCTCTCTTTATTCATCCCCGTTGACGTGCCTTCTGCAATGGCCTCCTCTCTGCCTGATGAGCTTGAGGCATCTCATTTTCCACAGCCTGTCCATTTGGCTTTTGGTGGACAGGAACACTGTTCATGTGTGTCTTGAGCCTGCTATCCCCAGGTAAATGCTGGATTAGCGTGCTGAATCTTGACACAACTATTTTAATTATGCAGTGCAGTGCTACACTTCCTGAGATGACACTGACCGCTAAGACAGCAAAATAAAGAGGAAGCTTGCACAAGCGAGCAAGAGGGAGAGAGAAACTCCCCACACTGGCTGTTGTGCAGTCCCAGAGGAGACCTAACTCAGTCTATAATTGCTGTTCTGGATAGCTTCTGCCCTCAAAACAATTTTCTGCTGGTCTGTTGTTGCTTAGGCTGAATCAGTTTGATTTATAAAATGTCATTTTTTTCTCCAGAGCCATAGACGAGAGAAAAATATTTGTTGAGAAGCTGTTGCAGCAAGATTTAGTTTTTGCCCATCTAACATCAGAGAAGCTTACTCACATGTTGTACGATTTTTTTCCCTTTCACTTCCTTCTCCTGTCTCACAGAAGAGAATGGGGATAGATGAACACCATGCTTTGATTAGCCTTTCTGTGTGCTCTGGATTTGTGGTTTACACATCTCGGATGACAGGGTAGGAGATGTCCCAAGGGTGTTGCAGATGGGACAATACACAAGAAGTGTCTCAGCATCTGTTTGGTAAAACATGCCAAACACTACAAAGGAGTTTTTTCCTTTTCTTTTTCCTAAAGATAACAAGCACTGGGGTTTTGTTTTGCTTTATTTTGTTTTGGAGCGCTTCCATATACAGAAATACACACATGGATGTTATATTACAGCTTTCAGAATCTCCTTCAGGTTTATTTGACAGCACTCCTGGCTGCTTATTGCAGAATGGATGGTGGGGCAGAATGAGGCCTCACTTGTAGAATTCAGCATCTCCTGAACATTGAGTCAGTGCATAATTTAGAATTTGTAGTCCTTCAAAAAATGGATGGACAGTTTATGAGTACACACAAAATCACATGTGTTAAGTAGGATAGACCACTGGTATTTCTGATCCCATATTTTTATACAAACCTAAGACAAACATTTTTAGAAATAAGTGTGATTCTTCCCTTGAGGACCTGAGCTGACATTGATAAAGGATGCTGGGATCTGACCAAATCTGAGAGAGAAATTATTGACAGGACATGCTTGTTCTATGCCTTTGAGAAGAGCATTTTTGCCCTCTCTAGTTTATTTAACGCTCTTGTCGTGGCTGGAATACAGAAGTGTCCTTAGAATATCATTAAGGTCAGGGCTACGTTAGAAGTTTTTGATGTGGATAAATCTTCACCCCACTAAACATGAGAGTGGAAGTGAGAAGAGGTTTACTTATTTTCTGTCCTGGCAAGTATCTCAGTAATGTTCATTCCATAGGGGAATGTGCTGCTGGGATTTATGATGAAGTTGTTCTCATCTTGGTGACAATGTCTGGGTTTTACATCCAGACCTGCTCCAGTATTAATTCAAAAAATATTGAAATTGTGGTCTTGTTACAGTAAAAAATGAGAAATTGAAATTTCTAGTTTATCTGGAAAATCATATTTCAAATCGTTTCGTACCAGAGCTGGAATTTCAGGGTTTTTTCCAAAATCTCTGTACTTTGCAGTGACATTTTTCACGTACTGAGTCAGGTTAAATGACTCAAATAGTCCTGCCATTTGAACCTACTACTTTCTGTTAAGAAGTTTCCAAACTAACTTTCCCTAGTGAGAGTTAATCCTGCAGATCTTTAGGGTCTAAAACTTTAATTTACCTGGTCTTCTCGTTGCATGATGTTTTTATTGGGACTTCTCTGTTCTTTTGGTCATCTTTAGTTACTGCCATTTATTTTTGCCATCTTTGATTTTACTGTTGACTAGTCTTAATCCTTTTTGTTCCCTCATGGATGACATTAAATCCTGTCTACTAATCTGTACCACAGATTTCTCCTATGGAAAAAAAAATATGAAACAATGTAAATGTCTCCTTCTTGCTGCCAAATGTATCATAGAATCACAGAATCATAGACTGGTAGGGGTTGGAAGGGACCTCTAGAGATCATCTAGTCCAACCCCCCTGCTAAAGCAGGTTAGCCTAGAGCAGGTTGCACAGGAATGCGTCCAGGTGGGTTTTGAATATCTCCAGAGAAGGAGACTCCCTGGGCAGCCTGTTCCAGTGCTCTGTCACCCTCACAGTAAAGAAGTTCCTCCTCATGTTCAGGTGGAACTGCCTGTGTTCCAGTTTGTGCCCATTGCCCCTTGTCCTGTCGCTGGGCACCACTGAGAAGAGTCTGACCCCGTCCTCTTGACATCCACCCTTTAGATATTTGTGAGCATAGATCAGATCTCCTCTCAGCCTTCTCTTCTCCAGGCTGAACAGACCCAGCTCTCTCAGCCTTTCCTCATAAGAGAGATGCTCCACTCCCCTAATCAACTTCGTGGCCCTCCGCCGGACTCTCTCCAGTCGTTCCCTGTCTCTCTAGAACTGGGGAGCCCAGAACTGGACCCAGCACTCCAGATGCGGCCTCCCCAGGGCAGAGTAGAGGGGGGGGATCACCTCCCTCGACCTTCTGGCCACACTCTCCTTAATGCACCCTAGGATGCCATTGGCCTTCCTGGCCGCAAGGGCACACTGCTGGCTCATGGTGAGCCTGTTGTCCACCAGCACTCCCAGATCCTTCTCCACAGAGCTGTCAGACAAGAAAGACTGGTGTTGATTAAAACTCAAGAAACTCCAGCCTGGATAGGTGGCAGGGAGATAGAATTTTCAGAACAGTAGCTAGCTGTTGTACTCTTGGTTTCTGTGGAGTCAAAGGGAAGAGCTGTATTTCACTGTCAATTCCTCATAGTGTGTGGAAATGGGGGAAACCAAAGGCAATCTGATTTTGCTAACAAACTCTGATGCCTGGCAAGTTCAGAGGGACTTCACGACAGAGCTAACCTGGCAAGAAAGAACAAGAACTACCTCCTAGGTATATTCCATTATCATAGAATTATGGAAGGTCTTTATTTCTGGCTATTTTTCTTTCTTCTGTTTTTTCTTTTGTTTTCCTTACATATATCAAGGACTTTGGAACTTCACATTGCCAGGTTAAATTATTCAACAGATTCCTTGCTTCAGGTCAGATTGCTTTGTGCTCTGTTCTTTACAACTCACCCCTGTTTGTTTTTCCTTAAATACAGTAGTTACATTTTTTACTTCCTAACAACTCAGTGGCTGGCTTTAACTAATACATATTTCTAAACAATAATTTTTAGTGTTGTTATGATGTTATGAAAAGATCTATACCCTGCAGCAGCAGATGGCTGTTTTGTCCCAAGTACCTGCATATAAATGGCAAATCTGAAACCGTACTGTTCATATACAGCACTGAATTTCCTTTCTCATTCTTCCCTTCGAATCATAATATCTGGGGATCAGTAGGCAGACAGCCCAACTCCTTGCCATTAAATCAGCTGAGGAGGACCCTATGAGGAGTCCATATGTCATCTGATCTTTCTTAGACAGAATTGCCAGCTTCTTTTATTCCAATGGAAATACTAGGCAGGGGAGGGAGGGCGGGCTTGTATGATTCAATATATTGCAATAATGTCTATCTGACCAAACGTACGTGCAAAAACATGTTCATGAGTTTTAAGCTGCATTCACTTAAAGTGCTGTAGAAAAAGCAGAACAAAACAAAACAGTAGAAAAAGCAGAACAAAACAAAACAGTCTGACTGAAGGGTAGAACAAATTTTGTTTATGCTGCAAGTAACAGAAACCGAAGACTGATGTCACTGGCAATTTAGGCAAGAGAGACAAATGAGCATTCTGGGGTTTTTTAGTATTATTATTTGTTTGTTTAATTTTTCCTTAATCATCTTTTACTAAGCAGTTAAATGAGACCAGAACAACACATTAAAGTTAATTCTCAATTCTTCACATTTTACTAAAGTTTAGCTTTCTGTTTTCAAAAATTTTTACCAAAAAACCTAAACAACTCCCCCACCTAAAAACCCAACTAATTTCTCCTCATTTCCTGGCAATGATTTACTACCACAGTGCTCAAGCGCAATCTCAAGTTGCTTAAACTTCATTGCTTTTACAAAATATTCTGCAGTATTTACAAGTTATGAATAATACCATACATAATTAAAGCTTCATTATACTTGACAAGTGAATGAATTAAGTGCATCTTGTGATGCATTACCCAGTCTTTAGTTGGAGTTTTTGTTTTTTGCTTTATTGTGATTTCTCACAGCTTTCTAAGCCTTTTGTTTTTCCTGCTTTTTCAGTTATTCAACAATTTGGTATACTCTAGAATTCACAATGGGACTTTCAACCTCCATTGCAAATTAATGCAGTTCTATTGCATTATATGATTAAACGTTATGCTACTTACAGTCTCATAACAAACTTCACTAGAGGGGCTTGAATTCATTTTGCACCATTTTCTAAATTTGCTAGCAGGGAAGCTGAATTCTTTAAAAGTGGGCTGGAAGCTATTGGACCTTTTGGCATGATGGACTAAAGTTGCAACAGGACACAAGCAGATAAAAGAATTACTGTGCAATTAGCCTTGGGAGAAGCAGATTCTTAGGAATTGTTTTCAACGCTTCAGAATGCATCCAGTGCTGGGTTCCCCAGGGAATGGCGATACGTGGGCATACTGTTGACCAGACAGTCTGTGGAGTCTCCATCCGCGGAGATATACAAAACCAAGTGGACATGGCCCTGAGCAGCCTTCTCTAATTGATTGCTCTGAGCAGAGGTGTTGGACTAAATGATGTCGAGAGGTTCCTGTCAACCTCAGTGTTTCTGTGATTTGTACGGCTTAACAATCCATCTTGTTTGAGTGTCTTTTTTTCTGTTCTACTAATGTTGTCTTACTGGTAGTGCATTTAGGAGTATCTATATTATTATGTCTATTATTGCTAGATTAATTCTTTGTATAAGAGCCAATGTCATACGAAGTTAACATGATCACATTTGCTCTTGTATATGGTAAGTGTTCAGAAATGGAGACCAACTCACTGGCAATTTGCTATGTTTTAACTAAGAACTTTTCAGTGCTAAATCTAGTTAACATTTTGGGGTTTTTTTTATGCTTGAAAATGTAGAAATGAATCCATTCATCAAACAGGTCTTTCCTTATTGCCTTACCAATGAGATTTCAAATTCAGTGAGTTTTTGATCATATCTCCATCAGTTTAGAAATAGCATTTTGTCAGATGGATGCTATACTGAAAGATGGTCTTTTTCTATGTAAGAATCTGCAATCTGGATTGAATGGTCTGCATCAAAAATAACTTTTTTAGAAAGAGAAAGATTTTCTGCTGTTGTTTTTATTGGTTTTCTCTTCATTCTCCACAATTCTGACAAGCAACCGTATAATCTGATCTTTCTACTTGTTTCTTATAGAAGCTCGAGTCAACTGGCTGTCTTAAATCCAGCAAAACATGGTTTTGTTTAAGGGGATTTTTTATGCATTATGGGAGCATTATAACTTTTTTCTTTCTACACAGATGACGTTTTCTGTTTTTGTTTTATTCTTTGCAAAGCTTGACTGTGGAACATGTGTTTTATGCTTGTGTATTGCTCATCCACCATTAATGTCAGACTTGCTCTCTTTTCAGAGTGACATGTTGGATGTGAACCAGATCATTAAAGACCTGGCCTCCACAGTGCATGAGCAAGGAGACACAATAGGTAGGTATCACTCTTAAAGTATGGGCTTTATTACTGTCCTGCACCATTCCAATATGATATTGTGTTTTCCCTTAAGAGCAGCTGTTTGTTGATGCTGTGATTATTTTGCCTGTGTTTTGGTCATTTTCTATATCCAGTGATGTTTTGATCTGACAAGCTGCCTTGTGCAATAGGGTTCTCGTATTAAGGATAGTTACCTGGTATATTTAGCGTAAAATAGAGTTTGCATTGAGATTAATCCATTCCTTTTTTTCACTGTAAAAAGGAAGCTGGGGAATATATAACAGTGACTGGAAAGGGATCCAATTTTTCCTTTCTACCTGGAACTGTAATTTAAAAACAATAGTTGTAGCAATTATTATTATCATTATTGATAGCAGTCGAGAAAACTAAGCAACTTCCTTCTCCTAAATGGAGTTTTCTTTCCACATTGCAGGGTGTGTCTGATTAAGTTTGCAGTAGCCTAACACCATGATGTGCTCACATGCATAGTCTGAAGCTTCTCCCAGTTAGTTGACCTCCTCTTGCTTGCCAGCTATCAGTGGCTGGCATGATGGAGAAGACTTGGGAAAAGAGATGACGTAACCCCTGGTTTTATCTTTACAAACGACCCATCACTGGCAGCCACCATTTTTTGTGAATGGAGGGATAAGACACAGATGCTCCTTTTAAATTCCTTCTGACCCTNCTCCTCTTGCTTGCTAGCTATCAGTGGCTGGCATGATGGAGAAGACTTGGGAAAAGAGATGACGTAACCCCTGGTTTTATCTTTACAAACGACCCATCACTGGCAGCCACCATTTTTTGTGAATGGAGGGATAAGACACAGATGCTCCTTTTAAATTCCTTCTGACCCTTGTCTTTGTCAGTGCTGTCTTCTGATGCAGTAAAACCAGATATTTGTTCTGTACCTCTCATATTGTGTATGTATGATAATACTGTGCAGTGCTTCAGAAGCAACTGTCTACTTCCAAATTTGAGAGCTAATAGTCCTAAAGCCATGTTGAGGGACCTAAACTCCACAGAAGAAAGATTTGTGGAGATATTTCTAATCTGCAGCACTCAGCTGGAATTCTCACTGGGGCTCCTGGGAACTGAATCAAGTCCTAAGACAGCCATATGTAGATCATAAAAGCTGAAACTCTTCTCTGCTGTTTATTAATCACTCTGGATTTCTTTGCCGAGTTCATACCTTTGCAAGTTTGCATTAGCATACGATATCTCCTTTCACACTGAAATGAGCTAGCTGCATCCCACTGAGAAACAACACTCAGGTCCACAGGTGCAGAGAAAAATCAATATGATACCTGAAGTCAATTTGTTATTATTTTTTTAAGATTTTATTTATTTATTTATTTGTGCTCATTTGGAAGCTCGTTTTTGTACATGGATAACTTTGGAGCCTGATTCATCTCCTAAAAGCACATCAGATGTTAATGCCTTGAGGGACATGACAACATACATCAGCTGGGTTCGAAATCCTTGTAACTCCTTTTCTTAAGGCAGTGTTTATTATTTTAAGATGTTGCCCATGCATAGAAGTGACCTCAGTATTAACTTGCCTGTGAGAAAGAGTTAGACTAAATAGGATGTTTTGTCTTTAAACCAGCATAAGATTTTTGTTGCTTTTATATCTGACAAGTTCTTTATTCTTCCTGTTTCACTGCAGCAGATTTTTAATAATTTATTTAGGAGTATCTTTTCAGCCTGGCAGCCAGTCAAGGTATCTTCCCAATCGATTGCTGAAAGGTCTCACTGTTTATCTTTTGACATTCATATTACACAGAAGTAAGTGAGATTAAGAATCAGGAGACAAAGAGAGTTGAAACCTCCACAATGAACATTCAAAAGCAGTGATGATAAGAGACAGTTGTCTTGGCACTTGTTTTATTTTTGCAGTGCATTCCTTTTACGTTCATGAAATGAAAGCTCTGTGTGTGCTTATTTAGAAAACATGGGGAAAATATATATCCAAGGAATGTGAGGTATACCACTTCGCAAAATGCTTCCAGAGTTGTAGAGCAAACTATTCTCTGGTTCAACTGAGTTGGAGGGAATTAATGGGAAGAGCTCGTCTGGTCTATGCATGGCACAGGCAGAGTAACCCATACTTCTTACAGTAGCCTAAAAGTAATTTTGCTAGCATGTGGGCCAGTTCCTTAATGAACACATCCGTAACACTGCCTAGGGTAGAGAGCAATTTTTGTCATGCAAGAAGGAAACAGATGAGGAGAAACGCAGACTCAGGGCAGCACACCTCTGTTATTTTTTGTCTTCTGCAAATAAACTCCATGCTTGTGTTCCTACTTGTGGCATCTCTTAAGTAATAAGTAAGCATTACTGTATCAGTAAGTCCAAACCCTCAAAGCTAAAACAAACTAGTGGCCTAGGTTACCTTTGAATCAACAGAAAGTGTCTTTTCAACACAATCTTACAAGAGCTCTTGGCAAAAGCATCCCTATGCAGCTTCATCACATAGGGTAGTGGTGAGGGGAAAGGGTGTGAGGAGGAGGGCACTAATAGGATAAATCAATAATTGGCTGTGGAATTGATGCTGACTACATGGTTTTGGGTTCTGTAACCATGGGGCCCTGTTTGCAGATCAGAGTCTGCTTGGGAGAGATGGGATCCATCTCACTAGGCAGGGCAAAAGTATTTTTGCCAGTAGGAAGGCTGACCTCATAAGGAGGGCTTTAAACTAGGAATGATGGAGGAGGGACAGGGCGACCAGCAGTCCTGTGAGGGAGCAATGGACAGGACTGCTGTATAAAGGGCATGGGGTGGTGTGGCAGGAAGGGTCCACAAAGTCATCATAGCGGGGCCTGGGCAGGGTCACCTCTAGCACTTGCATGTAAGGCAGCAAGGTACCTACAAGGAACCATTGTGGACAACTATACCAAACCATGTCCAAGAACTTAACATGCTGGAGTGCATCTCTAAAGTGCCTGCACACTAATGCACACACTATGGGGAATAAACATGAAGAATTAGAGATCTGTGTGAAGTTGCAACAGATTTTATTGAGATCATGGAGACATGGTTGATGTCTCCCATGACTGGAATGTTGTACTGGAAGCATACAGGCTCTTTAGGAAGGACAGGATAGGAAGATGATGAGGAATAGTTGCCCTTTATGTAAGAGAGCAGCTGGAGTGCATGGAGCTCTGCCTGGAGATGGATGAGGAGTCGATGGGGAGTTTATGGGCTAGAATTAAAAAGAGGACAGGCAAAGTGGATGAGACCCCCTACAGACAGATAGGAACAGCCTCACGTTACAGTCCCCCATGCCCTCGGTTAGAGGGACAACACAGCAGGGCATAAATAATCCAAGAGGTTATGGAGTGCATTGATGACAAGTTTGGGGATCTGGTGTACAAATGACAAGATCTCAAGATGGCCAGAAGAGGGCCATCTCCACTGCTAAACTTTACTCTCATGGTCGCAGAAGAGTTCTTCAGTGAAAGCATCCAAGGCAAAGATTAAGACTTGGCAATAAAGTAAATTACATTGGGGGTGATTACTAGAGCAACAGTTGCTCTTTTCCATGCTCATAGATGGCCACTCAACTGAACTGCAAGTGCCTCAATAGCTTGAAACATTCCCAGTGTTTCACACTGAACATTGCTATTTCACATGTGCAAGCTTCTTTCTTTGGCCGTACTGGGATAAGCAGGTGTTAGGAAAAAGAGAAACCTTAAATCTCCAGTTCCTCTTAAGAAATTGTCAATAACACAGTTACCGGTATTTGTATTAGTACCTGATGAAGGCAAGTGTGTATTTGTCCACTTCTATAGGCTTCTGTTTGTCTTGTAACAGAGAATAAAAACGACCTGAATGATAGTTACTGCTCTTTTTGGTTTTGCCCATGACAGAAGAAAATGCTGTTCCGTTTTTGTTTTAGAAGAGCTATTTTTCCATCCTATCAAGTATATAACCTTACTACTTATGATAAAATAACATGCAAGATCTGTATCCCTTTATCTAAACTGCTCTAATTAAACTTTTACCACTTATATCACTGTTTTCAGTTCCATCATGCTTCTTAAAGCTGCAAGGAAAGACCCATGTTGTTCTGAAAATATTTTACATTTTTAAGAGAGTCAGGTTTCTTCCTCTGTTGGACAGTTTTGGAACCAACCTTCTATCTGTAATGTCCCCAGCTCCCTAAAATAGGAAGAGATCCCAAGATCCCATACTGGCCATATATATTTTAAGATTACAGCACAGAGACACATGAACTAATTTACCAGTCCTCTACCTCTTTGTCCAGACCAAGTGTGTACAAATCTATCTTTACACACCAAATCCCACTGGCTGAAAGAAGACCCTACCGTGTCAACCTAAAGACTTCCTTAAGGCTTTCCTTTTCTTCCATTACTTACCCAGGCTTAGATCATGGAATGGTAGATCTTGATACTACTAACCTTCCACTTCACTCTTGAAGTCTGGGAATTTTATATTTGAAAATAATAGGGTAAAGAAAATTTGTAACATGTTCTAAACTGTATGCTCCCTCATTTTACAAACTTAACTACATGGTATCTGCCAGGCTAGAGCCCACAGAGCTGTCAATATAAATATAAATATGGCAGCTGGTGCTTTCCTTGAGTCTTGGAAGAACTTTCTGATGACGTCAATATATTCTGTCCTCAAGTAATGCTGTTGTTCACTGACATACCACATTGTCACTTATTGCCTAATGATAATAATAATAAATCTTCTTCACAGTAAAATGTATGTGCATGAACGCAAATGTAGTGCTTATTTTAGAAGCTTTTGAATGTGGGGAGGGTTTTTTAGCTTTGGTGGTTTTTTGTTGGTTTTTTTTTTTTCCTCTGAAATCAGCTCAGCTTTGTTGCCTGTTTTATCCTTGTTGCCTTTCTGACTTCAAGTTTAACATGCAGTCAGTGTCAAGAGTCAAAAGGGCCCATCAGCATCCTTCCACACATGTTCTCCTTCAGTCTGACTGCCTGAATCGCACAGCCAAGGCTCTGTTGTCAGATGTGCTAATGCAAGCCAAGCTGGGAAATCATTCAGTTGGATCCTTAACTAAACTCTCCTGAGTTATGTGCCTCGGTTGAGACATCTGCAGAAAATGAACACATCTTGAGAATAGTCCCTAAATACTTGAATGTAACAGCTTTAATATCTACGTTTAGTTGAATGTGGTCTGCAAAGTCTCTCAGTTGGTTAAGTTTCCTAAGTGATCTCAGAGGAGGCTATTATGTGAATGGGTACATTTATGTTCTTATTGGTTCCTGATGAATTGGGAAATCTTCTCTTGGCTCTCTTGCTTTCAGCCACTTGTTGAAACATGAAGTTACATGTCAGTACAGAGTACAGCCCATGCAGGAAGGTTACGCTGGAGTATTTCTGAATCGGTGATAATCTGTTCCACTTCTCAAGAAACCTCCAACTTCTTTGTGCATCCTAAGTATATACCCTGTCATCAGTTTGTTGTTCTGTTATCTAATTCTGTTGAAGCTTTATTGTAAACCACCCCAGCTGCTGAAATTCCGTAGTATTACTATCCTTAATTGCCTTGTAGGCAACAATTTTAAGATCACAGTGTTTTGTATACCACTGGCCTTGCTCTCCTAGTTTATCTGGACTGCAGCGGTGGTGGCCTCCACTATCACTTTTCACACGTCCTTGGCTTTGGACAGCACTGAAGAGGCTGTAAGGTGCTCGGTTTCATGTTAGGCACAGGTTGTTGACTGCTGCTACAACTGAGGTGTTGGAGTCAGATGTGGGCTACTATGATCTGTGACCAACTCATCTTACTCGAGATAATAGGCAGCACAAAACCATGCATGAGCTTTTGTGCTTCTTTGCTGTTTCTGCTCTCTGTGAGTGTGAGTTTTTGTGTCTTCCCTTGTTATACGTGGACTTTCACATTTAGCTCTAGTGCTGACAGTGCTGGTAAGACAGCGCATGCTGGTTTATAAGGAAAAGAATAATGGGTGACTTACACTTGCAAATTTACTAACGTCTAAAGATTTGTCTGCTGTTCTGTGTTTGACCCTCGTAATGTGATTAGGCTGGTATACTCATATAATGAGCCAGCTAATGTTGTACAAGAAACAAGGCTCTTCCTTTTGTGAGGTTTATTGCCACCCGTAGGATTCTTCTCACACCAATTTATCCAAAGTCATTTTTGGGAAGTTGGAACTGCCGTGCTCTCAATTTCTGGTAATGCTGCAGTTGAGCAGTAAATATCATAAACTGCCCAAGTGGTTGGTTTATTTCTGTTGGGAGGTGACAGACTGTGTTTGAGAGGCCATGGCTTGAGTAGGTTAAGTAAATCAAATGAGCCATGTAAGCAAAAGAGGTCAAGGAAGTTGTAAATATCAGTGGCTTTACTTTGTAGGTAAAATATATGATCTTTGTAAGACAGCAAGCAGAAATAAAGTATATTTATTTCTGTGAATCAACACTCCCATCATCCTCATTTATTCCTGTGGTGAACTCAGATTGACACTTCTTTCATCAGTTGACTGAGCTATAGGACTTGATAGCTTATGCCATCAGCTGTGTAATGAAAGGTGAGTGTTGTGTTTATTGTAGACAAAAGTGCTGAAAAATGCTGCATGCAAATGAAATTAAGGTATTTTTCCAAACTGTGTCAATTAATTATCTGGATTTGGAAAAACAAATGTAATTGGTTTTACCTTTTCTTTCTTTTTTTTTGTCATTTTAAAGAAACATATCTCATTGCAGTGTGAAATAATATTTTCTTTAACTTGGATGTCTTACAGAATTTTTAAAAAAGTGTTGAGTTTACATCACAAGGAAAAAGAAGTAGTGTGCTACAGATGAGTAGCTGCAATTTCCCAATCAAAGCTCGACTGAGTGCTGTTTTACTCTTCAAATTACTTTCAGAGATTGTTTTAGGAGAAAACAGAAAATCTGACATACTGATAAATTTCTGCACAAAAATGTCATGTTGAAATACCTTTTTTCATCAGAAAAAGAAAGAAATGGAAAAAAAAAAATCAGATCTATTGCCATGATATAATATCCTTCCATGTGCAAATTTTGTGGGATTAAAACTAAAGCTTTGGATTACCCAAAGCCATATGAGAACCTCATATGGGAACTGTGGATCCTTCAGATAGATAGCTGAAAGTGTACACCAGTCAATGAGGGCAGAGGCCATACTGTGCATCCTCAGGAAACTCTTCATATGCTGACTCTTCTCCTGTGGTAAATACCAGTAATTTGAGACCACTTGTCTCTGTAAGAAAGAATGATAAATTGCTTTGCATCCGCTAAAGTGGTAGTATTTCTGAACTCTGCCATTTAACACAGAGCAGATGATATGAGGTACCTTATTCTCTGCTAGGATGTGCTATTTTCCAATAGATGTACGTAGGACAACGTTTGAATTTTAAATCTCTGGAAGATGTATCCTGGCAGGCATGGTAAACCTCTGGCAGGGTGATACCATTTTTCAGTGCATACATATGTAGCAGATACTTGACATTTCCAAGATGCATTTCAAGGACAGTATAAATCACTTGGGAGCTGAAGTGTTGTAAATTTATGCTGGTGTTCGGCCATTGCCTTATAGCCACTTTTATTCATACAGACTATGGCTTTGGGCTGTTGACCAAAGAGAACCAGCAGGAAGAGCTGGTTATGACATTTTAGGGTAGTTTAAATAGTCTTTCCAGGGCTGCCTGGAAAATTAGTGTGAGTGGTTGTTCAGTGCCTCGTTCCTTACCTCTGAGGGTCATGGTGTGACACCATGTGGAAGAATTAGAGCTCTGCTAAAATGAAGTAGAAAGCTATGTGCTATCTGCGTTTTGTTAGAAGCAATAACCATGGCTCCTGATGACTCATGGAGTCATACAAATTGTATTCCATTGCACCAATCTAAGCCAATGTGACCTATTTAGCCTTAATTTAGCATACGGGCAAGATTACTTTACAAATCCTCTTGTATGCAGAATTTATAGCTTGACGTTTACATTGAAGTTTGCAAATGACCAACCCTAAGCCACGTTAAACTTCACTCTGGAAGAACTGTCATAGTTTTCCTTCCCCTTAACATGGACAGTTGTGCCTATAAAGACCCTGAGGGTCTTTTGTTCATGGAACAAGACTGACTTAAAACTCTTCAGGTATATGTAAACTAGAACTGGCAAAATTCTTTCTTATGCTGAAAGTAATTTCAGCCAAAATTTGGCTTTTAATTAGGAAATAAACCTTTATATGTTACCAAAATACTCCTTTTTTCTTGTGCTTCTCAGTATGTTCTATTGATCATTTTCAGTGAGAAGTTATAGTGATAAAAGAGGGTTAAACTTATTAAAGCGCTAAAAATAAAAGCATACTGTGAAACCTGAAGGGGCCCATTTTGGTTACTGCCAAGTGTGAGCATTTTAAAATTCTTGTTCACAAGATTGCTTTGCTGTCTTTCAAGTGGTTTTACTGAAAAAACTGCCTTGTGAAACCAGTCTGGTTTTG
This sequence comes from Steatornis caripensis, assembly GCA_013398225.1. Classification (NCBI taxonomy): domain Eukaryota; kingdom Metazoa; phylum Chordata; class Aves; order Caprimulgiformes; family Steatornithidae; genus Steatornis; species Steatornis caripensis. The sequence continues at coordinate 44,209 of VZSC01007216.1, forward strand.
CTGCTACAAAGACTCAGGTCATATGGGTGATTCCTTGATACGTTAGGACAAAACCCCCACTCCAGCACTGTCACTGCAGTAATTTCACATATAAAACTCCTGTTGGTCATTAGTAGGGCTTGATCTCAGAAGACAGGTAAATAGATAGGGTTGAAAGACACCTCTTGGAACGATCGTGATTTCTGTCTCTGTGTGACAAATGTGTCACAAAATCATTTCAAATTACATCTAAAACCCACTTAGCTCTGTTGCCTTCACTCCACCTATAGAAAGAATGCATTTTAGCTGGAAAATTAGAAATCTTTTCCTAATTCCTTGGTGCATTTGTTTGCAACCACCATCTGCTTTGGTGCAACTCCATCCCTCAGTTTAATAAAACGGTGATCACATCGCCTTAAGGTTTTGTTTGCTTTCAAACTGTACCATAAATTTGTCAACACAGACTGAGGACAGGCAATTGTGAGATTCAGGCTCTTTGGAAAATCCCAGACCCAGGGCTGGGTTATCATCTCACCTATTTTGGAACAGAGTCACTGTCCCTTCATACCAAAGCCAAAGGAGAATGGAAAAGGCAGACGCCTCCAGCAGGTTTTTTCAGTCTACCTAGGATCCTACCACTCCTCTGGAAATACTTCGCTCTCCATCCCCAAGCACAGAACTTTGGCAAGGAGCCTTAAAGTGGGCAAGGTGAAGTTGTGAACCATCACTAGCATTCAGCAAAGATACACTGAAATATCTATGAGTGACACGTTCATCACTGGCATATTAAAATCATTGAGTTATTACTTACTTCCTTGTGATTTAATCCAAATTCTCTTTTCTTCCCTTGCTTTCTTATGTTAGTCAGCAGAAATGTCTAGTTAAATTGTGTTACATATTTATGTATCATTATTACAGAGTTTTAGAGCTGTTTTGGTGGGGTTTTGTTTAAGTTTTTCCCCTGTGTCTCAGGATTATAAATTGCTACTTTTTGTTTTTGGTTTGTTTTTTGTTTTTTTAAATGGGTGGTTTGCTTATTCCAAGGCTGGTATTCGCCTGTTGGCAGAACAAATGAGCAGAAAGAGTACCACCAGGGTCCATCTTCCTTCTGTAACATCACATCCACTCATATAGGACCTGTAGCATACGTCTTTGTGAAATCCTGTGCTGGAAAAAAATGGAGATGGTGTTTGCAAAACATGGCACATAGCATATGATTATCCCATTCCATACAGCACTAACAGGGTGTTCACAGTGTTTAATTTTATCTAAGGAAGGCAAATCTCCTTAGGCCCCCTTGCAGGCAGCACAAAGTGCTAGCTTCCTCTGGAGGGTCATTTAAGGAAGCTAAATTAAACTCCTGCTGTGATTTCCCTCTGCCCCCGGAGGAGTACAGAGAGATTACTCTGGTTTTAGTAGGATATCTTTCATAAATTTCTCCCCTGTAGCCCTTCTGTGTCTAAATGATTAATTTTCTGAGGACAATCAGCTTTTAAGAAGCACTGAGTAGTGAAGGGTGTCGGCACTAAGATCCTGGGAAACATCAGATACACGAGCAAGTTGTCACTTTGCTTAGGCGATTGTCAAGGTGTTCAGCACACTCCCTCAACCCTTCCAGATTTCCCAAATACCCCAATCCCTTCCAAATCCCATCGCAAAGTAGCTTAATACATGGAGGTGCTTTCCTACGTACACTTGTATTTTGTAACCCCAAAACATGGTTGCCTTTGTGCTTCTAAAATAGATTGTCCCAGCAGGAGATTTCTTAGCTTTATTTCAATTTTTACCTGATTTTTTCTTCTTTTCTCCCCATCCTAACACATGTCACAGCTTGGCTATAAGAAAGCTATGGTATGATGGAGCTCTGAGTGGTCAGGATCTGAATTTCTAATGAAGCAAACTGATGTTTTCCCAGTGGCTAGTTCTTAAGGACTTCCACAGAATGTATACAACTTTTTATATGCAAAACCAATCTGGTTGACTATGCATCATGTAGTCATACTAAATCATGAAAGTAAATACTTGTCAACAACTAGGCAACTACGAATTTATCATGTTGGGTGAATGACAAGTTATTCTGGCTGATGCATCCTGTCTGTGTTAATGACATATTAACTCTTCAGGTTTCTTTGCCTTGTGGCCTGTTGTTTCCATGTGCAGTGGGTTCATATGCATGATGCTGGAAATTGGGCTGGGGCTTGTAGTTGCCAATTACGCCACACTGTCCTAACATGTAAGCACGAAAAGCAAGCACTACCCTGACCTACAAAGCCAATCTAGCCCATAGATCTACAACTTTTCAGCTGTTTCTCAATTCTAACCAGAAAAAACCCAAATATCCCTTTACTGCTACTCCTATAAAATATGTAGAATGACCAATTACTGATTTGTGGGTCAGCCTCAATGCCTGGCTGGAAAGATGTCGGGACCAGCCCTGGAGCTGGGACATCTATTTTTTTTTTTTAAATAGGCGTGTGATACCAATAGACAGTGATAGTACTGGTGGAGATGTGGTAGTAAGGTTTTCCTTGTAAACTTCCCTAGGACCTCATTATTATCAAGTGACAGGTTGAAATCTGTCTACCATGTTTCACTTACAAGAAACACCTTGTTTCTCAGACACACCTGTTTGAAGTAGACCCTGGGCAGATCCACTCACATGGTAAAAACACTGCTCACTACAGTGTGCATTCATGTTTCTGTTCATCATTTTTGGTAATTCAACACCATTGTCTCCTACTGGTACTGAAACGAAAAATCTGACGCTTGCCCAGAAATGCCTTCAGATCAATGCAATACTGGAAGCAAACTCTTCAAGGCTGTCACACTGATGTGTGTACATGTGCGAATGCAACTCTTCTAAGACTCTGTAGAAGAAAATTTGATATTTTCTCATAGACAGAGGTTGAGTTCCTTAGCAGCCTTTTGATCTCTTCCTACTGAGTCCTGAATGCAAGGAAAGCATTTGGGCAGAGGTCAGTGGTGCCAACCAAGGTCCACTGTGTTAAAGTATTAATAAAAATGGTTTGAGAAGCGTTGGATATGTCCAATGAAATTACGGTATATCAATCTATAAAAGTGCTGACCATGTAGATTTTTTCTTGTGTCCTACAGCATTCATAACGTAAAATAAGAGGAATGGAAAACTGTCTCTCCCAGATGTAATAGAACATTTTTGACAGGTTTCCAAGAGTTAAGCTGAAGTTTATTTATTCCATGATTATGTTGGTTTGTGGTTTCTTTGCTCTTTTATTTTGTTTTTAAGCTGAGTTTTCAAAAATGCATAATTACATTTACAGACTTGCAACACTCACTTATAAGTGGTAAAACCTCAACACAACGACTTTCCACAGTTTATCTGCAAACCCATATTTCTTTAGAAACATAGAATCATTTAGGATGGAAAAGACCTTTAAGATCATAGAATCCAATCATAAACCTAACACTACCAAGTCCACCACTAAACCATGTCCCTAAGCACCGCGTCTACAAATCTTTTAAATACCTCCAGGGATGGTGACCCAGCCACTTCCCTGAGCAGCCTGTTCCAATGCTTGACAAGCCTTCCAGTGAAGAAATTTTTCCTAATATCCAACCTAATCTTCCCCTGGGACAACTTGAGGCTGTTTCTTCTCATCCTATCACGTCTTACTTGGGAAAAGAGACCAACATTCACCTTGCTACAACCTCTTTCCAGGAAGTTGTACGGAGCAATAAGGTCTCCCCTCAGCCTCTTTTTCCCAAGGCTAAACAACCCCAGTTCACTCAGCTGCTCCTTATAAGACCCACCACAAAAGTGGCCAGACTAATTAATGTTCTTCCCTTCAAAGCAAGATAATAAATTGCTTAAAACTTCTGTGGTACATCTTAATCCAACCTCTAATACAATTAATTGAAGATTTTCCACCAATTTTATTAAGGGTTAGATAAATCTCTGGAACCTTATTCTCAAATGTCTGTGTATGATTCAATTCTTCCTGACCATTTTCATGTACTCCATGGTGTATTATCTGTTCTAAACAGAACAGAAACTAAACCCACAGAAGCAGCCCAAGTGCACATATTCTTCTATTGTGGCCAAAAATTATTGGCAGTGCATCTATTAGGTGACAAGCTGGTCAAGATTTCTAAGATTTTTCTGCTTGAAGAACAAATCCTTATTTGCATATTTTATACCATATGTGTCTTCCTTTCTAAGCACAGCTCTGGAGTCAAAGTTAATACTTGTCTTCGATGTAAGTGAGGAGTTGCCAGTTGCAATGTGTAGCTAATAATCTTTCTTTTCTAGCCTCATTTTGATTCCTCATGATTCCTGCATCTTCCCCTGTCAGACCTAGAAATATGGGGTGAGAATCTTCTCCCTTAATTTCAGACACTGCAATGTGTCTCAATCTGAGACATCTCTATAGACCACCCCTTGCGGCTTGGAAATGTGATCCAGGAGTTTAAATTGTGATTCATCTGATCTGATCAACAGCAGGCAGCTACTGTGGAGTGGGATGCATTGCACACTATTGATTTGCTCTCTGTTGACTATGATAGTGTCTGAGGTGACTTGCTCAAGTACAGACACCTGGGGGTGGTCAATAACCAACACGTACTCAAATGAATCTTATCCCTGAACTCTAATAATGAGGTAATTTCAGATACAAATCTGCCACATCCCTTCTGTAATTTAACACTAATCTAGTAAATTTGCCAGCCTTAAGCTGAGTTCCTTTTAATTCTGTATCAGTCTTCTCATCGGTTTCAGTGGGAATGGAATGTGCTGCTAATGTCCATCCTGAGTAGAAACACATGGAAAGCTGTTTGTCACGCTGACTCTGACTGATGGGTTAAGTGTTCATCAGAATGGGTGGTTCCTGTTTCCCTGTAGTACTACAGCTTGCAAACAAGAGGCTGCTCATCTCTATGCACCCATGATTAAACTGCTGAATTACTGTATAAAGTCTTTGTTTTAGGTTTGTACCCTGTAATTATCTTCTATTATCTTAATTTGCAGATAGTATTGAAGCTAACATCGAGACTGCATCTTCTAATGTAGAATCAGCCAATGAGCAGTTGGCAAAAGCCAGTCAGCACCAAGTAAGTGGGACTAAAAAACCGTACGGATACGTTCAGTAATAGTATTTAAGTTAAAGAGAACACCTGGTGGCTGTGGACCACATGGCACATGGGTTGCATTGGATTTGTGCTGCTTAGAAAGATGATAAAGCATACTCTAAGTAAGAGCTAAACTTTTTTTCCTTATATAGATGATTAAATTACTGTAGCATTGACAATTTACATTGGAGTAGTCGTTAACAGATCTGCATATTAAAGAGACATTTCCCAGTAGGAAACTCAACAATTAGCTACTGTTGTTCTTGGAAAGATGTCATAAAAAGTGCATCATTTAAGTGTATATGTGCTTCTTATTGGAGTGTTTCCCCATAATCAGGCAACAGTACTTTTCAAAAACAACTGAGTTGTCAAAAGACATGATGTCGTTCATGAATAATGGCTATGGGAATGGTGTTCAGCACTTTTTAAAGGCAATTTGAGGGTAGGGGGGTTGTTTTGGTTTTTTCTTCATTGGAGCAAGAGTAAAACACACACACACACACAAAACCCCATTAATCTTTTCAAAAATACCTCGACCAGAAAGAACTGTTCGATGGTTACAGTTAGTACTTTCTAGGGATGAAGGGGGGAGGGAGGGGAAAAGAACAAAGAAAAAATTGTTATTGCTTGCGTTGGATTGAAGGAACAAAATCTGTTTCATTTCTTCCTCAACCATAAATCAGTTTGTTGGAGTCCAAACTGAGTTTCTTCTTTCTGGAGTCTTCTTATGGCAAAATGTAGCTGAGATCCGTGCGAGTACATAGTGCTTCCTTGTTGGTCCTTGGACACAATGAATTCTGAAGGTCTGGGGCAAATCTCCAGACCAAAGGAGTAAGAGCTACAGGCATTTCACGCCACTGAAAAGGAGTTATGTGATTTTAAATTTATCTATAGCTCATTTTCTGGTGAAACATAGTTTATCAATTGTGGTTAATAAGAACAACTTTTGTAGAACTTTATATTGCAGAAATTGTGTGGTCTTCACTATGTTTTGGTTTTAAAGACTTATATATTCAAGATAATGTGTGGCACCCTGCATTTGCCTAGAAAATAGCCTGTTGCAGTTTTACTACATGAAGTCTAAAATGAGACAAGAACAAATGTAATACTTGACAGTAGAGCTGATTGCAAAACTGCAAATGAATTAATGACACTTTTGGCTAAGAAGGTCAAAGAGTAGTCAGGCAGAAAATGAACACAGCACAGTGTAGAGGATATACTTTTTTCAACCAGCAGGAGCTGCCGAAAGAGCCTGCCGGGTTAGGAGGACCTTTATTCCTCAAATATGCTGATCAAGATGAAGATATAGCCAGTTTCAGTGAGTCAATTCCCGCTAAGGGCATAAGTTTGTACTGACTGGTATTTATGGGAAGAACTTAAGAGTCTCCCTTGCTCTTGAAAAACGTCTGTAGAGACAAATATCACTTAGAAAAATTCTGCTGCTAAAACAAATGTACAATCCAGATCTTCTGTAGAGAACAGGTTGATATCCTGTGCCCTACTGGATGAGGATCGCTAGACAGGTGCGTGCAACCCCAGCTTGCTCTCTGTCATCTCTTTCATGATGTTCCCTGAGCTATGGATGGAAAATGAGGTGGAGTTTTTGTGACTTCAGTTGTTGGCGTGCTGCCTGGGGTTTGTCAAATGGCATGTGATGCCTCCTCTGTTATGCGCTGTGATATCTGCTCATCTTGCATCCAAAAGGACTTTGTCCCCATAATGTGACAAGAAGGGCACACAGCCCTCAAGGGCTTTTGTAGGAAGTGGTGTTGGTGCCAGTTGACATACATATGGATAATGCAGTGGGGCATAGGTCATCGTTCCAGGTTGTGTGTGTGATTTGGGCTGCTTTAGAAGTATCTAAGATGGATTTGGGAGGACAATCAGCCAGATGGCTTTGTGGGTGAACTGCTTTCAAGGGAGCTGCCATAGTTTTACACACTTTAAATTCTCTCTGCACTCTTCTGTGCTGCTCAGACATTAAAAGCACAGAGTGTTTTTAAAATCTTACTCAGTAGTTTTCCTTCTTTTGTTAAACTACCAATTCATTAATGTATTTGGTTTTTTCCTACGACCTCTGGTATAGTGTGATTGTCCTGTAAATGCAGACTGTCTTACATACATTTATTACTTATCCCTGTTTATATATATGTATGTATATGAATATGTGTGTGTATGTAGTATTCTCATATCTACAAATGTATACAGAAATTGAGAAATACGAAATGTCAACAACACTGAAACAGTCAAGCTTAAGACCTACTGTAGAACTTAATGAATGGATTTCTGTCAGGAATAAAGATGAAGTGCCTGTTTATTTAGCATAATGTTTGCATATAATGCAGTGCGCTCACTTCAACAATGCAGTTTGAAGCACCAGTCCCAACCTGTACATTAACATAACAAAGAATCAGCAAATAGCTTTTCTTTAACTAGTACAAAATAAGACATTTAGGTTCCCCGCAATGATAGAAATGTTTAAGCAAATGTAAATATCTTCCTGCTGAGCTCCTTGTCTGCATTTTAAATTTTGAATGGTGCTCCTTCATCTTGAGATATGTGTGCTAACAGTAGTGTTTTATTGCTTTATGTGAATTCTCATGTCCCACATCTAAACTCTTCACCTATCCACAAAATAACAAAACAAGCCCCAAATACCCCCAAAACAGAGAATATATGAGAGAAATATATGGTAAATAAGGCAGTAGGAGCCAAATTCAATGCAGCCCACAGCCGGCCCCTGATCTCAGCCCAGGGAAGAGAGCAGTACATGGCTGTGTAAATGGTTCTGCTTTCCTCCTCTCTTCTCCCTGCCATCTCCTACCCCATGAGCATGCACATTTCCCCCCTTTTCAAAGGTCAAGTATGTGCAGGCTGCAAAATGAGGTAGGTGTAACTCTTTTTGCTGGTCTCCATGTAGAGGTGAGATGCCAAGCTGCAGCCCTTGTGTGTCTCTATCGGACATGAGGCAGCTTGCCTCAGGAAAAGGGTTGGGCACTGTTGTTATAAGAGGCAGGATGAGACAGCTCAGGAAAGTAGATGTTCTCAATTTATCATTATACTCTTGATCTTGGATGCCACAGGAAATCTCTGAGTCCATGCTGGGTACCATAATTGGCAGCCACATTATTGTCTGTAGTGCCGCTTCTCAGCTGTAGACTTCACCCCCTGACAGTAACACTTCCCTGCTTCACCAAGTAAATTCACTAAGGTGTCTGTGGCAGTCAGATATTACAGAGACTCTATGGACCACACTGAAAAATAGCAATACCCGTTATGCCTATTCATGATGTAGAAAAAATTTCTCTGATGTCGTATTCACTTTATTTCCATACATTTTTTGATGCAATTGTAAATCATTGTATGTGTTTTGATTTCAGCAGTGCTTGATTTATATTGGGTCAGAGGTACTTGCTATATCTGTGCTGCAATAGAGGATGTGGTAGATGAACTTGTAATTAATCATGAGCAAAAAGGTATTACAACCCAGAGGCATAAAATGTTTAGTGGGAGCTGACAGAGCTCTGGAAAAAATACTTTTTTAAAAAAAAAAGAAAAAGCAGATTTTTTTTCCACCTCATTTTAAATTATTATCATTACAGAATGCAGATGAAAACATAAATGTTGGATATTGGTACCAGGAGCAGAGAAAGAGAGGTCTGTTTCCATATGAAACCCCTCTTGGACACAGAAACTTGACAACTTTACTTTGCTGTCCTACTTTTCACTAGGAAATTCAAGTTTATAAAATGACTGAGAGGCAAACAAATTTGCCAGATAGAAGCGAGAAGAAGTAATCTCCTGCAGTAGACTTGCTTCAGTGCATGTCTTTTCTGTGAGACTCTCATATTTCTTGGACCTAAAGTGGAGATGACAACCCTTGCCATTTAATACCAATGGCCCAGACTTGTCTCCTGAAATGTCATTGTCCGTGCCTCTAGAGGAAATGATTCACCTCACCTATCTTAAAAAATCAGTTTTAACATGGGTTAAATTATTGGATGAAACACAGGTGGTGGAGACATATACGTCTAAGTTAGGTGACTGAACTCCCTTTACACTGACCAGGAGGAGCAATTGCTTCCACCGCACGTCTTGTCTCATCTTACAGATGTCTAACATTGGTCTCATGACTGCCTCTCTGGAGATGCCTGTTCCCCTCTTTGTCTGTGAAGTCCAGATGATAGCAATTCCATGCAAACATTTCAAGGAAAAATTAATGCCCTGCTACAAAGATGCTGAGGGGACTAGAGCATCTGTCTTATGAGGAAAGGCTGAGAGCCCTGGGTCTATTCAGCCTGGAGAAGAGAAGACTCAGAGGGGATCTGATCAATGCTGATCAATATCTAAAGGGCGGGTGTCAAGAGCATGGGGCCAGGCTCTTTTCAGTGGTGCCCAGTGACAGGACAAGGGGCAACAGGCACAAACTGGAGCACAGGCAGCTCCACCTGAACATGAGCAAGAACTTCTTTAGTGTGAGGGTGCCAGAGCCCTGGCACAGGCTGCCCAGGGAGGCTGTGGAATCTCCTTCTCTGGAGGTATTCAAACCCCACCTGGATGCGTTCCTGTGCCCCCTGCTCTGGGGGCACCTGCTTTAGCAGGGGGGTTGGGCTGGGGGATCTCCAGAGGTCCCTTCCAACCCCTACCATTCTGTGATTCTGTGATTCCATGTGTCCCTTTATTGAAAAGAAGGTGGGATTTAGACACTTGATGGTACCTGCCTTTGACTCAAGCTTGGCTGGGATCAACACCACACAGAGGGGCTGGCTGTGATGAGATGAGCAGTTTTACTCTGCTCAGTTTGTTCATAGCTTCCTGCAGATGGATTGAGAGGAAGAAAAAGAAACAAATGCAGACTCCACGAATACATATTAAACCAGTTAGTCTTTTTGATGTGAAGTTTGGCCTAAGTTCAGCTTGGCCGCACTGACTGAAGAACTCTGTGTGCTGACTGTAGAAGCTAATTTGTTTTGGAAGAGCTGCTTGTGTTGCTCTGATTAATGCTGGTTGCTTTCCTTCCCTATATCCTCTGTGGAAGTCAAGCTAATTTGGATTCACCGGCATTGCGAAGGCAAGCAACAGTTCAGTGACCCACTTGTGTAGTCTAAGAACAACGAGTTTTTTTCCTGTAAAGAAGCAATTCCTGGGTCTGGCTTTCTGTGATATGCAGAGGGGCACCCTGAAGGCTGGAACTTTAAGGAGAAAAACCTCATAAATCTGTGACATTTGCAGGTCTTGTTGCCTGGGTACCACCAATAAGGGCTGGGTTTAAATTTTGCAGAAATGACTCATGACAAAGGAAATTTGAGTTTCCAAAATCACCTTCTCAGAGTCTTCAAAATTCCCTGGTATGTTAGCCTCTTAAAGCACTTGCTACTTATACGTACTGTGACAATGAAGATTGACCTCCTCATTCCTACGGGTGTGCGCTAAGACCCTGACTTACACTGCCATTAAATAATTTTAAAGCTAGTAGGGTTCTAACTATGATGTGCAGCCAGTTAGCATCACAATATGATAGGATGGCACTGCAAAGCCCTGGTGGACTGGCACAGCTGGAATATCTCAATGCAAACGCAGCTTTGTAGCTACTTAGTATCTTAGAACAAGAAGAAGCTAGGTGCTTGTAAGGCAGATTTGAGACCTAGCTGTAATGACAATCTACTGCTAACTGTAAGATGCAGTGTATTCAATGAGTTTCACGTTGCTGCTTCTTAGCTGTGCCTGTTGTCAGTGTGAGCGTGGCTGAGTTTGCTTCCTCTTTGGGTAATTGGCACTTGGAAGTTTTATTCGGGGGATTACGAAGCTATTCTTTTTTTCTGGTGGTTTCTGCCTGTGAAAGTGATGGGAGCTGAATTAAAGCTGCAATAGGAACTCAGTGCTCTGTGAGGACTCCAAGCAAAAGCCATTACAGAAGTGGCTGTGTAATGACATGACTGAGCCTTAATGTCCCTCTTCAACAGCAGAAGGAAACTTTGAGACCATCCAGAGTCCTCACAATCCCATGCTGTGATCTTTAGTTAGTAAAAGAAGTCCACCCCAAATTGACTGAATCTCTCAAAAAACAACCAATTTGCAGTCCCTTTCTGCTTTTTGTTTCTCAGTCTGCAGCAACACACTGGCACCAGCTCAGCTCAGAAACCTCTGCCTGGGCTTCCCACTCAGAACTGATTTCTTCAACTTCTTCTCCATAGCACTTATTTTCCTTCCACATCTTCCCTCTCCCATTAAGCCGTATCTTTTCATTTTTGCCCTCAATTCCAGTCTCTCAGTCTTCCCCTGTTGACGCTACTGCTATAAATAGTCCATTCCCTTATCATGATCCCACTAATTTGCTTGTCCTAGCTTGCTTGAAACCTGCCACGTAGGAATATTTGCCTGTATCACCTGTCTGATGTGCCCCTACGTGGTCTGTACCACTATGGAGCCTTGATGCAACCCCTAGCTGCATGCATGCCCCTACTTTTAGGCTTCTGTTCTCTTGCCAGTGTGCTGTGGCCAGCAAGCAAGGCTGTCAGGGGTAGTGCTTTCAACTTTATGCTTTCAAAATTGTTTTGCCCTTTACCTTCTCTCAACAAATGGGCAGCAGCAGCAGGTTGGGATACAATTTGTGCTCCCTTTTTTCGCTGCTCCATTGACTCCTATGAAAGACAGGCTGAGTTTTCAGATTTAAGAGTGGTTTATTTTGAAGTAACTTCTGTTTGTGTGTGGTTTCTTACTGTATTTTAAAGCAGCCCACTTACTAAACAGCTGCTTACTATAGGAAATGGTGTTCAAGTCAGCGGCAGTCCAAGTGATAAATGAGCCACGTGAATGCAGCAACTTAACCTCAGTGAGATCTGAGCCATAACATTTATTTAAATCTTTTTTCCTGTAAATAATGGATCTGTGTGATCAAATATTTATTGGAAAAAGGTTTTTTTAGAGCTTTTGGATGTTATGCAGTTGGATGCAGTTGCATGTGAAAGTAAAACCTTTCAGGCTATNTCAGGGGTAGTGCTTTCAACTTGATGCTTTCAAAATTGTTTTGCCCTTTACCTTCCCTCAACAAATGGGCAGCAGCAGCAGGTTGGGATACAATTTGTGCTCCCTTTTTTCGCTGCTCCATTGACTCCTATGAAAGACAGGCTGAGTTTTCAGATTTAAGAGTGGTTTATTTTGAAGTAACTTCTGTTTGTGTGTGGTTTCTTACTGTATTTTAAAGCAGCCCACTTACTAAACAGCTGCTTACTATAGGAAATGGTGTTCAAGTCAGCGGCAGTCCAAGTGATAAATGAGCCACGTGAATGCAGCAACTTAACCTCAGTGAGATCTGAGCCATAACATTTATTTAAATCTTTTTTCCTGTAAATAATGGATCTGTGTGATCAAATATTTATTGGAAAAAGGTTTTTTTAGAGCTTTTGGATGTTATGCAGTTGGATGCAGTTGCATGTGAAAGTAAAACCTTTCAGGCTATTTGTAATCACAACTGAGCATCTCTTCATTTGTACCATCAAAAGAGAGAGTTGACTCAGTGTCCTGGGTTCGGCTATGATAGAGTTAATTTGGGTTCGGCTATGATAGAGTTAATTTTCCCCAGAACGCTGGGAGGGGGGTAGCCGACCCAAAGCAGCCAGGCAGGTATTCGATCCCACTGCTGTCCCCCCAGTCCATAGCTGGGGGGCTGGCCGGGCGAGGCCGGGAAGGGCGCGGGGCGGCTCCGGTTCCCGCTCCGGGTGGTGAGCGCTTGTGCTGCGCATCACTCGTTTGTGTTCTCTCTTGTTAGCATTATAGTTGTTATTGTTACTGTTCTCTCTCTCTGTGCTGTTGCATTAAACTGCCCTTATCTCAACCCACGAGGGCTGCCCCTTTCTCTGCTGATTCTCCTCCCCGTCCCGGTGGGGGGTGGGGGGGTGCAGTGAGCGAGCGGCTGCGTGGTTCTTTGTTGCCGGCCGGGCTCAAACCACGACGCTCAGCCAGGTGGTAGCTTAATATTTCTTTCTTTATTATAAACCGTGGCTTTTCGGAAGGAAAAAAGAAATTCTATTTTGAGCTCACTTTTTATTTAAATACAAATCACTCCTTGCTCAAGGAGGAAATGTAAAGGGCAAGAGTGGAGGAGATCGGAAGGAAATGATGGAAGAGTTGGGAGCAAATTTAGTGGTGAGGCATTGCTGATGAAGCTGCTTTGGCTGATGAGAAGATGAGTGGGTAGCTGTAGTGTTTACTCATCATTCCCCTTGGTGGTATACAGCACTGGGACTCTACCAAGTCAAGATTTAGGAATATCCATTACATTATGCTCTGTGGTCTGGATTGAGCATTTCAAAGGCAAGAATTTTGCATGTGAAAGCTGAACAAGTCTGATCTGTGACAATTCAGAGACAGCAGAAGGAAATCACATACTGTCTTTTCTTTTTCTATTAGTTCATTTGTTTAACAAAATCTCTTCCCAGGGTACAATTTCATTTTGAGGGGTCAGAGATTAAAAGGCAATTTTCCCTTGCTGACAGCGACATAAACTAGTGGGTTACATTTCTCTTAATGGCCTCATTTAACAGAGGAATGAATGGAAATCCTTGGTTACTGAGTGGAAAACCACACTTAGAGACATCCTTGGGCCCAGTGGCGGCACATATAATCAGTGGCATTGCCCAAAGGTCAGAACTTTGAGAAATGGTATTAAACTTGCCTTTTAATGGGCTAGGAATACCAGAAGTTAGGAATATTAATACTGGAGATGTATACTTATCCTGGATCCAAAGAAAATCAGGAGCAGAAAATAAGTATGCCAGTTGGAGTCCCAGCTGTATAGCCTGAAGCAGTATTATACTGGGCTGTGAGCTTGTCAGATCTTATCAAGTAGCAAAATGATAGAGCTTGGTCAGCGTTCATGCTGGAAACCGCTGAGAATCTTCACATCCAGGCAGCAGTGTTTTTCTGGTCGTTTTCTGACTGACTCCTTTCTTGCACAGGGACACCGTCCAAACAGTGCCACCGTTCCTGAGGTATTTCATCAAGTTTTGGTAATTAGTGTCAATAAAGATGCCACATTGGTTTGGTTTTCAAAGCCACAGTGGAATTAATAACTGAATTCCGGTATGGGGATTTATATTCTGATTTCTGTGCCTTGATGTTTTATTTGGTGGTCATAAGCATCAGTTTATCAGCTCGTGTATTTCATAGGGACAGTGTAGAGACCTATAGTCAGTATAGTATATCTCATCTGACTTGATAATTAAAATTTAGTCAACTAGTACAAGACAAGCTAAGCTTCCTTTGCACATACCACTGGAAGACAGTTCATCCTGCTTCTCTTGGATATTGTACCTTAGTCTGTGATGAATAGTGCCGTAGAAGTGAAAATCTTGGCTTCATGCTGATAGACAAGTACCTTCAAAAAAGCACTTAACTACTAGGCAACTAGGGTTTTATTTCTTTGCCTAAAAATAAATATTTAGTGTCCTTTTGTGCTGAGTAGGGAATCCTGCTGTGTTTCTGGCTTCCACTATGGAAGACTGTTGTTCCTCCCAAAATCACAAGTCATCTCTGCCAGCTGTGTTTAAATGTCGCAGAGAACCTGAGGCATCTGAAATGGTCAGAAGTAGCTAGGAAAGTAAATTCATATTCCCTATTGTGGCTTAATAACTATATTTATCATGAAGGGAAAATTATATGTAAGGATAAAGAAGTTACAGAAAATGAAATTCCTTTTATTTCCATACAAAACCCTGGAAGCACTTTAATCAAAGGTCTTTTCCATATTTCTGAAAGAAATCACAGGCCTGGTAGGACATATTTGCAGTACATCTATTGGGTCATGGCCTGGCAACATCAGAATTGGAGAACAGGAATTGTTAAGTACAACTTATGTTCAAGAGGAGAAAAGAGAGTGAATTACAGTCTTGCTAAATCTGACTTCAGCAGCACACAAAGCTCTTGAAGACATTTTTAAATGAAGAACTAAAAGCACGGAGTTCAGTGGAGAATGGGACAAAATGGGATTTCATTTTAGTTTGAAAAAGTAATTGCGTATCTTTCTTTGTGAGGATAAAATATTTGCTTAGACAAAAGTGATGAGAAAGACTTGACTTCCTTGTCTTCGGAGAAACATTTTCTACAATTAAATCACACAAGGTTTGTACTTATTTAGAAGATTCGTAGAAAAGAGGTGCTGCTGCTAGGCCATAGCTTGTTTGTGTATTGTCAACTGATGTCTCTTCACTTTGTTCCACATCACACACTACTATGAGTTCAGGCTGGGCAGCTCAACCCTATGTTTAACAGTATTCAATAATTCCTATATTCCCTACTGGGCTGATGCATGTGTGCATACCTGCAATAGTTTGGGGATGACAGGCTTCCTCCTCGTTTCCTCACATGGAATACGGTGACTAAGCACAGCTCTCACTGGCTTTTCAGATCAGACGGCACAATGTGAACGCATGTAGACCACAGAAAATGTTTTCAGTGTCTACATCTGGTCCACAATATCATTACATGTATCGGTGCTTCCCTAAACAGCTGAAGGAGTAAAGTTGGTTGAAGCTTAGTTTGAACTGATGACACCTGACTTTATCAGTCTGCTCTGTAGGGACCTGCATCTGATTTGAGAGTCTAAATTCCCTTTGTATTTGATGGAGACAGATGGTACAATTCAGTTGCCCAACACAGGCATCTAGTGCCATTTGACATGCACTTGGGAATCCCAAACAGCCATGTAAGGCTTACAGATACGAGACAGGCACTGCATGAAACCCATAGCCTCATGGGCTGGCAGCTGGAGATCACCTCAAATTATACTGGATGCTTGTATGTGAGCAACTGAATTGCCAACGCAATATAGTCAATAGAGACTGGAAAAAGATTCAGTTGACCTCCCAGTAAATGTGTGCTTTCGAGCTATCTATCTGACTCACTCCCTAATCTTTATGGGGTTCTACCATTACTGTAATAAGAGCTTAGACATCAAAGCATGTGTGTGGACGTGTAGCACATCAGATGTGGGTACATACAACCGAACTAGTGAGATACAGACTTGATAACTGGGAAAAGGCTTGAGTGAAAAATTGGCTGAACTGTCAGGACAGACACCCAATACATAGATACATACTAATAGCTGTACAGAACTTTGAACAAAAAAAAAAAAGAAAAAAAATCAGTGCTAAATATTATTCATATTTTTATTGGACTATAATATCAAACAAGCCATTTTTTTCATTATACTTGATAGAAAGCATCAAGAGAACTGATTTTACCTCTTGGCTACTGATCATAATCCAACAAACATGACCTACTAGTGCGATAAACTTAAAGCAAAAATCTTATAATTGACTTTTTTTTTTTTTACATAAAAGCTGGGGCATAACTTAAGCTAAAAAACAGTGACTTACATGTATTTGTAGTCTTCTCTACATAAAACAGGTATTTTGGACACAGGTTGTCTGACATAGAGACAGCTGTAGATTTTTGTCATCTAACAGAAGAACAGATTTTAGGTTGTAGACTTCACATGGACCCTCTGGTCAACAAAAGAGGCCGGCAGCTACACAGAGATCCAAATCATTGTAGGCTGTTAAAATAGCCTAAGTTGGAAAACATTTAACTGGGCCTTGCACTTGTAGTTTTGTAGGAAATTAATATTAAATCTATTTTCGTGCAATTGCTTCCTCTTTTGCATTATGTTCAGGCTAAGAGAGGAATGTACATCAAGTCCAACGATTCAGGCTATGAAACCTATGAAGAACCAGAAATGTACATGGCCAGATGAGACATAGGTCCTACGTATTCGTTAGATTCTTGTGCTTTTGTGAGAGTTGCACATGTTTGCTAGAGGATAAAATTATTTCATATACAGAATACCTTTTTCTTTTGGAAGCAGCCCTGTCCAACACGTCACTCAAATACTCCTAGGCAGCCATAAATCCAGGCAGTCCTGCCAAGTAAGCCAGATACCAGATCTGTCTTAGTAGGTCCTCCAGTAGTTTCTTTATAATTACTGTTGTTTGCATTTCTTGATAGACAAATCACTAGGCAACATGTTCTGCAGGCTTAGTTCCTACGTTGCAATTAACACTGATGTAATGAAAAATTACATTAGTGATCTCAGTGCAATTAAACTAATCTAAAACTGTAGGTGTTGAAGGTTACACTTGAGAAGTCTCATTACCATTCTTGGTAAATGGGGAGAAGCTTCTTTCAGGTATTCATCCAAATAAAAATCTTCTGCCAGTAGATTTTGGTTTCCTTAGGGACATATGAAAATCTGAATCTGGAAAGTACGCTTTGCCTGGTTATGCTCAGACTTTGAGCAATATGAGTCTTTTGGTTTCTATTTGAATTGCTTCAGTGTGAGTAGAAAATCTAACCCTGGGCTGGTTTAATCCTCTAAAGTTGATCCTCAGGTAGTGTAAATGTGTGCAGCTGTCTGGAATGAAAATCTTACACCTTTTTGCACCTTTTTCTGCTACACTTACAGCGTAGTAGTGTCAGTTGTCATGGCTTGTCTTCTTATTCATGGTCTGTGGAGGTCATCAGTAATTAACATCATCATCAGCATCTCTTTTTCTGTATTCCTGTGTGCTGTATCTAAGTAATCTTTTTTCAACACTAGGAAACCACATGTATTTTGTTACATTATTTCTAAGTTCTGGTGAAAACCCATCATCAGCAGGCAAATGTACTCCACAGGCAAAGCAAGCCCTTTAGCGCGTAGTATAAAGCATGAAGAGACATTTGTATCCACAAAAAGCCCAAGAAGAAACAAAGCTCCCAAATGCTTTGCCTAAGTTCACAAGTAGAATGGCAAAGCAAACGTTGCTCTTTGAGTGCTCTGCTGCCAGGAGCTTCTTGTTAATGTTGCTAAAACAGAGAATTCATGTTCTGATACTGAGATCCCCCTCAACAGGCAAGGAGAAGAAAGTGCCTTGTTGCGCATGAATACCTTTGAAGACAACAGTGAGGTCTGTGCCAGCTGAGATGTAAGTGTTAGGAGCTATGTATGTGTGCCACAGACTACTTTAGACTTCTTCATCTCTTCCTCCTCACAAATTCAGTCTTTGAGAGGTGGTCATGCCAAACTACCCAGTACCCCAAGCATGATGTCTCCAAGTTTGAGAAGCAAGTGCTAGATATCCGCCTCCAGTTGAGCATTCTCATGTTCTCCTGGTACCAACATCAGAGCTTTCCTTGGTCCAACAGAAGCTCATCCTGGAGGACTCAGTGGAACAGAAAAGGCCAGCAAATAATGCCGAGCCCCTTGAGTAGACATTGAGGAAGTTGGTGGGTTCCTGGCCCTTGTAGAGGTAGACAGTTTCAGTGCAAAGCTGCACCACTGCTGTGCAGATGCCTTCCTGCATAGGTACTGAGGAGATTGTGAAGCAGACCGAGACTAAGGTCTTCTGTGAAATGATCTGAGAAGACTCGGAAGCATCTTAAGGAACCATGCCCTCTTCATAAACCACAACTCTGTTATTATTTTTTTTAAGATCACTCTTCAGAAAAAACAATTTGTATGGTGGATCAAAAATTCGTTATGTTTTTTATGTCACAATAAATACTGCAGTAGCTCCATTTTTAGTGGGTCTGTCTTGTATATATTCTCCATAGCTTGCTTTTTTCTGCCTAGTGGGTGACAATGTATCATTCTTTTTTTGTAGACAACAGTGCTGTCCATCTATGAGAAACAATTCCTGCATCAGTTCTTTTTACTGTAGAAGAAATTTCTCTTACGTAGATCTCAAACATAAAAAAATAAAATAAACTCTGTTCACGTTTACCTTTATTCTTTAGAGTCTGTCCCTGTGGATATTATTCTTTTCCTAAAACATTTTTTTTAAGAGTTTAAAGAAAAGGAAATCATCTGTAACTTCAGGCTTTCACTGATGTCAAACGCACGCTTCTCATTGGTGTTAATGGAAGTAGAATAGAGCTCTACCCACTGTACAGGTCATATTTGCTGATTTAATAATACTGGGGAGAATTCATGAACATAAAGGTAAGTTTATTTTTTTCTGAGCAGAGAAGTCTTAAATTCTAGTTATAGTCTCCAAGCTTTCCCTGACCATCTCCTCAGCTGTGTCTTTAAAACATAAATGATATATTATTGAATGTTTAGGAGTATAAGGATGTAATAACTGATTTCAGCTATCACCAATATAACAAAAAATGCCATGATCAGATTTTTCTGTAAGTTCCAGTTTCTTTGACCTAAAAGGAACATGAATGTGATGTATTCATATAACTGAATATACCTTACTGTCTTTCTTATTACTGGGAAATCATGGGATGCACATATCCCCATGCCTCAGTAACCACAGACTGAATGGTACCCTCCTGCCTTTATTTTTAAGTCCCATGCTTCCAAGGTGTTCTGTCATCTTGATGTTATGTGGGCTGAAGTATTGTCTGGAGATGCCTGTTTCTCTCTATTTCTTTTGGAGGGAGTATAGGACAGCTGGCTTCCTATTCTGAGCTCCTGAATTAGAGATCTGAAGTTCAGTAGGATAAGTCTGAACATAAATGCTTCATAAATGTAAGAAAGCTTCAAGTAGACAGAAGTATAGTACCATGAAGTTCCTTCTAGTTACTTTCATTTCAGGTTCAAAGATGCAGGTTTGTCTTTTTTTCCGGCTCTTCTTCATTAATATTGATGGACATGTAACCATGCAACCACAGACATAAAACATAAACTGTGTTCGTGATTTCAGTTTGCTTGTTTCTTGTTCCAAATCAACTCGACATTATTGTGTTCTATAATATGATGCATAACAAGTATTTTCTGTTATTTTTTTCTCTCAATAAATCAGCTTTCTGCTTCAGATTACCCTTTTTTGTGTGTTAAAGTGGTTTTTTTCTACTTTATTTTATCGTGTTATCTGCACAATCTAATCTGAGGGATTGAGATCCTGCTGTTACTGAGCAATGTTTCTCCCTGTCCATACAAGATTTAAATACATCTGAAACTAGTAAAGAAACAATTGAACTTAATTTTTGATGACTATTAGCATGGCTTGATTACCCATGTTACGTTTGTGTAAAATGAAGAGCCAACACTGAAAATGAAACCTGGTCTCTTGCTGCTTGGCAAACAACTACATGTCAGCTCTGAGCAGAATCACCAAGCATGCACGCAGCTTTCAGCAATGCAGGATCGCACATCTTAACCATGTTTTCCTACATCTTAAGCAAAAGAAAATCTAAGTACTGAGTAGTTCAGCTGATGCATGGGGTGGGAGTCATCTCCACTAAATTTGGGTGTATCCAACGTAGGAACACTGAATGTGTTCTCTAGGTATCCTACATTTTCATTGGTGATCTAAGCAGCACTATGATTCATGTATATATCTGCGCAAAGGTGGGATCAATGATGTTGTAGACTCCCACTGACTGTGAGGTCTGTTACTGTCTCATGGCCTGTGCCATGTCACACAGATCCATGTGGATGTGTCAGATGCTGCAGGGCATCCCATATCCAGATGCTTGTGTTTAGGTAGCTGGATTATGAGACACACTTGGTTGGACAGATCGCTTTGCAAGGCAGTTTACTGTGCCACGCTGTTGTTTGAGCCTGAGTTCTTACTTCAGTGATAGATGGTACCTGGGCTGAGACCACATGCTTTAGATTCCTTAAAAATCATTCTTTAATGTGGCTGTACTGTGAGTCTTCATCACATTAGACCAGGACAATTTAATCTGCTATCTGGTGTTGGGCGCTCATTTTGAGACACGGACCAGTTACTGAGAGTTTATGTGAAAGCAGAAGTAGTGATCTGAGAGCTTGCAAGCCTGACTGCAGAGGAAAGATTACAAAAAGAGAGCTGGTTAAGCTGAAAAAGAGAAGATGGAGGTACAGACAACAGCCTCCTGGTAAATAAAAGTCTACTGCAAAGAGGAAAAGAATAATCATTGCTTTTTTGCTTATTACAGATGGGAAGAACAAGTAATGGACTTAAAGTGCAGCAAGAAAGAATCAGAGCAGATACTAAGAAAAGCTGTCTCATGATAAGGAGCTTGAAACACTTTCTGGGCAGATTTTAGAGCCTGCAGCACTGGATATCTGTAACAGTATCTAGTGAAACATATTTCAGGAAGGGTGTTTGTATAATTGCTTTTACTGTTGCCTGTCAGATCACGCTGTAAGGTGCAATGTAAACAGGACATGTTCATATTGTATCACAAATCAGCATTATTTAATCAGAAAATGTTGCAGCCATGAATCATTCTTTGATTTTTGTTCTCATCATGTCCTCCTTCCCTGCCTACTCCCCTCAAAAAAAAAGTGTTTTCCCATTAGGCATCTGCTTTAGGGATCAAAACCACTGATTTAATTTGACAGAGGTGATGATACTTAACATTTTCTGTCAACTTTAGTTAGAGCAACTGTTGGGTACAAATCCCATAAATCATCTTGCTTTATCCAAGTGTTTTCTTCCTGGCTTTCAGGTGTCCTGGATTTGGTTTGCAATCGCCATTTGTTCTCCAAAGTATTTCCACAAAAGAAGAGTCAATGAAAGTATAGTGTGTGTCCTTGATAGTGCTTTGGGTGAGGTAGTTGAGCCACACAGGTATTGAAGGTGAGAAACGTGGGAGCTGGGCTGGCATTGCACTCTCCTTCAAGAGTAACAGAAAATCACCACATTTCACTGTAACAAGCTGTTGGAGTGATGAGTCCTGGTTATGTTTGATTAGCATCAGGGCTGGAAATATGGTGGATTTGTAGGAAGAGGGAAAATTAATGTGCTGGTAGAATTCAGGAGCTAATGCATCTATACTGCTAAATAACAAAACGCCAGGGAGTGTCCTGTGGATCCTAGTCATGTCCCCATGGTTCAATTACCTCCTATGCGAAAACAAGGTGACTGCCTCCAAACTGTCACCCCTATGCTTGGGAGATCACAGAATGGTAGCGGTTGGAAGGGACCTCTGGAGATCATCTAGTCCAACCCCCCTGCTAAAGCAGGTTAGCCTGGAGCAGGTTGCACAGGAGATGCAATGAGGCTCAGTTTTTTGCTTGTGGTTCCTGCCTGAGCTAAGCTGCAGGTCTGCCCTGCCTGGCTGTGTACCATGCTGAATTTGATCCAGCTCACTGGCTTGACTTTCTGGCTTGGCCTTGAACATGCCTCATTTCTACAGATGTGTCTGGAGGTTGCTGACCCCTTGGCTGAACCTGATTACTGTCTCCTGACTTACTCTGCTCTTCCTCAGGTGCTGTGGGACTGAGCCCTGTTGGTGAGGGTGCTGTCCAGTCTCACTTCACTGTCACCATCTCTCCTGGCTTGCCCTCCCCAGGAGAGCAGCTCGCCCTTGCAGTTCCTTGACAGCTTAAGGATCCCTAATAAAATACAAATTATCCTAGGGATGCATAAACTTCATTAGCACTTGGAATGATTTTCAAGACAGCTCAGCCCAGTGTTCACAAGGATGCAAATATATCAGTGCAGTTCACGAGCTCTGGCAGTTGTGCTGTGAGTCACAAGGTACCTAAAATTTGTTCTTGATGATCCAGTCAGAGATGAACTCTGTGTACTCCTTGGGGTCTTGTTTGATTCAGTGTAATTTTTTTTTGGGGGGGGGGATTGCTTTTTGGGATGTACTTATAAACAGAAGGAACAGGATTTTGACCCACAGATTTTGAAATAGTTGCAGAGTGGGGTAAGGAAGTATATTGTATAGTTGTTTTACTACTGATGTTAATTTTTCAAGGCCTTAAAGGAATTCTTGGTTTGGTAAGACAGGGATTTTCTTCAGTGCTAAAGGAGATAATAGAGTAAGCACGGAGGTGTGACTGAGGCACTACTTGGACCCTTAGTCTCTGACAGACTAATCCCAAATAACACATGGAAACAAATCTTTTCCACTATGATCACAAAGGTGATGATCATTAATTGGCTATAAGCCTCTAGAAATAACAACTAGAATTTACAGTTTTTAGGAATAAATATAATGGAGGACAGAGGAGAGGAGGAATGACATATTTCTGTATCTTCCTGGAAATTCATTTTAGAGATAAAAAGAAAGCTGAATACAGGTACTGCTTGCGTAAAGGCAAATTGTGTTGGCAGGGAGGATATAAAATTATGGATATTGCACTTAGAGACGGTTTAAATGTAACAGAGGATCAGCAGCATGCAATGAAGTGAGACCTGAAAGTCCAAGAATTTGGAAATGAGAGCAGCATGCACAAGACCACACAGTAGATTCATCTGTGCAGTAGGAAATGAGACCACGGAGCAATACAAAGCAGCAAAAGGAGGTGAGAGGCAAAGTCTAGCGAATGAGGGCCTGTATTTTTGTCAATTCACATTTCTCTTTAATTACTTGGAGTGCTTTCCAGCATGCAGTGAAAGAGCCACGAAGTCAGGTTGTGCTCTTGATGTCATTGTCATGAATCTGGAGGATGATCATGGAATTAGGCCAGAAATAATATGGTATAAAGAGAGCAGAATATGTCCCATCCTCTAACAATGCTGCTTCTGGTCCAGGTGAGGGGTGCTTTTTCTTTCTCATCCCCTAAGCCGTTGCCTTGCTGAACAAAGCTGTAGTGAAATGCCTGCAGTATCTGAGTATCTGCTGGCTATGGCATGCTGTGTTGCACAGCAGCCTGCTGCATCAATAACCATTACCGTATGCGTCCAGTGGCTACCAGGAATTAGATTACTTCTGCAACATGGATCCTCAGTCTTCTTCAGTAGCATTGCTTTTAGTGACAGGCAGCGTGGGTATTGTTTTATTGCTTTACTCCGGACTCCCTTGCATTTTAGCATCCAAAGCTAATTAGGATTGAACAATAGAAAGAGGTTGTTGAATGACTGTTCTCAAACAGATCATAAAATTCTGGTGTACGTGCTTTGTTTGAAGAAGTGCATAAAATATTGACCACCATGTAGCCATCCACAGATGGCTCTTCAGTGAGAAATAAGCATTAACTTGTAGGGCAAAACTTTGCCTCATGACTGGGGTTTTTCTGGTCTGTCTTCTAAATACAGTAAATACAGTCTGAAGACCTGGTAAGGAGTCAGCAGCCTTTTCTCATAATACTTGCAGAAGGAAAAAAAAAAAAGAGTCAGTTCACATCTACCTCTGGAAAGCAGTAAAAGAAGGACTCATCTCTAGGAAGTGGAAAGGAAGACACATTCTTGACTCTATGCTCTGATCCTCTGTCTTCCCACTAACTGTTTTAATAATGTAGGAATCTTCTTTCCCTTTGGTCTGCTCGTTTCCCTATAATGGACTGATTATCATCTGCAAATTGTAGATAGGAATTTTGTAATATATGTTGCAGTCATGTCACTTCCTCTCTTACATCTGTGTAGAAAGAGAGGAGGAGCAATAAAGCCCTGAATCATCAGGTCTGACTGAGCTTGTATTTGTCCCACTGAAGGCCAAGATAACCACAGATTCCTTGCCATTACGGACTTCTTACATGGTTGAACCTACCAGAAGCAAGGTGAAAGATGGGGAGTGATATATCAGGGATGGAGCCTCGGGAAATGATCTGAGCAGCGGTGCAGCCTGCAAAATCTGGGTAACTGGTCGTAACTACACAACAGACAACAACACAATGTAGAAGTGCTTCAGAACGAGTATCCAAAGCATACTAACCTCTGTGGCACTGCAGGTTCATTAAATTCCCTACGCAATAACCAAATTTCCTTGCAGTTAAGTTGCACCCTGTTGCAGTTGAGCTGGCTCTGGCTTGACACCTTGCTAACAAAATCTACTAGCATAATAGTACTTGCAAGCACCATCAGATATCAACCTGGTAAAAGCTGCAGATCAATAAGCTCTGCTGAATCTAGAGCTGTTGCAACATAATGCATTACTGTTTCCAGTGTAGATATCTCTGCTGGGAGTGACTGGTGGCAGGGCAGAGTCTGCGGGAAGAAATGGATAAATGGATGTCTACACCCCAAAGGCAGCAGGTGGTGGGAAGTTCTTACTGCTTTTGTGTTGCCATGGATTGTCCATGCTGGACATGACTGGCAGTCGAGACGCAGCGCTTTTAACCAAAACCAAAATTTGCTTCAGTTGCATTTTTCTCAGTTTCCTTTTAATCATTGAAAATGTTTAATTTCTAACTTCCTGAGAAATTTTGTGGGGAAAAGAAAAAAAAAAAGAACAACAAATTAAGGCTTAACCATCACTTTTTGGATCGGTTTTGTTGTCTAGATACATTCAAAAGGCATTAAGACAACAGATAGCTTTCTTAACACATCTGTTACTTAGAACTAAAGCTCAGAAGTGTTGGGCCACCTTATGCCCTTGCAATTCAAGAAAGATAAGGGCATTAGTCACATCTCATAAATATGCATGTATGCTTTGTTTGTTCTGCAGCCAGGTGAGGAGGACAGTGTTGAAAATCCCATCACTTGTCCCATCAACATCTGGGAAAGCCCTAGGTCACCTCGAGCTTGAAATGTTTCAGCAATACCGAAGCGTGTTAGTTGGTACCATTCTCTTTCTATTTTAGCTAGTTTGATTTGATTCTCTCCCTGTTTCAGTGAAAAAGATGAGAATTTTATATACTCCCCGTGAAAATTATTCTTCATTCGTCTCTGGCAGCCTGATCAATTGCTTGAATGGCTTTTTGAGAGTGTTTTTTGTGAAGCATTAAATATTCCCTGCCATGATTTCAGTCTCATACTACTTGGTTTGACTTCACTAACTAATAAAACAAATGTCTCTTTTTTTTTTTTCCAGACTTTTTTTATTTATTTATTTATAGGCAATTTACCTGTCTCTCTAGGACATATTTTCTTCCAATTTTTTCCTAAGGCTTCCAGCTGTAGTAGGGCTTGTTTACCAAACCTTTTTATATGTGTGGGTTGACCTCTCCAAACTCATTTGTCTACATGCAAAGCAAGACATCCTGTGACCCTTTGGTGCTCCATAAGAAAGCAGAAGAAAGAAGTGAGTCCGTCATGCCAGTTTTGTATGAAGGCAACAGACAGAGAAAGAACCGTATCGTGGCATGGGACACTGTCCCACTGTCATGGATGACAGTGATTAAGGTCTTAAAAATCACTTAAAGAACACCATCAAAGCTATTAGGAAAAGTGATTTTAATATTAATTTGTAAAAAGCGTGACTTTACAGAATTCATTGGCAAGATCCACTCTATTGCTTACTATTTGAAAGGAATGTGCCAAGGAAATTGAGTCAGAGTAGTGCT
This sequence comes from Steatornis caripensis, assembly GCA_013398225.1. Classification (NCBI taxonomy): domain Eukaryota; kingdom Metazoa; phylum Chordata; class Aves; order Caprimulgiformes; family Steatornithidae; genus Steatornis; species Steatornis caripensis. The sequence continues at coordinate 70,445 of VZSC01007216.1, forward strand.
TAGGAGTGATTTACACAGTGATTGAGGAAAGTGATTTATATGTGGGGAAACTGAGTCAAAATCATGTTGAGTGATGCATATAAGGGATTAGGGAAAAGTATAAGGAATGCCCTCCCATTGAGTCACGAGGTTCATAAAGGATCCCCTTGCTTTCTAAACTCCTTCTCAGAGAGGGGTCTAGATGCAGCTGAATCCAGTCCTAGTCCCAGAGCTGGTCAAAAGTTTATGTCTAAAGGAGTGTAGTGGGATTTCAGAGAAAGGGATTTAACATGAATTATGGATCCTTTATAACTTTGAGATAACAGCAATTTATAGCTACAATTTAAGATATATTAACACTGTTACAGTAAATCACAAAATCAGATTATATGATTTTCTAACAATGCTTAGTCAATAATCAACACGACTTTGTTAAAGATTCAACAGTTTCCTAAATTAAATCACGTGCACGCACATGCACACACACACAGATATAGAGGTTAACCTATGATTAAGATGTTTCTTTGTCTGCAGATTGTAGTGAATTTTGATACCCAATGATCTCTTAAAACCTCACGAAATCGAATTACAGGGAATTACTCTTTTGATCTTTGAACCTCNGTGCACGCACATGCACACACACACAGATATAGAGGTTAACCTATGATTAAGATGTTTCTTTGTCTGCAGATTATAGTGAATTTTGATACCCAATGATCTCTTAAAACCTCACGAAATCGAATTACAGGGAATTACTCTTTTGATCTTTGAACCTCACACAATCTAAGTATAGTGAATTATACCTTTCCTTCATTGGCTTCTGTCAGCAGATGATCTGAATCACGTCACAAAAACTACCTCAAACATTGCAGAAATCTGCCCTGAGAGGCATCCCAACTCAGGGGGAGATGTATGGTCAAAGCCCACTGTGGTCCTGGAGAGCTCAAAGGGCCTTGCTTGGGACCACTATTCACAGGAACGCAAGATGACTGATTTTGGTCAGTACTTTTTTCGTAGTGGCCGTAATACTTGTCAAGTAATCATGGCACCTCTCAGAGTGGGCTACGATTCACACAGGAGGAATCTCAAGTACGTTTCCCAGGCAACTGGTACGGGAGTGCCAAATCATCCCAACTCACTGTACTCACAACAGGAGTTCCAGGTACGATTAGGGAGTGCCTAATCACCCTAACTCACTGTGCTTGTCCCAGGACAGGAAGGTACCAGATTGTTTCATGTCTCAACTCCCTGCATCGGCAGGCAGGGTCATAGAGTGCCAAATTGTCCCAGCCCACTGTGCTTGTACCATGTTGGCTGGCCCTGACATCACTGTGCAGCCCAGTGTGAAACAGAATTGGTTGTTGATTCACAGACATGATCATATTAAAGCAGTATGGTAGATAATCTTCCCCAAATCCAAAATCACTGCTCCACACAAATTTTGAAATATGTTGTATGTCTTGCATTACTGTTATTGTTGTAAGTCAACAGCTGTTTCCCAACAGGCTTAGCCATCACTATCATCTCTAGGTCAGGGGTGGAAGGGATGACTGACAGTAGTAGCCCTTCGTTTAGTTCAGCAGACTCTTGCTTCTGCTCAGCTGTCAACACTTTTAAGTTGCTTAAAATGAGCAAATATATACAGTTCCTTTATGGAATGCTGTTTACTGGACAAATGCATGAAAATCCGGTGAGACTCACATGCACACATCCATGAGTAGAGCATGCCCTGTGGGAAAGATGTCTTCATGACCTCAGTTGATGACTGTCTGGTACCCAGAAGCACCGAGTATGAGGTAGCTCTTGTAATTCTTTTTCTGCTTACACAGCAACAGGTGCTGCTCTTGACAACAAGCCAGTCTTCCATTGAAGCTCACTCCTGGTTTTTTGTTTTCTTTCATTTTTTTCTCTTCCATAGATTCTTCATCAAAGTGCACCAGTGGTTCATTTAAAATTTTTCATTTTCAAGTCTGGGAGGTCTCCTGGGCTAAGCTTATACATAGCTTTATTTCTCACTCTTCCCTTTCTCTTTTCCCCTTTCCCCACAAAACAGAGAATTGTTTTTCAGAGTTAAAAGCTGCCTTCCCCTTGTTCTTTTAGTCTCAAATCGAGGAATGACCATGATGAATCAGTGGCAAAATATGTCTTTTAGAAGCACTTAGGAAGAAGGAAGTTCCTTAATATCATTTCACCACTTAATCTTTTTTTCCTCACATCCACAGTCAACATTTCCTGTTCTTTCTTTAGTGAAGTTCTCCACATGTTTACTCCATATTCATGGAGAGCTCAGGGATGGTAATGTGAAAGTCAGTATGTTTCACCTTTGAAATTCCATTTTGAATTTGTCAGGAAAGTGCAATTCAGGAATTCCCAGTTCTCCATACAGTCATGAAAAATTAAGGACATCCTTTACAAACAAAGTCCAGAGTGCCAAACTGAATTAGAAATGGAAGAGCTGTTTTCTGTGAATGTGGGGTGTTTTCTGGGTTTTAGTCAACAAAGGATTAATCCAGGATGAATTATTCCTTCTCTTTGCAGTCACCTCAGTTTTTCGCAGTCCAAAATTCAACAACGAGCTTTGCAAATAATACAACAAAATAATCTACATTTTCCCTTGATATCTTCCTGAGTATTTCACTGAGCAAAACAGGCAGCTGCCTCCTCTTCCTCAAGCCAGGTGCCTGCTGCCCCTTCATCCCACTAACATAAATCCTTGTCACAGCTGTGATTCACTGGCATGATTTTGGCTTATCATGACTGGTTTTCGAGCCTGAGCAAATCTTCCTTCCTCTTTCTGGGGAGAAGGACATTCAATCTTTCTCTTCACAAACAGGAAAACATAAGAATTTCACAGTGCTTTTTGGCAGACCAAATACAAACCCGTTTTGGCATTCCCTGAAAATTATTCCTCAGCTTGCTTTGCAACCCCCAAACAGAAGAACACTGATGTTTTGGGTTTTTTTTTCTCTAAATAAATAAATCTGACCTTGTGACATGTGCTACTTATAGTCCTATTCTGCATTTCTAAATCCTTTAGGCCCAAATTGTGAACATTATGAAAAAACCTAATTCCTGCTGAATTAAGTGGGACAGAGAGATTGTACCACTAGTGCAAAACTGGATGTCTTATCTAGTATGCTAAAAGGTGGTACCGCAGGGAGAAGTGCCTTAAAGCAGCTTGAAACATAGCCTAATTAAAATATAAGTTTCTTCAGTTGTATTAATCAGCATCTTAATAGGATTAAAACACTCCTTTCTCTTTTGTCCTGCAGCTCCTTTCTTTCCTCACACATAGTCCAAAGTCTGGCTCTTTCCAGCTGAGCTCACCTCCCAACAAAGAACAGTGCAGAAAAGGCAAAACTCGAAAGGATTTCTTTCTCTTTATTTGAAGAGGTGTCTGCTGTTTTGTGTCCAGGTGTAGTGACCAAGCCAAACTACACATGGTTTCTATAGTTGTATTTACAGCTGAACAGGGCTGAATTTTGGTCTCAGGTTTCCCAGTTTCAATCTGGAATAAATCCAAGTAACAAGGATACTTTGTTTACTTGTTTTGTTTTGCTTTATTTTTTTGTTCATAGTGGATTTTTGGAGGAAAATGATGACTGAAGAGAGAGGAGGAGGTTTAAGTTACTGTTTCACTGTAACAAATTTGTCTCCAACTTCCCCCATGGTAAAGCTGGACTGAGTGCTGAAATCAGTACTCACTCCAACTGTATCTTCAGGGCAGTGAAAGCAGAACTTCACCTATGCTGACTAGCAACAAGCACCCTTCAAAAGTGCTTACGCTTTTAATTTTCAGGTGTATCAGATTAAATTATAAGGAACCGTATTTCATTAAAGGCTACAAGAGGCCTTAAGAACTCAGAACTCCCCTGAAGGCAGCATTCTTGCAAATGTCATTCAGTTGATCAGATTTTTATAAATTTGTACTTCCATGGCATTATGTACCATCCCTGCTGGGCTTGTGAGAACTGCAAATTCAATCGTTGATTTTTTCCCCTTTAAAAGCAGAGTGCTGATTTTCTGTCAAGTCTCTAAATCTATGTGCCTTTGTCCACCCTGCTCTCACATACAGTATTTGGATGTTTCTGTTATATGCTAACATTAATGCAAACTAGGAAAATGACCTTGAACAAAAATTTAAAACAGTATGTTCTTTCAGAATAATTATAAGCATAGGGTGGAAAGGGAATGTTTGGGCAATTGCAAATGTTTAAAGGAGAAAGAGGTCATTACAAGTAAAATATAAATGTATTGCAGTCATTTTTCAACTTCGTATCCCACCAGCCTGACAATTACATGTGTAGGTACAGATATATTTCCTTACACACTCCTTATAACTGCTTAAGTATGAAATAATCTAAAGGAAATCATTATCTCTTTGTAAATTTTGTTTCTCATTCATCCTGTACTTGGGTATCAATAGTCTCTCCTTATCCAGAATAGGTGGTGTTTTCTAAGGCCATGAATAGCTGTAAGGAGAGAGGTTTGCTATTTTATTCCAGGTACTGTGGTGGGCCACATAACAAAGCACATCAACAGATTAGTGCCTATCATGCTGAGAATATGAAAAAAGAAAATACTATTTCTCCCATCGCAGTGTTGGAAAACAGAACCCCACAAAGGTGGGGTTCACCTAAGCTTATTTTTTGTAGAGGAAGATGGCCAAAAGTGGGTATACTTAGGTAGATGTCTCCATCTGAAATGGTTACCTATTCTTATTTTGCAATCGGGGACAGAAATAGGCACATTCACAGTACAATTTGCAGGATGTCAGTGCAACAAGACATGGAAGTGATATTTATTTTAAACAAAACTGATCTCAATGATGCGCTCTCACTCACACTGTCTCATAGATTTTGCTTACGCTCATACACCCACATGTCATAATCTATATAGCCATATACCATAATCACTGAGATGCGTGCGTGAAGTAGTGTGACCGGGATGACTTGCATGGGACAGGACAAACAGCACTACCTGAAATCCTTGCTATGTCACAAGTTCCTCTACAAAACAATGTTCAGACAGACTTTTTTTGGTATAAAGACACATTCACTCGTCTTCATCACTAGCTATTTTCCATTGTGTCCTTGGTTATCAACGTGTATCGTTTCTGTAATCTTTCCTCTAATGTTTGAACTGGCACTTCTGCACACAGAAATTTCCATTGATACATCTTTCAAACCACTCAGTATTTCTTTTACAAAGCTCTGCAAATTAATCTTATCCCACAGCAGACACCTAAAATTTATCACATGAATGACTGTGTTAGAAAACTTATTTCCTCTTCTTGACTGTAAAGAGAGCTGAGGATGTCTAGATAGGCTGCATGTATCTCTACTTCAAACCTATGCTAAACCTATTGTCAGGCTTTGCTTCATAATTGCTTGAGAAAGATCCATGCCTTTGGACGGTGAGTCATCCTCATCCTCCCTCATTTTTAAGATCTACTTCAGGATGCAATGACTTGCTCTCTTGAAGGCAATTAATTGATTAACATCTTAATTTTTAGACCTCTAAAGTCAAGTGAGTTGAATCTTACACAATGAACTTTTTGGCTTGCCATACTCCAAATTGCACTCCATAACACAAGTCAATGTGCTGATGCTCATGTTCATTGTTCTACCAGAGGCAGGGTAGCAAGATCGTTGCAACCTGTTGTGCCCAAGCTACTAAGCTTTTCTGAAATGCCTGACTTCTTACCTTGTTATGTCTGTGATATATCTGTTCTGCGTCCTGAATCTACCTGGTATCTCCACATAGTGCTGAACTATTGAGGTGTGCTAGCTCTGATGACGGCTACCTTGGATTTCCCAAGATGACTTTCCAAAGATTCCACAAGAGATCACCAAGCTAGCAAGTACATCTTGCTCTTCCAAGTAAAAATCTTAGTGAACAGAATTTTTCTTCTGTATTGGCCAGATTTTACCTAAATAGACAATACATGGTATAACCAAACAAATCAGCCTTCATCTTGGGTTCATTCTTTCTCCTGAATGACTGAAATTGGAAATGGAAAGGAGTGAAGGAGTGTTGTAAACATTCACCTTTCCTTATAGCCAAACAGGACTAAGCGTAGAAGGTTTTAAAATTGTCATCTTTCAGAACAGGGTCATGATTATGGTCAAGGCTGAGAATTACTGAATTTATTTTTCATGGCTTTGCTGATAAAATAGCTGACAAACTTCAGGAAAATGCACATTTTAGTAGTGACCACCAGAGTACCTTTTGGATACCAGGCTTTCATGAGTCTTATATCGGATGAATAGCCCTGGCTTCTGTCCTAAGATTTCCATAGAAATGGATTGGACCTTTAATTTTCAAGAGCTGATGAATATTGAGTTTTGCTGATGACCACTGAGTTTTTCTAATTAGCAGTTTCAGTAGCTGAACTCCTACCAAGCAATTAGGACATTGACAAAAGACTGTGTCCTCTGACAGCTTAAAGTTGCTGCCACATGGACTGTGGTCTTAAACACTGGCACTGCAAATGTCTATTTTTTTTACCAGGTCCTGAGTGAAAAAAAAACCCAAATGTTCTTTTATTCATAGGTACCTTCACTTGTATCTGTTGCCACTGTTCTATTTCCATTATTTGATTTGCTTTATCATATCATCTAGAGACCAAATAGGTTTTCTTTGAGATGGACAAGTAAAGGAAAACAGATAAATAATTCTGTAGTAAGTTTTGGGAATTTCATTCAAATAATTGTCGTGCTACAGACTCTTTGACCTTAGTGACATAAGGCAGACCTTCACTGATAAATATTTACCAATAAAGTTGCTGGGGTATATTTATACTTGTTTGAAGATAGGCAAATGAATGTCTGGAGGAATATACGATTGACTTTTTTTTTGTACAACTTAACTCTTAGTCACAGAACATGTATTTTATGCACCTAGTACATTCCCAAGTGAAGAAATTAGTGCTATTATTTATTTTATTTGTTTGCTTGCTTGTTTTAATACAGGTAAGGCATTCACTAGGATCTACATAGCCCCAAGAATAACGACTATAAGTGGCATTATTTTACTGAAAAGCTATTTCAGCACAGAAGTATAGTACTCAGTCCCCAAAAGAGGTTGTGAGGAGAATTATATTTGAAAAATAATAAGCTTTTGAGCAGTTCAGGTGTTAAAGAAGCAGGATCCATATAAGTATGTTAGATAAACTGCCATGTTCTTCTCCTCTTGGAATGTGTTTGTGCATCACTTTCAGGAAATGTTGTATAGATGTGCTTTTGCAAAATCTGTGTCCTTTTGATGTATGTGAAATCATAATATCATAGGAGTTTTTTCTGTTTAACTGAAACTATACAGCTGCTCCCTGTGATGTTTAGTTCTTTTTATGGAACTGGCTTGCAGAAGGAAATGTATATATCTATTCCACTATGAATGGATGTTTCAGCAGCTGTCAGGTCATAAAATCGCTTTACACCACTTCTTCGAGGCAGTTTATGATCACTGGATATTGTGCCTTTGGTTCATGATATGGGGCATTGCCATATTGATTAAATGCCTTAAGCTGTTACAGGGGGAAAAAATAAGGATATTTAATCAATAGACCTGCACTTTAGTTACTGTTCCTGTCAGGCTGGAACAGAAATAGCTCAGGAAAGGGGCAGCTTCTCATACAATCTGAGGGAGTTTGAGTTTGAAGAAATAATGCCTTTCCAACCCTGTGAGGGAAGATAATCAACTTAGCAATCGCAAGTGTGTAGATTGAGTTACCAAATCAGTCTGGCTTAAGGGTTCAGAAGGGTTCAAAGGGGACTTGAGCCTCAGAAGGGATCCTCAAAGAAACCATGGCTTAAACATGAATGGAATAAATGCTGTTGGTTGCCAGTGACATGTCCTGATCCTGAATGTTACATCTATGAGGATTAATCTTCTCTCAGCTAAAGCATCTCATTTAGTGAGCTAGTTCGGGAGACAAGTCTTTCCATATCAGTGCTATAGTAAAAAGGGAGACGCAGTTTTCCCAAGAATGCCTAACTTTGTTCTGGAATTTCATGAGTGTGGTGGTTTCTTGCCGTCGTTGGCCTGTTATTATGTTACTGTAACTCAAGACCTATATCTTTGGATATACTCGCTTGACTACTTTCAGGTGAGTGTGATTTATCTTGCTGACTTTAGGTGCCTTCTTTGTAAATGCCTACATTCACACTTACTGTCAATGCTTTTGTTATAGTCAATGCACAGAAACAGGTACTTTTAGGACACAATTTGCCCCATCTATTTTCAACATTTATGCTTGGCAGAGAGGGGCCACAACAATCTTATCCTACTAGTGGCTGACTCTTCCCACTGACCAAAAATGGGTTGACTGGTTCTGAAGAAGACTTCCTCCTAGTAGAAATCAAAGATGGGTGAATCCTCCTTAGGATACCGGAAGAGGTTGTAATTCTGCATTGGAATGGTCAAGACTAGGCATCTCTTTCTGCTACATTTTAAAATGGATATGCAAAAATTACAAGTTGGAAACAATACCATATGTAAAGAAGCTAGAAGTGTATACAGATTATGAGTGAAGACTTAGATGAAATTTTGTGACACTGTACTTGTACTGTCCTTGCAGAAAAATACTGAGCATTCAGGGTTCTCAGATGTAGCAGAGAAAAAACATAACAAGAATAAATGCCTAAAAGCTGGAGCCAGACACTTTCTGGGTAGAGGGAAGACATTTACTTCGTGATTTCTAACAGTAAGGGTAATGAAAAACTGGTAGAAATTACTAAAGGAGCAGGAGGTTTTTCATCTTCTGATGTGTCCCAAACCAGGGTGATTGCCTTACTCGATGATATCTTTCTCCAAGGAAGTAATTTATACCCGATGCATAGGAAGTGTAATGCAAAGGCAGACAGCCTAGGTTAATTAAGATTGCCTAATTACACCTTCTTGTTTCCAATCTGTGGGAATTCATGGCAAAAAAATAAGAACCTTTTGTGGTTTTTTTGAAAAGTAACACAAACCAGTGTGTCTAATTCTCTTTGTGCAAACAGAGATCTTATATGGTGGGTGAGGTGCGCTTGGCATTTCCTGCCTGCCTTTATTTATCTATTTTACTACAGCATAAGAAAGAATTGGCTCTTAAGCCGGATTCTTGGAGCTTGGTACACTTCACTCATTGCTGCTTGGGGTGGAAAGGACTGATGTATGTATTCAAGAACAAATACAGCTTGACAGCATACAAGCTGTTAAGACAACCTGACCTTTGTGTGTCTACTCTACGACACTCATTGAGTAAGCCTAATTAGCTGTAATGCTTTCAGGTCCTGTACAACCATTTGGAAATGCCTTATTCAGCTAAAACTGTGATTTTTTTTTTTTTTTGTCAGTGAAGAAAAACATTAAAAGTTCCATTGTAAATACTGCCAGCAATAAGGGGAAGATTCTCATATTCAGCAAGGTCTAAAAATTAATTAGCTTTAGTCCTTAAATACAAAATAAATACATCCCGCCATAGCCAAAAGCTTCAGGGCTGGATTTTAGCCACTTGGGTACAATCCAAAATGAAAGGTCTGGCTGCTGTTGGAAATATTTTGTTGTAGAGTTTGGACTGGTACATGTCAGCTTAGAGATCAGCTGAAATCACCAACTCTTTCTACGAAGACAAGGGGAGTGTTTAAAAAAAATTAAAAAAAAAGAAAGAAAAAGCTAATAGTTAGGACAGTGAGTCTAGAGTATGCATGGTCTGTCAGTAGCTTGCATGTCCTCACATGTCATATAAATGCCTCAGTTTACCCCTCTCTGAAGGGATGTAAGTGATCCAGCAAGGTCCTCGAAGCCTTCATAGCACTTCTAGGAGACTTCCAGTATCTGAGGGACAAGAAATAAAGACAAGATGTTCATTTTTGTTAGAGCAGAATGGAGGAGTGCTACAGATAAAATGAGAATGTTTTGTATGGGTGCTTTCTCAGATTTTGGGATATTGCAGGATGAATTTGCTTAGCTGTTGGAGCTCTGAGGCTTGCTGGGGTGACAATCCATGCGAAGCTTCCTATGATTTTGATGCAAAATGACATTTTTGTGATTCATAGGGGTTAAGTCCCTTAGAGGAGATGGAGAAACAACAAGATCTGTATGCTGTCCACAACATACAGAATACAAGAAATGCTTGTTTTCTCTCTATTTCCTATGTAACATTATATGTTAGTGCCTCTGAACCAAAGCTAGACCTCCATAATGGTAGATATATTGCAAAAGAATATCTCCTGAGGGAACTCACAGTTAAAGTAGACTAGACACTCAAAGGAGAAGGAAGGACTATATGCAGCTCTGGTTTATAGACAGCTAATGAGACATCAAATGTTGTGCAAGGAATCTGTAACACATCAGGAGATAGACACCAGACTTCTTAGTTACAACTTTATTGGAAAATAATGTAGGACATGGATTGCTCTCTAGCCTCAAAGCTGTCCTTTGTAGTTGAGCATGTGTCTATGAACATTTTGACTTTGCTCAGGAGCCATCTGAGAAAATGTTAGTGTTGCGGAGGTGCCATGAGTGACTACGCTGTGTAATGTCCCAGCCCAATTCATAATGTGCGTGAGTGAATTCTGAGGGTTTTTCTGATTACGTTCTATGTCTCTTTGAATACTTTCTCTAAGAGAGTGGACATGCATTTTTAAAGCCCCCGGTGGCCCTCTAATGAGTGGTCTAAGGTGGCTGGGGTCCGCTGGCACAGCAATCGGTACCCTGTGCCACTCGCTCTCATACATTACCTGGATAGACGCAGACTTTTACATTCCTTCTTCTAACTCTGATTGATAGTCATTTTACCCAGATAGTAACAGGCTCCACTCACTCTTTAGGGTCCTCACTCCCAGCCCAAGAAGCCACTTGGGACATGATCAGCTGGTCACCTGGCGGCACGTCACTCAAAATCACGCTGGAGCCCCAAGCACCACCCCCGTCCCCCAACATCACTCAGCAGTATTCAAAATCTGGCTTGGAATTCACTGAGCTCAGGTCATCATCAGAAGGTGGTACAGACAGTGGATGGGGGGTTCCTGTCACAGGGTCCTATATGCCTCTCTTTCAATAAATGGTAGCATTTATTTTTCCTCCAGTTCCTCCATTTCCTCAGAACCATTTTCATCAGGATCTCCACAGATGTCCCCACCCCAGTCTGATAGGTCTGCGTCTGATTAACTTTTGGATTTGGACAAGACTGGGAGAGCCTTTTTGCTTGTGCTAGCATGATCTCAATTCTTTGTTCCAACAGATGCATCCACTCTTTCTTTTCAGTTCTCTCTTCAAAGAACCTACTTCTAATTCTAACGTTCTGGAATAATTATAATGGTTTTGTGCCTGAATTACACAGGCACCTAGGTTGGCACATGTACTGCCTTTACTGCTGCCATCCCAAAAACTTCCATGGCTTTGTTCCAGCCTTTCCATGACTGCCTCCAGGTCGGACCTCTTCTCCTTCAGCCATTGTATGTCTAGGGGAGAAGGTGCACAGATGTGTTTCTGTAATAATTCCTCTATCGACATCCTGCCGACTACGCCGATTAATGTCAAATAGAGAGGGCAGGCACTCAAAATGAGATCTATTCTAACCAAAATTATTTAGCACTTTGACAAACAATAGTAAACCACAAGTTTGGATGTCAGGCAGGAGTAACACTACGTAGTCGACTTAAGAATTCCTAAGTTTACACAAACAATCCTTTAGGATGGTGACTCAAAATATGCAATCACTCACCAGTAAGATGAAAGCTCTTAATCTCAGGGAAGTTAACTTGGGCAGCATTCTGACCCAAGGGGAGAGTCCCCAATGGCAGACCTGCTGCTCCAAGGAGGACTGACTCAAATTGGCTCTCTGGCAGGACTCCTCTTATACCCTTGTCGAGTCTGACCTGTGATCAATCCTGATTGGCTGGGGTCCCCATCCTACAGGGACTGTGAACTTGGCAGTGACCACTCTAAGCAAGAAAAAAACCAAGGTAATCAGGTTTCCACAGCCGGAAAGCCGCAGTCTTTATCTGGTCTTTTGGGAAGCTCCAGTCTTTGTCGGGTCTTTCTGAAAGCCCCAGTCTTTGCCAGGTCTTTGGCAGGGTGGTTGCATCTGCCACGGTTAGTTTGTCCAATCCAAAACTGTGCCAGGACTACTCTAACAATTTAATTCTCTGAACAATTGCAGAGGCACTGCTGGGGTACTGCATAGTTTGCTGGTACTTGTATCACCACTGGATCCTTATACTGGGCTTCCACTGAATACTCAGTCTTTGTCTCTTCTGTACTTCTGTTGGGCTTTTTATTGGTTTGTTTTGGGTGGGCTTTTTTCCTTTTCCTAGTTTATTTGGAAAACTGGAGATATCAAGAGAAATAGTGGCATCTAATGCTAATTACTATGTCTCATCTGTATTACAGCATTCCAGGACATAGATCACTGAAGATCAATGCAGTTCTTAAACAAAAATTTTAGTGCTGCTTTAGATGTTTCAGTGATTTCAAGTTACCAAAAATTATATTCATCTGTGTCAGATGAGATACAGGACCTAGGGCAGACTTGTGCTCTTCTGGATCAGTAGTTGGAGGCCATGTAGGAGGCCCTAAAATCTCTCAAATGGCACTAGACTCCTAGACATCTGAACTGAGCCCCAAAATTAAAACCCTTCTCCTTTTCCTCTTGCTGTTGACTGAGGGGCTGACTACCCAGATGCATGCTTTTCCCCCACCACTTCTTAACCAATACCTTACTAAGAAAACACTACGGATACCTGGTCCTGAAGCTGTGGTGTCACAGTTTTCAAAGGCATAGATAGCTACTTTTCTGTGTACTACATTCCTGAGGTTTTGGATTGTGTTTTCTGTACCCATCATACATTTCTCAATAGTTAATTTTCTTCCCTTGACATCTAAATACCTTCCGAAGCCCTGGTTTAAATTAGTATCATACTTTCTCAATGGGAGAAAGAGAAGAGAGTTTAATCCAGTTTTAAGAGCTGTTCCTCAGTTGCTCTACATCGATTTTTGTGGAACTGTCCTTTTAACTGTGTTTTCTGTCTGACTTCTCATAGCTTTCTAATGAAAGCCAATCTTTAAGTGCAGGGTTGGATTTACATTGATTGTTCCCTTTGTTGTCTGTCTATGACCCCTTCCGAACTATGAACTCAGAGCTGTGGCTTGGTTGTGAAGGGCTTTTGTTCCTATCACACTGGCTATAACTATGGATTAAACCGTTGAATGTGACAGGCATCTGAACTTGCTTTTGTGGAAACAAAGAAAAAAAACTTCCCTTCCTACTCTATATTAAGCTACAGTTTGTTTTTGGACAAGCAACATTTTAACAACTGACATCAAACTGTTTGCATTTAGAGGCTGTGGGATGAGAGAGACATGCAAAAAATGTGCGTGCTTTATTTGACACAGTTTGGGTAATTGCGTAGGCAAAGGCAAAGATCTGCAGATCTCGTATTCTAGATATATTAGCGCTGCCATAAAGAAATATTTGCTGCTGTATGTGTTGTAAAACTGTCGTGTTTCATTTCAAAGGGAGAACAGGTGATAAACAATTTTACATTCCACTTCAGCGATGGACTCTCTGCAGGTGATTGGTAACAGTTAGCATGGATTTACCAAGGGTAAACCATGCCCAACCAGCTTGATTGCCTTTTACGATAAAATAACTGGATTTGAGGGTGAGAGGAAAGCAGTGGATGTCATTTACTTCAACTCTATCAAGGCTTTCTTGGATACAATATTTTTGTACCCAAGATAACACGTTACAGTCTGGATAGGTAGATAATTGACGGGACGGGTAACAACTGTCTGGATGATTGGAGTCAAGAGAGTAGTAGTTAATGGGTCAAAGTATACCTGGAGACCTGTAACAAGCAGAGTGTCACAGGAGGCTGTCCTGAGACCTGTCCTCTTTAATAACTTTGTCAATAACATCGAAGAGGTGGTGGAGTATGCTCCTAATGTCTCCAAACTGGGGGAGAACCAGTTGGTACACTGAAATACAGGGCTGCCATCCAGAAGGACCTGTACAAGACAGAGGAATGGGCTGGCCAGAATCTGCCAAAATTCAACAAGGAAAAATGCAGAGTCCTGCACCTGAGAGAGATTGATCCTTTGCAACAGAATGTGCTGTCACTGACTGAGGTGCAGCTCTAGGTAAAAGGCTCTGGGGCCTGGCGGAAAGTGAGCTGAGCATGAACAAGTGGTATACCCTGGCAGCAAATAAAATCCTGGGCTGTGTGAGCAGCCAGGACATTAAGGGAAGTTATTACCTCCCTCTACACTTGTTAGAGTATATTTAGATAGTCCATCCAGGTTTGAGACCCTTAGTACAGGACACTGAACTAGTGGATCAAGTTCAGGAGAGGCCATCAAGATGGTCAGGACTGGAGCATTTGTCTGGTGCGTGGTGGGGGATGGGACTTGTTCAGCCTGGAGAAAGGATGGCTTTGGGGGGACCTAATAGCAGCTCTGTACATTTATGGGGAAGATCATCAAGAAGATCAAGCCAGGTTCTTCATAGTGGTGCGTAGTGGGAGCATGAGAGACAATAGATATTAACTGGAACAAGACATGTTCAGACTGCAGCTAAGGAAAAACTTTTCCTCCTAAGGACAGTCAAACGTTGGAAGAGACTGCTGTTACATCCCGGTCCAGTTGCCGGTCCAGGAGGTTTGTTATATTCCCAGACGTGAGAATAAGACACAAAAGAGGTCAAATGCCATTCACCAGAGCTTTATTGTAGTTCCCCAGAAATAGCAGTAGGGTGAGTGACAGAGTAAAGGTGGAAGTAGAGAAAAGGTAGAGAAAAGCAGCAGTATTACGGAGCACAGCAGGAGTATAGTCACCACCACAGGTCCGCGGCATCTGTCGGCCCTCTGGAGTCCGCAGCATCCCGTTGATCTGTGATTCTCAAGTCATGACGGTGGTGAGGGTCCCAGTTCCTGTGGGACACTGTACTAGGTTATATCCTCTGTCGACTAGCAGTTTGACCTATCAGCGCAGTGGTCACCTTAGCTTTGTTCCACAGGATTGTTATGCAGGCCTTTTTTGCCTTTGTGCTTGGGGCAGTGCTTGGTTTAGCATCACAACAAGCTTGCTCAAGTTTCCTTGCAAGCTGCCTTGTTTCTGGCTGTTCCGATAACAAAAGGGCACCCACGCTTTGGCGCATACCTCACCTCATGTATGCCAGCAGCCTGTCACGTACATCAGGTAAGCAGAAGCACGCGAGCTTTGAAACATCTTTTTTGTCTGTTGGTCTCCTACAGCTGCCAAGAGAGATTGAGCAGTGTCCATTCTTGCAGAGTTTCAAGATCCAAATGGAAACCCAGGCAACCTGATCTGAGCTTGTAGGTGTCCCTATTTCCAGCAGGAGGTTGGGCTACAAACTAGAAACCTCCTGAGGTCCCTTCCAGCCTGAATTATTCTGTGATCCTATGGATGGCTCCTGCATGAGTGAAGGTTTGCAGGGTGCTCTGCAGTGAAACTAGTAAGAAGCACCATCCAAAAGAAAAATGATACTGTTAGACTTTGTAAAGTTAATCTGGAGAATAATTTCAATTAGCTTTGTTGCCTTAGTAAGTACCTTGTTCATCTGTTTAATGCATTTTTGGAAGATACACAAAGTGTTAGTTTATCTATTAGTGTTTTCTTTGGAACACAAACAGTGAGTACTAATAATGTGTGCCTAAATGCAATTACAGATAATAAATCAAGGACTAGTTTTTCAAGGTTCTATAGACTTGTTATTTTCTCCTGGCTGTTTTGTTTTTTCTTTGTCTGCCTCCTCGCACATGTATGTTCTTTTTGGCTACCCCAGAAATCTTTGGAAATTTTCACTTTGAATAACCAGCTTTCAGAAGAAGGAAGAGCAAATCATTAGGTTATAAAAAAGCAATCCTTATCTATTCTTCTTAGCAGTAGAATAATTTATATATGTCATTTGTTGAATCTTTGAAAGACCGGCAGGATGCAGTCAGGACTGTATTATATGACCTTCATTAGTAAAGACAAAAAGTATATTTATTTGGTATTAACTGTTTCTGAACCCAGACTGTCATTGCATTTGAACTTGAACCGATGACTTCTAAATGGTGAATACAGTTGACATTTTCGTAGAATGTAACATTTATGTTACTTTTTTGGGGAAAAGGAAAATGGAGGTACATCATGGCACAGGGGTCTGAGCCAGGGTCTTGAATCTGTGGGACCATCACATTATGGAGAGCTTTGGATCTGAAAGGATTCCCTGTTCTGTAATGCACAGGAGTCGTATTATTGATTCAATCTCAGTCAGGCTCCAGGAAAATTAAAAATAAATGCAGGTATAAACATAGTGGATGGTATACATCTGTACTGTATGTCATTATTGTATTTTACATCATACAAAATGTATGATCCGATCATCTGGTCCATCTGCACATAACCACAGGCTGTTTAGAGAGGGATGCCAAGAAAATCGCAGTAATTTCCACCAGCTCCTCTTCATTTGGACTCTACTGCTGTGAGAAGGATTTTGTATGGCCATCAAAACAGCTGTTGGACTGGTGCCACAATATCCAGCTTGCACTTGCCGGTGCCATGGTGTGGTTGTTGAAACTGCTGGAGCTTCTCCTTCCAGCCAAAAGCCCTGCTTGTCCTGCTCACCCTACATTGTTACAAGTTCCTCTGCTTGTCTTGCCCTCTGGATTGCATAATATTGATGGCAGAAAAATAGGAGAGAGAACTGAAGACCTGAAAAGTATCAGAGCAGTCATAGTCATGGATGTTGGAAGCCATTATTACTAGCACATGATGCTTTTGAAAACTAATGATCATAGAATCATTTAGATTGGAAAAAAAACCTTAAGATCATTGAGTCCAACCATTAACCTAACACTACTAAATCCAACGTTAAACCATGTTCCTAAGCACCGTGTCTACACATCTTTTAAGTACTTCCAGGAATGATGACTCAACCTCTTCCCTGGGCAGCGTGTTCCAATGCTTGACAACCCTTTCGGTGAAGAAATTTTTCCTTATATCCATTCTAAACCTCCCCTGGTACCACTTGACGCTATTTCCTCTCGTCCTGCTTCTTTTTACTTAAGAAAAAAGACTGATACCCACCTCTCTGCAACCTTCTTTCAGGTAGTTGTAGACAGCAATAAGGTCTCCCCTCAGCCTCCTTTTCTCCAGACAAAACAACCCCAGTTCCCTCAGTTGCTCCTCACAGGACTTGTTCTCTAGACCATTCACCGGCTTCATTGCTCTTCTTTGGGCATTGCTCCAGCACCTCAATGCCTTTCTTGTAATCGGGGGCCCGAAACTGAAAACAGTAGTTGAGATGAGGCCTCACCAGTGCCAAGTACATAGGGACAATCACTTGCTTTGTTCTGCTGGCCTCGCTATTTCTGATACAAGCCAGGATGTTATTGGCCTTCTTGGCCACCTGGACTCACTGCTGGCTCATGTACAGCCACTGTCAATCAACACCCTCTGGTCCTTTTCCACTGGGCAGCTTCCCAGCCATTCTTCCCCAAGCTGAAAGCATTGCATGGGGTTGTTGTGACCCAAGCGCAGGACCTGGCATTTAGCCTTGTTAAATCTCAAACAATTGGCCTTGGCCCTTCGATCCAGCCTGTCTAGATCCCTCTATAGAGCTTTCTACCCTCAATCAGGTCAACGCTCCTGCTCAACTTGGTGTCATCTGCAAATTTACTGAGGGTGCACTCAATCCCCTCATCCAGATCATTAATAAAGTTATTACAGAACTGGCCACAATACTGAGCCCTGGGGATAATAAACCTATACAGATGGCTTTCTGAAAGAGATCCAGGTCAACAGGAGCTAGTGCTCTTTGCCAGCAGTCTTCTACCTCCTGATATTATTGAGATCAAAAGAATTCTTTTCTTTCACTTAGAAATTTGAGGGTTCTGTCCTTGTCACCCTTTCCCACTCCCACTGCCGTTTACCTGAGCCCTCTCAAACTCGAAGCTACAGTTTGCAACACAGAAGCTGCAAAGCTGAGAATCCACAAATGGATATAACTGTGAAGAGGATGTAGAAACGACTTCAACAATTCCTTCTGGTCCATGCTGAGAGAAGTGAAAATTTAAGTATACCATAAATAGTATATGTACACTATATAATATAGACATATAAAATGCCCACTTGTATTTTGATCAGTTGATAACAGTTATGCTTTAAAAATACATAAGTAACATATGGTGATTATGGCAATGTTGTTTTAATGAAGCTTTAATTGAAGTGAGTTGCTGTGCTGTGAGGAGAAAGGCTAACAAGCAAGATCAAATGAGCTGGAAGGGAAACTGAACCAGAGTTCGTGAAGCTGAGGTCTGTATTTTACCAGTAAAGTTAGAGACACTGGGAGAGCTTTAAAAGAGAGTTTTAATTTTCAAAGAAAAATAAGTCTGATTTTCAACTTTTCAAATAGATTTAAGGAAATGAAGAAGCATGTCAGATTTGACATCGTCGACACTGTCCCTTCAGATTTAATGAAGTGTCACTAAAGTCTGTAAGATAAAGCAATACTTAATCCATATCTGTAGCTTCTCCCCCTTGGACTGGGTTTTCAGCTGCAAAAATTGCCAAAGACTTGGCCTGTGGCACTGCATCACCTTCCACCACTTGACAGTCCTGGGCTTTGTGGTGTTGACTCAGATCGATTTTACTGAAATGAAAATGAAAATTTTACTGAAAGTTTTGTTCTGACTCCTTTTAGCTCGGCAGGCTGTGATGGAGCTGTGCTACAGCAAGGTGGATGTTGCAGTGTTGCGCCTTTTGCATCAACAACAACACGGTCATTTCATACTTTTTAATAATCTCTGTGACTGATGAGGACGCATGAAGAAGAATGGACCATGTAAACAATCAAATCCCTAGTGAAGTTTATAACATTGGCTCTTAGAAAAAAAAAACTTTTGCTATATATAGTGATAGAATTTGGCCCAGATGAAGAAAGAAATGTGGAAAGTAAAATTATTAAATTGACGGTCAGCTTTCTGATTGCAATAGCAATGAGAGAGAGAGAACTACTAAAAATAACTTTCTGTGTAGAAAATCGATCTAACCAGAGCCAAATGTGCTATGCATTATCTTTCCAAACACGCTGAACAAACACTTGAATCCATCGGGTATGGAATGAATCTCTTAACATTTTGACATGACCACAGTTAGATCTGCGTAGCAGTAACCTTACGTTGTCCACTACAGCATTTCCATTTTGTAGAAGGGAAAAGATAATAATCATCACCCTTTTCATCTCAGTGTTAAAAAATACAGTAAGAAAGGATTCCCTGTTCTAACATCAAGTTCAATCTGAAAAACATAGTCCCAGACTAAGAGTATATTAACTTTGGACTGCCAAAAAAAAAAAAAAATCTGCAAGGAAAGCATTGTTCATTCACATATCTAATGCTCCCAGGAGTTGGGAAAATCAAGCTTTTTCCAAAACTTTTCATTTACAGGACACCACAGGCAAGATGTTATAGCTATATAACAGTTAACCGTGTTGTCCCAAGCTAGTTCTCTAAAGAATGTAGGCAAGGTAAACATCCTTGCAGAGGTGAAAGGAGCTTCAGCCTTTCACCACTTCCTTGAGAAATGACCACAGGACTTTGTTTTCCTGTTTTCCACTGTGAGATGAAACACGTCCCACAGGTCCAAAGAAGTGTTTGGATAGACATCCATTAATCCCTGTGGCCAGGACAGAGTTTCAAGTTGTTAAGGACAGATGGAAAGATATTTCTCCTGTTATCTTTTCCAAACAGTTTACCTTTTAGATTTTAATTTCTAGAAATCAGAGTAGTTCTTTTTCTTTTAAACTTCCCTTCTTCTCCTTTACACCTTGTCTGCAGAAATGTTGCTTTTATGCTCATGCCGTTGTAGGTCTGTCTATCTGTGTGTCTGTCTGCACTGTATAAATTCACAACCATTTGGCTGGTTTTCATCAAAATATCCAAAATGAAAATCTTCAGTTTTATATTCCTACAAAGTTTTGCAAAACCCTGTACCTAGGTACAGAAGACATACTATTAATACCTCCACCAAGAGAATGGCTACAGGGCAAGTTCATTCCCTGTTAGATGTGAAATAACTCACACAACAGAAGGCTTGTGAAAAACAGCTCTGATAGGGTTGGTGCTCTCTGAGTTACTAATTTTTGAAGTAAGCTTCAAAATGAGCCACCATTACTACAGTGAAGAGCACAAAACAAATAGACCAACGATGCACACATGATTCTGCATTAGATGTGTTGTTCTGTTTGTGGTGCTCTGAGATAAAAGCCAGACAGGCTTTGTAGTGAAGGTCGTGTCTTTTATTAGTCTGACCCGTATATCTGGAAAAAAACCCAGAGACTCTTTATGAGCACAGACCCTTGGAGTTGCCTGAAGAACGGCTCATGTGCCTGAAAGCTGTCTGCTTCTTCCCTCAGTTATTTCCATTGCTCTAATAAAAGATACATGTTCTTCCTAAAAGGCTTCTTTGACTGGCATCACACTGATCTAAATTAAGAGAAAGATGAAGAAACAGTGTGCAGACAGGAAAAAGAAGAAGCAAAGTTATTTAGCTATTTCAGAATCAGGCCCTGAATATCTGCTTTTTTGTAAATATTTAAATCTCAGATTATGATGATATTGCATGTAGCATTGACAGAGAGCCGGTCAGGTTTTAGCTACAAGAATAGTCTGGTTTATGGCCATAATTTTTCCCCCCTCGCTTGCAAAAAGTCCTCAGCTCTCTGATTGAGCACACATGCAAATAAAAGCCGTACAAATGAGGAGGTGGCTGTAGCAGTGACCAAGGGATTATCCATTTAATAGAGCCAAACACCTGGCCGTTTAATAGAGGTCACCAACTAAATCAGTTAGAAATGGCTTAAGCAGGCATGTGGAAGTAGGGTTGAATTACAAATAAGTGAATCCTAGCTTTGGCCATGAATGTGTGGAAAATGAAACTAAATTAAGTTGCTTTAGCCCTTTCACTGGCACAAACTGATATAAATTGGTTTCATTAAAAAACCCTAACATATTTTAAGGCTCCAGTCCTAACCTATTATGTTTTGTGTGGTTGCCGAGAGCTAGTAGCTTAGTGGCATTTTATGTAGAAAATGAACGGGGCACAAATAAAATTTTATTGCTTTCTAAATGAAAAGGCTGGGAAGTTTTAGAATAAAATTGATTTTCACATCTGGAAAAGTTCGTCTTATCATTAGCTCTGTGTTTGCTCTCTCTCTGTTTATTTTTCACTCCATTGTTTTCTACTTATTTTGCAAGGCAGCCCTGTAATTTCGATTCATTCATGTTCCCAAATTGTGTTTTTCTTTTCCAAGTGCAACATTTGACAATGTTTGCACAGGGGCTGCTCAGCTGAACTGTTACTTGGATGGGGTGCAGCAGGCTGTGGTCTCTGTCTTTTTTTCATCTCATGCCTCTGGATATAATATTCACAAAGGTGGTTTTGGAGCATTTAAAGGAGTTCTTCATAAGCTCCATGATCAACTGGTCTTCCCAATTTACCAGTACATTGTAAGGAAAATACACTCCTGGTATGATAACGCATTATACAGAAATACAAGAGCTTATATGGCTCCTGAACTTGCACAGAAACACCATGCTTATATGGAAGGGCTTATTAGCTCAGGTTATGCACCTTCTTGCAGCTTTTGTGAGAGCTGGGTGGCATCTCTTCCACTCTTCCATGCCACTTGCATGAGACACCCTTCATTCAAAGGTCACTGCTTTTTCCTCATTTAATCTTTGGTTAGAAACCGTATGCGTCCTGTTTTGCAGTGGTAATTTGGCTCAAAATATATAGAATAGTCTAACATTGTGCCAAATTTTTTTTTTCTTGTAAATGGGCTAGCGCCAATTTAGTACAGAAAGGGCTGAGGGAGTGGAAGTTCCATTCCACTTATCCCATGACATGCAATGTGTTGTGCTATGTGCCATATGATGAAGGAAAAGGTATGCAGTTTTCCAATGCACATCACAGAAACATTGTGCCCTGAACTCTGTGCTCCTTAGAGAAGGGCCAGCTCATTGATTAGTCTCTGGAAAGTGTCAAGCGCTTGTTGTGGAAGCTACAATGCTTGCACTGTAAAGAGAACAGCATCTTTTACACCAACTGCTGCTTCAGCTTCTGTGCAAGCTGCAGGATTCTACTGCCTGTGGATGTCTTCTCACCCAAAGACAACCCAAGGTTGCTTGATGTGTCTAGTACCTCTTTTAGTAACAAATGGGGCAAGATCTACAGCTGCTATTACTGACATGAGATTTTCAAATCTAAGGATGCCCCTCAGACGTATTCTGGGATTGAATCCCTCTCCCAGGGAAGTGCGCAATATGATGTCTCCATGAGGCAGGATGTTTGAAAACAAGTGGTGGTGCATGGAGAGTTAGAATTGCATGGACTGAAGTCACATTACATGGTGTAGCTTACTAAAAAAACTTGAGGCATACCTGTGTTTAATCTGGAGGCGGTGAGGAGTCCACCTCCCATCAGTGTCGACTATTGATTGGCGTGCTTCATGCGCCTTACTGAGCCATGCTGAGCTAGCTAGAGCTTGATTTCTCACATTTCAATGTCTTTTGGGAACTGGTAGAGACAACCATGTGTCTGAAAGCAGAGGTCCACGTTGACAAAAAAAAAATCACTCAATGTTTTTTCTTGGCAATGACAAAGATCAAACTGTCATTTCATGCTTGGACATAATCCCTCTGTGTGACACTGTAGGAGTGGAATGGAAAAGTGTGTTTGGGGGAGCTTGTACTGCCCCTGTGCATTCTGCAAGTTCTGTACCTAGTTTCATTAATTGCTTTCTTATTAAAAAGAGCAAATTCTTCTCTCAATCAGAAAAAAAGCCTTATCACAACAGTCAGCTGTGAGTTTGGGTTCATGGTTACAGAGGAATCTTGAATTTATTATGGCCTTCTGGATAGTCTAAGACCTGTAAACTTCCATGCCTTCTCTTTCGCTTTGAGTTGCTGAGCCACATTAGGTACACACATTTTTCTAGCAAAGATAGGCCTCTCAGAAGTTTTGTCTCCAGTGCTGTCAGTTGGTCACCTTTTACTAGCACTGAACGCAATTTAAAGTGAATAAATTCAGTAAGATATTTTGCCAAGAATTACTCAGCTCTTCGTGCTGAAGTATTAATCAATAATGCCTCTTTAAAATTTCTCTTCACTCCAGTCATTTTTATGGTCTTGCAATTTACTGCATGGAAGCAGGGTGGTTAAAGATAAAAAAATATCTGTTAAGTCATATTATTATTAATATTTATCTGTCATTTACAGAGCTCCAAACGGTGCGCACAGCACTTTCCTGTTGGTCAGCATGCCAGACAACACAGTCACTTTACCAAGGACCGCAGNCAGGGTAGTTAAAGATAAAAAAAATCTGTTAAGTCATATTATTATTAATATTTATCTGTCGTTTACAGAGCTCCAAACGGTGCGCACAGCACTTTCCTGTTGGTCAGCATGCCAGACAACACAGCCACTTTACCAAGGACCGCAGTTGTGAATAGGTACAGGACAAAGAGACACTGTAGTCAGGGAAATGTCTTCAAACAATCCCATGGAGCTTTCTGCCCAGGATGCCCTGATAAGCCTTTGGGGCATTTAAAATGGAAAGCAAAGGAGCATACCTGAATTTGTAGGAAGACAATACTAGATCTCAGGTCCTGAGCTAAGGAAGGCTAATTTAGGAATAAAAATTAAAATAAAGTGATGTAGAGGTATGTGCAGGACACAGAGCTCTGAATTAGAGCCGAACAATATTTTTTTCTGTTTTGTTTTGTTTTTCCCTCGGAAACTTTCCAAGATTTAATTTATTATTCCAAATTTGTTCTGAGGCAAATCTAAAATATTTATGGTTTTGTTTTTTTGTTTTCCTGTAATGAGTATACCTATATTGCAAAAACGCATTTCTCAACCCCAAAATGCTCAAGAGGCTCATGCCCAACACACTTTTAGATGCGTGCTGGTGATCCAGGGTCTAGTCATTACTTCTCATTCCTATGTATCCCAAGGGAAGATCTTAATCAACAGAGCTAATGTTTACAAGAAGAAGAGATTTTGGTAAAGAGTTAAACATTCATTGGTGATGGACAGAATATCCAATAGCCTGAGTGCTAGACTGCTGCAAAGGATCAACGAAGAAGACAAAACAGCTCTCCTAGAATAGCTGCAAGTCTGTTGGTGAGACATTCACAGGGAGCCATGAGTTTAAAGCTTGGGGCTGGACTGAGGACAGGGATGTTCTCATGGCCTGTTTGGCTCCAGGATATTCCTCAAGGGTCTCTGTTAGCATGTGATGCAGGACATCAAGCCACCTTTGAGCTGTGGAGCAGTTCATCAGAGGTTGAATAGGTACAGATACTTTAAGAGAATATTAAATCTGATGATAAATATGCACTGACAAAGGATGAGGAGGAGAGATAGAAGCTGTATTTGTGAAGGAAAATGTCTACAGCATAGTGGTATATTTTGGTACGTCACTGAGGAAACTCCTCTTCATTGTCCCATATGTGGAATCAATGTGAGACTGCTCTTCTACACCATCCCCTAGTGAACTTGAACTGAATCAATAAGGAAATGGCAAACACTTCTTGCTCCCATATCCTGCTCTGTGATTCAGATAATCGTACTCAGGCATGAAAGAAGTATGTATGTGATTCAGCATGTAGGTAATTCCAGTAAGGGGGTGAGTTTGCAGAAAGAGCATTTTTCAGGCTTCAGTAGTTTTCAGACATTGAAAATAGCACAAATACGGTTTTATAACTGAGGTTCCAAATGCTGGTAATTACACTGATTATGCAGTGGATGTCTTGTTTTCATCTTTTATAAATCCTTATACCCTTATCATTGTAAATAGACTAGAGGTTTTGCTTTTCTCTGACAAAAATATAGGAATAGAATCTCAGTCATTATTACCTATGAGCAGCAGGAGAACAGCAATGTCAGTGCAGTTGTACTTGACTGGGAAATCACAGTATCACATGCTGAAGGAATGTACAATGGTATCTGCTGTCCAGACATAGGAAACGAAGGCATGATATATAGCTACCACCTTGGAAATGCCACTCAGTCTTGATCTTCCAAGGCTGCATTTTATGAGCTTGTCAGTTGTCTAGTGACACCCCGCTCTTCCCCAAACACACAAGTCGTATTGTGAGCCTTGACAGATATTTCAGAGATTTTAGACAAGATAATTTCTCTCTTTCCTTCTCAGTATTATCTATCTATCCTTTATAACTTGTTTAAGAGAAGATTCTTTTTCTAAATTCTGACCATACTCATGTTTGAGAAATATTTGGAGGAACTTTATTTACATCCATGTTGTTCTGAATTAGTGTTTTTGCACGGTACATTACAAAAAAAATACCCCTGAAAACTGCAAGGAAAGAATCCGACAGTCTTAGTCTATCACACTGGATCAGTTACTCTTCTTCCACAGAGGGCAATATGAGGAGCACTTGTAGGACACTGTTTAGTCACAGTTGCAGATGGATTTAAAATGAGAAGGAGCAATATTGCACTTGAACCTTTCTCCAGTCTGGCAGATCTCATGGCCGCTGCTTGCACAGCTCTTTTGCACTAATGCTAGAATAAAAGCTAATTTATCCTGGAATGAGACAAGTATATGAATAGCAGGTCCATATGTCTTGGGAAGAGCATTGGAGGGATGAATACTTGAATGCCAGAGTCCAAAGGAAAAGTATTCAAAGCTTAAATTCTGTTTCTGCGACATTTGATGCCAGCTGAGCATAGTGAGATTTACTGTGACTGTACTGGACTCATAGGACATTTCTTGTAAAGTTGAAAACATCAGGAACATCTAAGACCAGGGGGACATTAGATAAGAACAAGTGGGTAAAGAGAAATGGTGAGTGAACATTCCTGAAAAAGCACTAAGATGCAGGCAGACCTAAGGACCTCTGAATAGAGGGAACTCGTGTTTATTCCTTTCTGCCCATTTGAGTACAGAGTATGATCCTCTCCCTTCAGGTACAAGTGGGACATAACCTCTTGGCCTCACCTCTTACCAACTTCTTTGAGAGTGGCCAGTGAAGCAGCTGCCATTTGCCTTTGCAGTTTGGAGGGTCTTAAATTACTAGGTAAGGAATCTTAAAGCGCAGTGTTCTTCTGTGGCTCTGAAATCCTGAAGAGAATGTAAGAAAGCGGATTTCTGTGAGTAAATTGTGAGTGAGTAGTTTTCTCTGAACAGTTGTTTAATTGAGCCGCAGCTGGAGCTGATTATGTTTGTTTTTCCTTCAGTGTCTCTCATTTCCTTTCGTTTCTGTTAATTCCTGCTTTCATTGGGTAACTGTTGCTGTACAAAATTTAAAGAGCAGGGAAAAAAAGAAAACCACCAAGAAAAAGAAGTGCATATTTCGATAGGTTTTTATGACAGTTGTTCCTGAAGACACCTGTAAACTGTTGAGATGAATTGAGCTGCAGCTGCTGCTGAAGCATGGAATGTGAAGGCGAAGAGGTGTGACTCATTCCTCTGGTTATTCCACCACCCTCTTCTTTGGCGGGGATGGCTGTTAGGCTACACATGCTGTCATGTCTTTACAGTTTGATATCTGGGTCAAGAAAATCCTGGATTGCCAGAGGCTGCGGCCAGGGCATGCTTGAGTGGAAGCATCTCTCCCACTTCAACTTGAACAAGGACAGGGCACTGCTATAGATGGATGTTGGATGTTATGGCATCTAAAGAGGCATCTATGGCATTGCTACTGTATACGAACATGAGGAGGAACTTCTTTACTGTGAGGGTAATAGAGCACTGGAACAGGCTGCCCAGGGAGGCTGTGGAGTCTCCTTCTCTGGAGATATTCAAAACCCGCCTGGATGCATTCCTGTGCAACCTGCTCTGGGGGCACCTGCTTTAGCAGGGGGGTTGGACTAGATGATCTCTAGAGGTCCCTTCCAACCCCTACCATTCTATGATTCTATGATTCTATGTGTCCTGGGCAGGCAATGAACTGGGTCTATGCATAATGAATTCTTTTTTTTTTTTTTCAAATCTACATGAACAGAAAGCAAAGATGATTGAGATAGATAGATAGGCTGACAGTAACCTCATGAAGTTCAACAAGGAGAAGTACCAAATCCTGCACCTGGGGAGTAACAAATCCATGCACCGATATATGTTGGGAGCCACCCAGCTGGAAAGAAACTTGGCAGAAAAATACCTGGGGGTCCTGGTGAACACCAACTTGAACATGAGCCAGCCATGTGCCCTTATGGCAAAGGTGGCAAGTGGTATCCACGCTGCATTAGACAAAGTATTACCAGCAGGTCAAGGAAGGTGATCCTTCCTCTCTAGTCAGTGCTAGTGAGTCCATGCATGGAGTACTGTTTCCAGTTCTAGGTTCCTCAGTGCTAGAGAGATGTTAACATACTGGAGAGAGTCCAACAAAGAGCTATGAAGATGATTAATGGTCTGGAGTACCTCACGAATGAGGAAAGGCTGAGAAGCCTGGAGAAGAGAAAGTTCTAGAGGGAATCTTACTAATGTATGTAAATACCTGAAGGGAGGGTGCAAAGAGTACAGAGCCAGGCTCTTTTCAGTGTTGCCCGGTAATGGGACAAGAGACAACAGGCACGAACTGAAATGCTGGAGGTTTCTGCTCAACATCGGGAAACACTTTTTTGCTGTGAGGGTGATCAAGCACTAGCACAGGTTGCCCAGGGAGGTGGTGGAGTCTGCCTCCTTGGAAATATTCAAATGATGTCTGGACATGGACCAGTGGAAGTGGCTCTGGGTGGCCCTGCTTGGGCAGAGGGATTGGACCAGATGGCCTCTATCAGTCTCTTCCAAACTCAACCATTCTGTGATTTTGTGTGATATGTCTGTCAGTGGGGAGGATCTTAGTATTTTCTTTCTTGTCTCTTCTGTTTTGCTTATGTTACAGAACAGATGCTGTGGAAACAGATGTTACACTGGAACTGCTGGGGCTGCTAGGTCAAATTGGTTGTACGGTACCCAAGGAAGCTTAATCTGAGCGAAACAGAGGGCATATTGTGGTTTTCTACGGGACAACATGTCTTATTTTTGAAGGTTAAGTCCATTTGCTTTTTCAACCCTTTCATGATTCCATGTCATACCCAAGGGAATAGTCTTTGACTATCTATGACATTCAAGGCTATATTGAATAGGTACAGATACTTTAAGAGAATATTAAATCTGATGATAAATATGCACTGACAAAGGATGAGGAGGAGAGATAGAAGCTGTATTTGTGAAGGAAAATGTCTACAGCATAGTGGTATATTTTGGTACGTCACTGAGGAAACTCCTCTTCATTGTCCCATATGTGGAATCAATGTGAGACTGCTCTTCTACACCATCCCCTAGTGAACTTGAACTGAATCAATAAGGAAATNTTGTAAAGAAAGAGAGAGAAGAATCATCCAGAAAACTTTGGCAGCATGACAAGATCAAGATCCTGGCTGATCTGAAATAAATAAATATATTCACATTGTCCCACTCATTGATTCCCATTTAGACTGCACAAGAGTTTTGCCTGGAGAAGAAAGTCCATTGTTCATTCGTTATGCATCACCTCACTTCTCCACCAAAACCATTTCTTCTTGGCATCTGTCAGCTTTGGAGGGCCACAGTTATCTGGCAGTCTGCTTCCTGTGCTGTTTAAATATTATTATGCAAAGAGACAAACATGGAGGTCTCTGCTACTTTCTTCTCTGTAAGGTGGTTCCTTTCCCATTCTAAAAGTGCTTTTTCTTCTCCTTCAGTTGAAATAGCCTAGGTGTCCTGATCTGTTTTGAACCCCCTGCCTCTGGACATCAAGTTTTGTCAGCCTGTGGCGTTCTCCTTAACATTACAAAAATATAGCTGACTTCTGAAGATCACCTCTATGCAAGACAGTCATGCAGCCATTCTTTGCGTTAAGTATTTTCTCTATCAACAGCTGTTTCTTAACGACCTCAGGGTACCTGAACACATAAAACCAAAATGAGCTCAGTTTTCCCCTGGGTTTCTTTCAATTCTATTTTTCCCAGTCATGCAATGCTAAACAGGTAAGCAGGGTCTGTGGTATGTCACCATGCCACACTATTACATGGTAGCACAATGGCTTTTTGAAAAGATGCCCTATTTTAGCATTGCAACTGTGACTATACGTCATGTTGTTTAACCAACCTTTGATAGCATAAGCATTCACTAAAAGGTGTCTGTGCAACTAGGTGATAGCCTCCAAAAGCTTTTGGTCACATTTCTAGGCAGAAACTTGAGGAGAACTAGTTTAGGAGCAAGCTGCCATAAATTGCCGTTGATCAAATTTCTTTTCTTTGGGACTATATGTCCAGATCTCTTACATAGCTCTTCTAAAGCTTTTCTTACAAACTAAACTTGCCTCTAGTGTCTGATACTTTTGAAAACCAAAATTCCTTGGGACAGAGTGCTTTTCTTTCCTCCAATTTGTAGTTGAAAAAATTGTGCTGTCTGTTAATAGCAGTGAATTCATAATTGTGGAGCTATAGATTTTTTTCCCCACTAATTTTGTCTTAGCATTTGTATGCAGAATATGATAAATTGTGGTCTCAAGAAAAAAAATCTTGTCCTCCAATCTGCAGTAATTTTCCTGTGGAGCATCATGGACTCTTAGTATGGAATTAAAAAATCGAGGCAGAATTAGCCCACAAATTTGAAGGAACCAAATTTAAAGCAAAAGGACTCACCAGCTTGTCCCTCCAGTTGTCAATTACCTCATTCACATGGGGAAGGCATTTTCTCTGGGAGCATAATAGGACCATGTTTTGGAGCAACCCCTTGTTTAAACATCACCTACCCGCTGTCACACCAGCGCAAAGTCTTTAACTAATTGGCAACTCAAAGGAAAAAAGCCTGCTTTATAATGTTCCCTGGGGACCCAGAAATGGACAGGGTTAATTTGTGCTTTCTGTTTGGACTAGAGCTAAATCTTGTTTAGCTCTTTATGAGAGAGAAGCTTGTGCATCAGTCCATAGCACCTCCTAGTCTGCTTGACATCCTGCTTTTTGTAACAAATACATTTCCTGCATTGCTGCATGCTTTTCCCAGTGTAGATATCTATGATTAATATGCCTTGTCTTTTATAAACAAACTTAATGCAAAGCCAATAATGTGAGTCCTATTTCTTTACTGCCAGCCCGCAACTCAGCTTTGTTTGGGTATATATGTAAAGGAAGAAAGATGAATGTTCACTCAAGCTTGGGAGCTGCAGCCATAACAGATTTATGGGATGAAAAACACATCAGTGTGAGGCAAATATGGCCTGGGAAGGTCTACTTTACTCCCTTCCTTAATTTTACTTTTTAATAGCAAGAATACTGTGTTGTGCACCCAGCCAAGAGATGTCATACTATGCAAGCACGCTGCAAGAGGAGCAAACATATTGTAGCACCTGGGAAGCTTTTATCAGTGACTAGATTCAATCCTACTGTCAAAATGATGAAAGAAAAAGGAACTGCTGTCATCAAATAAACTGACAATTAGCCAGTGAATTTCCCCCATGTTAGGTTTTGCTTGAACTAGGTTACCTCAGAGACAAAAGAAGAAGTAGAGGGAGGAATTAGAGTTTTAAATTTTGAATAATGAGAGGGCCAACCAGAACCTGCATCCTGCTTCTTCAGTGGTAATTCCCTTCAGTGCTCAAAATCTGCACGGGTTTTCCAAAGTGAGTTTGTCCATGAGACTTTACTTTTCCCTTACATGCTAGATCAAAGGCCACATTAACAAAGTCATACTCCAGAGCCCCAGTCTCTTCCCCAAAGAGACTGGATGTGTGGCTTTGGGATTTGTTTGTTTGTTTGTTTTCCACTTCAGTCTTTCAATTACTGGATTTTTCTAAACTTTTTCCTATTTGTCAAAATCTTTCATGACATGTGAATTCCAGCCATAGATCTCAACACTTCAATAAAGAGTGCTGAAACCCAACTCTTCTCATTTTTACTTGGGAGTCCCACATTCCTTCTGGCAGCTCCTCTTGACCTAATCATCCATGCTACTCCCCAAGCCTTTTTAGAGTCACCCAGGCAAGAATCCCCATCACGACCCATCCTATCAGTACGGTCTGAATTCTTTGTTCATCTGTGTCTAGAATTACCTTTGGCCTCACTGACTGCTTTCATCTTATGGAGTACTCTTGATCCTTCTGTAACAAAGATACCACAAGGATTCGGCTTCGACAAGATAGATTTGTCATGTTACTAATAGCAATACTCAGTGGGGCAGTTTGTCTGTAGGAAAAACATATAAACACTCTCTCGTGGGATATCTTCTTAGTTACTGGAACAGCAAGACACCAGAGTACTTGGCCATCCTTTGACTCATGATATGTGTCATGGGAATGCGTTGCACCTGTCCAGACACTAATTTTACATATTTAGCTTGATCACACAAACTAGTACTGTATCCTCACCAAAAGCGATGTAACATTTAGTTCATGAGATCTGTTTTCCAGAAACCAGTAATGATTGACACTGATTTATATTAATTTTCTTTAATTCTTTATTACTACAGTCCTATATCAGTTGCTCCATTATTTTGACTAACATCAACGCTAGATTGGCAGGCCTATAATTACCTGGGTCATCCTTTTTATAATCTGACTACATCATCTGGCTTCCTCCCAAATGGCGGATAAAAATTTCATTGAATGCATTCACCTTTTCTCTCCGCCTCCCACCCCGCCCACCACTTTGTTATTGATACTCTTTCATTTTCCCTTCAATAATGTATTCTAGGCTAGGATGCATTTTTCCTTTATCATACCTCGAAAATTCTTCTTTATTTTCCCTGCTATTGTCAGTCACAGGTTTTTGCTATGTGCTCTGTAGCTCACCTGATGAATTTTCTTCAGTTCCTATCCTCCAATTTATATCGCATTCTTCTGGGGTTTTTTCCTGTTTTTAGAATACTTGAGGATTTTTACTGATCAAACTCTAAAGAAAAGACATGTATGGAAAATCAGTCCTTTTAAATTGAGGGCTCCAAATAACAATCTGGTATAAAAATGCAATTTAATTACAAATTATGTTCCTACGTTGAAGAAAAAATATTTAGGAAAATCTAGGTTACCTGCTTAGGTGCTGGTGTCTGCTTCCTTTTCAGAACTTTTCTGTTTCTTGTATTGCAACAATTTGATTTCAGGATCAGATTTTTACATCCTGGTGATGAATTTCCTCATTTAAAGCTCAGGGAAAAATTATCATTAATTCTAGTGGCCTTTGAACTGGCATCTAATTCAGATCCAGATTTTAATAGTTTAAATACAAAACTGGATGGAGGTAGTGCCAGTATGGAAATAATAATTCCTTCATCATGGGGAACTTTCCACCTCCACTGAGATTTTCAAGTTCATATCCCTTCTGATTTACACAGCAGGAAATAAGCAGGGATTATAACTGAATTACCCAAGTGACTGGAGAGTAATTTATCTGCAGAGTGGGGTTTGAAACCTGACTTCTTCATGTCCAGAAGGCTACATTTCTTGCTGAGGATTAAAAGACTGCAGATGAAGAGGTGTTTACACACAGGTACTGTCTTTCTACTGCACTTAGCAAAAATTTGGGATAGGAAATCTATTTTTTTAAATAGAAGTGTGTGATGCTTTTGGAGAGCCATTGCTCATGTTCAGTGAGCAAGAGATTGTCTTAAAGAGTTGGGGAAATACTTTGGGTTTACAGTAATCCAGAGCAGTTATTCCGAAACTGTTAGAAATACATGTTGAATCACCTATATTCTGGGTTTGTGAAGGAAAATAAGCTTTTACAGGGAGCAATAATGGAAATAGAAAATAGTTTATGTAATGTGGACAAAAATGCTGAAGATAAAGGAGAAACTCGAATTTCTGAAATTTATTGCTTATTATATGCTTATATAATACTTCTGAGGTGCCAATTTTCAAAAGCTCCCTATCTTGAGAAGCTCCTTTTATTTAAATTAAAAGACTTGCATGGATGCTAGGACAGGAAAGTATTGTAGAATCACAGAATGGTTTGGGTTGGAAGGGTCCTTAAAAATCATCTCGTTCCAACCCTGCTATTGGCAGGGACACCTTTCACTAGACCAGGTTGCTCAAAGTCCCATCCAACCCAGCCTTGAACATTTCTGGGGAGGGGGCATCCACAACATTTTTGAGCAATCTGGTCCAGTGCTTAGCCACACTCATCATGAAGAATTTGTTCCTAAAGCTAATCTAAATCTACCCTCTTGCAATTCAAAACCGTTACCCCTAGTCCTATCACTGCATGCCCTTGTAAGAAGTCCCTCTCGCACTTCTCTTGCAGGCTACCTTCAGGTACTGAAAGGCTGCTCTAAGGTCTCCCCAGAGCCTTCTCTTCTCCAGGCTGAACAACCCCAATTCTCTCAGCCTGTCTTCATAGGAGAGGTGCTCAAGCCCTCTGATCACCTTCATGGCCCTTCTCTGGACTCACTCTAAGAGGTCCATGTCCTCCCTATGTTGGGGGCCCTAGAGCTGAACACAGTACTCCAGGTGGAGTCTCATGAGAGTGGAGTAGAGTGGGAGAATCCCATCCCTCGACCTGCTGATCACGCTTCTTGTGATGCAGCCCAGGATATGGTTGGCTTTCTGGGCTGCAAGCCTCCATTGTTGGCTCATGTTGAGCTTCTCATCAACCAGCACCCCCAGTTCCTTCTCGTCAGGACTGCTCTCCATCCGTTCACTTTACATTTTACTCTCTTCTGCTAAAGAAGCTGAGAAATACGCTGATTTGTGTCATGTCATGTTCTAGATTTCTTGCAAAAATGAATGTTATTGAAGGTTTTACTGAAGGAGGAAGACCATTGTGGATGACCTAAAGAAAGACATTTTGGCGTGAAGGTACAGCACTTGAGTTTGCACATTTAGCTGAGGTATCTTAATTAGGGCTTGAACATTTGTAGTATCAAATCATCTACTGGAGTAATTATTCTCTTCCTTTGACTGAGACTCTTGGTAATTGTAAGTCTAACTAAGATGTTTGAGTTTGATTCCTGAAGTTAAAAGGTGCAATTCACTCTTTACTACTGTCAGGCCTAATGAGAAGAAAGGAAGAGTGCTCAGAGGAGGTTAGGTTAGCATCTGGTAGAAGGTACTCTCATCCTATAAAGCATTATAGAGCAAAGCAGAGAGGATCCAAAATTAAATGAGACATTGTCAGGAGAGTGCAGAGAGGCAGTGAATGCAGACTGTTTTAGAAAACAGCAAGAATTAATTTTTCTGAGGTATTCTGAGGAAAGTCTTTAAGGAGGAAATCAGAATGGTCAAAACATCAAGGATGGGATCTGAGCATTGCTTTGCCTCTGGAAATCAGAGATTTGTCTGAGAGGTGAAGTGGTTGCAGTAGTCAAGAGAGAAGAAGAGGGTTATTTATCCAACCTCTCCTGATAGATCAAGTGTTCAAACCCTTTTGTCATTCTTATTGTTCTACCAGGACTATTACCTGTTAACATCCACAATTTGTAAAGTACAGTGTCCAAAATTTGTTATTGTACTTTACCTTGCTGACACTGAGTTCACTTGAAAAGTCTGCTCTGCCCTACTGATAATACATCAAGACATTCCAAAACGAGGTTTATTTTTCTTGTACAACATTATATCGTGGGTTTGTAAGGACTTTGATGTCCCCTTTCAACACCAGAATTTTGTGTAATATCCTGCTGACCAGCCAAACGTTTTTGTATTTGTGCATTTAATTTCTTCATCCCTGGCATACATACTGCATGACTGTCTCTCCATATTTTCTCAAGATCATTTTAGATTCCACCTTTGTTCTCCACCCTGCTGTCATTCACGTGCATTTAGGTATACCTTTTATTAAAAAAATGTCAGTGCTTGTATATTGAATAGAACCAGGCCTACGAACCATCACTGAGCTATCTTATTTAAGATGCCATTCTAGTCTGATGCTAAGAAGCCCCTGACAATAACCCTTCAAAAGTGATTTACCAATCAGTCTTATTTCACTACAATTAGATATTCATAATCTTACTGTTAAAAATTTTATCTAGCATTATATAGCATCTTTTACCTTATTTCTCACCTGGCTTTTTACTAAGTCAGCAATTAAATCAGGTTATTTAGAATTTTTTCCTGGATTACATTTGCATTTTATTTATTTCTCTTTATTAAAGTGATTATCTCCTGGATATTTGCAAATGGTTGCTTAATAATTTCTTCTAGCATCTGACCACAAGTTGAAGTTAGGCCTACCAGTCTGTAATTTCTCAGCCGTCAACTTTGTGTTTTGTAGGCTGGTTCTATATTTGTCCCTCTTCAGTCCTCTGGTACTTCTGAATCCTCCACAAACTCTTGAAAATAATCGCTAATTTGCTTCAGCTAGTTTCCTGCAAAATCTTCAAGACCCAACTGACTCAAACATCTCTGCCATCACAAAATACTTTTTAAAACCATTCTTCCTGTGACGCAACCCCAATCTAGTGTCGTATGTTAAGATTAACTCTGTCAGCATCTAGTCACAGGTTACCTTCTTTGCCAAGACAAGCAAAACATCCCTGGGATACTTCAGCCCTCTCTGCATCTTTATTCATCGTCCTTTCTCAGTATTTTACTTCTGATTTATGAAACCATTATTTTCCTTCTGGTGGTAAAGCTGGAGTGCAGGAGTCGCTGCCTCTCTGCTCTCTCTCTGGAATACAGTGGGCTTCACTGGGGCTCTTGTGTAGTGATCGCTCTGTAACTAATGGCAGTAAGCAATGTAGTGGCAAAGTAACATTGTCCCTATTGTTGTGGTGCTGTAATTGCTCTTTGATCACTCTGCAAACCAAGGCAGTGAAATAATCCAGGTGGTTTTAAGCAAAGAAAGAAAAAAACAGAAAATAAAAATATTCTCACATTGCCCTTGGATAACTTCATAGATTCTTTCAGAGCACATGTGTAGGCATAGCAGGGTGAAGCTACATGTGCTTAGATCCCTCCAGATGACGTGACTGTGTTACCACATCTAAAACAGAGGACACACCACCCTTTTTCCGAAGTTCTCATACTTCATCGTGCTTTGCACTGGCTCTGGTGTTCACCGAGCACTGCAGTAAGCCAGTTCAGCTTACTATCCTAACAGAGAAATAACTGAAAAAGCAGGAAAGTTGCAACTCTTCAGCACTGGTGGATTCAGATAGCTCCAGGAAGAGCCAATCCCACACTAGAACTGACACACATGAATGCATTCGTTGGGTAAGGAGGAACGGACTGCAGCTAAGGAGCAAGACATGAGTTATATGTTTTTACATCAGCTCAACCAAGTTATGCAGCTTTACCCTGAGGGGACAGTGAACTGCAGTGAGTTCGCAGAGGCAGACCTCTAGGAACCTCTTACAATGGGTTTGCAGCCAGATAAAATCTATCTTCCAACTGTAACTCTAGTGGGTATCCTCTTTTAGACTTTACTTTGGATCAGCCCTGGGGAATACAACAGTCAGAGTTTGCCTAACTTTCTGCAATCTTCTTTTCCATCTAATACTCCAGCTGTGGTTTTCCTTTGTACATAGTATTTGGAAGCAGTAATAATAATGACAGAAAGGACTATGCAAGCCATCTGAGGAGGAAGCTCATTCACTTGCCTGCACGCCCGTCCCCCACCCCCTTTTATTCCTTTAAATATTAAAGATTACATTCAGTGGTAAGAAGCAAACGCCTGATTTTCGGAAGCGCTGAGCTCCCATTGTCTTCAGTGGGCGTCGTGGCTGCTCAGCATTTCTGAAAACCAGAGTTGTAATGATCAGCATGTTGAGAAAATATTTAACAGCTAAATCTTTCCTGTCCCTTTCTTTCCATCCTCAAGCCAACAGAAAGCTTCTCGCTGTCCTTCATCCTGCTCCCTGTAGAAGGACAACCTTTGTCCCTCTCTCCCACCACTCTCCTATCCCCTTCGCTTAATGCCTTACAGGTCACGCTTTTCACCTGGAGCACATTCGATGGGATTCATCTGATTAACTGCAGATATCTGCAATGTGGGTGTCTGCATCTGGGCAAGTTGCCCTAGACTCTGTTCATAGTCAATGGAGAGTGAGTCACCAGTCAATGGAGCTCGGGGTGTGATTTCACATCCTAAAATAGACATCCACATTTGGTCAGATGACTCACACTCTGAACTCCACTGACTATACGTACTATATACCTCCAGTGTCTTCAGTGGAAGACTAGACAAGAAACTCAGGTGGGACACCTGTATGAGGTTCTTGAAGTGAGATGAAATTAATCCCACTCCTGCTCTGAACTAATACATTGACTCACTGCGTACATCACATTTACCTCCTTCTTTAAGAACCGTTTCTGTCTTGGTGCCTTAGGGAAAGAATTGAGTAACAAAGGGTAGTCAAGTGGAAAGATAATGGTAGGTCATAGAAAAAAGTCAGATCAAACCTTAGGTTGGATAAATTGGAGCAGTTTTATTGAATCCAGTGGAGTCTCTCTCCTTCATACAAGAATTTTGCTTAATAGAATTTAAAAAAATAAAAAAGAAACAAAAGCTAAGTTTGCTGATGAATTGTCAGGGCATATTCTAGCCATTGTCTTTCGATATGAATTTATGGTTCATCATATTTTCCTTCCAACTTCACTATTATTGTTTAGATTGGGAGATTTTCCCCAATGGTAGGCAGTTCCTGCTCCTGACTCTTGCTGTGTGCTGTGTAATGCTCCCGCACCTCACTGATTTCTGCTTGTAAGAACTAGTGAAGAACTGCTGGGAACTCTGTAGGATTGGTGGCAGAGTGCAATTTCTAGCAATACGAGATCACTGTGAGATTTCCTCCTCCTGCTTTGCAATACAAACTCACCTTTATCCTCAGTTGTGTGCCCCACCTAGAGCTGATTACTTGTGATTTCTATGGTAATTTAGGGATCGGTCAGTTCCCTGTGGGCTAACTCTCAAACTTCTATTTGCAGAAATTAGCAATCACCTTACAATCTGAATATTTACCCCTGCATCCTGGAAACTCCAAATGCAGGCAGAAATCCATGTCAATGCAGTTTAGCCAAGTAGGGAGCAACACAGCAGGAAGAGCATAGTTATGAAATAGATACATAAGAATCAGTGTGGAACACGGCAAAATAGAGAGTAATAATAATAAATTGAATTTAATTAGTTCTCCTCTGGTCTTCATTACTGCTATTGCCATCTTTTGCTTTTCCAGTTCATCAGGCAGAAGCACAGATGCTACTGCTACTTTTTACATATTTAAAAGACAAAGCCCACCCTCTCTTCACTAGACGTTTCCTCTTAACTCTCTCATTCATTACACTACCCAGTTTAAAATTACCCTTCTATGTTATAAAACCCACCATAAAGGGAGACCAGACGCTGCCACAATTTTCCTCACTGGCTTTCATTATTAGCAGGCATTTCCTGGAGTATTTCTGCTGTCAGTGAGTCTTCCCTGCAGCTCTGACTTCATCCTTGTGCCTTGTTCGTTCTGAATAATTCCAAATACCAGCTGAAAACAGCTCATGTCTCCTTAGCTTCTGCCTTAGCTATAACCATATTATTTAACTCTTTATTATTTCATGGGTGCAATTGGTATGAAAGGTTCTGCATAAAGGAAAGTAGGGAGACAATTTGTGGTGTAGTACAACAGCTAATGAGCATTTTAGATTGGTTGGTCTGAGTCGCTGAAAACAGATGGTGTTACCAAACCTCTCTTTTTGTGAAGATTGAACAACACATTTGTTCACTCCACTGGAGAAAATGCTAAGAAACCGAACTGTCTCATTGTCTTTCTTTCTCTTGTCTGTGCATGTAGAGTTGTGAGTGTACCATCACACCTACTGACACACACAAATCATTGAACATTATAAAAATCTTACATAATGAAGCCCTGAGATCTGTCACTGGTGAAGGTTGTAGTGTCACTCTGGGACTCGTTGACAAGTTTTAAGGCAAGAGATGGATTCTCAAGGATGAAAGAGCTAACATCTATCAGGCATAATTGAGCAAATTAATAGCTTTGTGAAGTCTCTTTAGTTAGCATCCCATGAAATGACAATGAATGTGGCAGAATTTCACTCACAGGCGCCGCTTGCATTTTTTTTTCTTTTCACTGTTGTCTTGCATACGATGTGTAACAACAGTGGAACGAAGGGGCATCCTCTACAAAATCAGCAGCAATTTTAGTGTTGAAACAAAGACATAAAGGGTGAAGACTGAAGAATGTTCACCTTCCCCCTGGTACTGACTTTGAAGAAAGATTTCTTTACATTTAGACACCAGTTTAGCCCCAGGCTTTGTCTCAGTCGCAGGAATAATCAGTAGGGAGCCAGCAATGGGGTCTAGAAGCCCTAGCTTCTACTCTTCCATCTTTGAGTAAGCATTTCATGGCCCTTTTCTTTCCACTTCTCTGCTATTTCTGGACACCAATGGCTATAGTGCTGCACTTGCTGCAGAAAGAAACACTGGCAATTTTTCCTTGAAATAGATATGTTGCTCTGTGCTTGCTACCAGAGGAAGAAAATCTTCGGAAGAAAGTGTAATAGCCTCCACTGGAAGAGCTTGCAGGAAGGTGCTCTCCACTCCCATCAGCAAACAGAGTCAGTATGGGCCATCATTATTATGGGCAGTTCTCCGTATTTTTGACAACTTAATACTCTTGCTTTGTTTATGGTCTGAAGTGTAAATATGTCAATTTTTGGCATCACTCTCTTTACAAAGGACATAGAAACTGTTGAAGATACAGTCAGCATGATGGTGCTGCTGCGAGTAGGATCAGTTTGTTGCTATTTAGAGCAAAGCAGTACATCGCAGTACTCATCAAACTGAGTGTTCTAAGTAAACAGAGATGAGAAAGTGAGGCCTGAATACAGATTCAGAGGCACTAATAACTAGTGTGGCACAGTATTCTGTCATACTCCCAGGAACACACCTTAACCTGTTCTGCTTTTTCCTGAAACAGAAAGCTGTGCTGAGAAATTAATTTAGCTCTTAGAGTCTGTCTCTTTAAAGCTTTCCTTTCAGCTTTAACATAACATTAAAATAATATTTATCTTTCCCACCCAGTATCCAGTTTTTCTTTTCTTTTTTTTTTTTTTTTAGTTCCTAAAGGACAGCAGTATTCCAGTGTTAATCTCATTACACCATTTACAGAGTAAAATGAGGTTGTATTATTTGCTTTTACTTTTCTAGTCTCTGAAGTTTCCCAGGTCTTCCAGATCTATTAAAAGTAAACCTAAGTGGGTCAACCTTCTTCTAAGTACATTTCTTTTTGTGGAACTTGCCTGGATTGTTTTTAGGGACTTCCTTCTGAGGAAAAAACAGACAAGAAATCTCACTTTCTCACTGTTTTCCCGACTGAACCAAATATTTCTCATATGTCTGTCAGATGTCAATGGGTTTGATCTTGGTACGCTGTATAGTTTGTTAAATGTACTTAGTTCCTACTTGTAAGGACAGATGAAACATTCACATTCAGGGCTTCAGGGACATGCAGTCCTTGTGCATGGTGGGCTTTCTTTGCAATTCAGTTCCTAGTTCTTCTGTGGTTAGAAGATGGTTCATTCTGTATTTTTTCTAGATGCTTTCATTTTTGTTTTGCTTTCTCCACCTTAGATTTATTATTAATGGAGGTATTTATTTATTGATTCTCTGGAGGAGAGAAACTGTTGAAAATAAGCCAGTTTAAAAAATGAAACCATGCTTGTGTCCCTGGAGTTTCTGTGCTAGCAGGGAGAGGAGAGCTGGTTGATCTTTAGTCCAGCCAGCCAGCATTATTTATTCATTATTTAGGAACATAAATGCATCGGTTTCTATCTTCACACCCATGAGTTTGTCCCTTCTCATGCCACTTCCCACTCTGGCTGTTCCAGAGCTTCACAACTCTTATGTTGACAGTCACCTTCTCATTTCCAGTCTGTACGTCTTTATGGCCGTTTTACAGGCCTTTGTGCTTGTGACAACTTTTTCAGGTAGTTTAACAAGCTTGTCTCCCTCCCTGCTGTTTACTCCCCTGCTTTATTTATAGAGGTTGGTTATACTCTTTCTCAGCCTTCATTCTGGTAGTCTAAACTAGCTGTGTGTAGCATGCACACATACACAAAATGAAACACACCATCTTCAAAACATCTCTCGTGGGATTTGAATGTGTTTTTTGTAGAATCATAGAATCACTTAGGTTGGAAAAGACCCTTAAGATCATTGAGTCCAACCATTAACCTAACACTATCAAGTCCGCCACTAAACCATGTCCTTAAACACCACGTATACACGTCCAGGGACAGTGACTCAACCACTTCCCTGGGGAGCCTGTTCCAGTGCTTGACAACAATTTTGGTGCAGAAATTTTTCCTAATACCCAAGCTAAACCTCCCGCAACTTGAGACTGTTTCCTCTCGTCCTATCGCTTGTCACTTGGGAAAAGAGATCGATACTCAGCTTGCTACAACCTCCTTTCAGTAAGTTGCAGAAAATGATAAAGTCTTCCATTAGCCTCCTTTTCTCCAGACTAAACAACCCCACTTCCCTCAGCTGCTCCTCCTAAGGCTTGTTTTCAACACCATTCACCAGCTTTGTTGCTCTTCTTTGGACACACTCCAGCACCTCAATATTTTTCTTGTGGTGAGGGACCCAAAACTGAAAACAGTATTCAAGGTGTGGAGTTTTTGGTGGAAAAAGCACCATAGTAAAA
This sequence comes from Steatornis caripensis, assembly GCA_013398225.1. Taxonomy (NCBI): domain Eukaryota; kingdom Metazoa; phylum Chordata; class Aves; order Caprimulgiformes; family Steatornithidae; genus Steatornis; species Steatornis caripensis. Next base: position 112,052 of record VZSC01007216.1, read on the forward strand.
ATCTCACAAGGCATAGATCAGCTTTAAGACTTCGCAATTCTGTTTTGTGACAGTGATTTTGCTCCTTTCAGGCCTTCAAAAGCAGTAGCGACTTTTAAAGAGTTAATTGGAATATTTTCTCCTGAATTGGTGCAGTTCCTCTGTGGATAATATCATTAATCTCCAGAAAAATGAGCAAGCTGCAGGATTCATTTCACAAGGGTAAACCCTAGAGCAGGGTGTCATGCAGAATCTGGCTCCTCCCTCCTTGTTTATGGGGCATATTAGGAGAATTTAAGACTTGGCACAGGTGATGAAAGAATGTGATAGTGTAGAAGTTTATCCATTATTGTCCTCCCCTATTGTCTTGTCCTCCATTGTTACAGCATTTGCTCCTATGTTGGGGAATTGCATTAGGAAAGTTACAGGGCTAATTGCTAAATTGTCTGGGTTAGGGCTAGGTCATATTGGCCCTGCTCGACAGCCTCATTTCATGCATTCTCCTTTGCTAAGTACTGCTCAACTGAAGCCATCCATTCCATACGAGGGTCGTTAATCATTCTCTCATAGGTCTCAGATTTGTGCACCCATGGTTCAAAAACAAGGTGGTATTCACATTTCATTTGTTCAAGCAACCCCAAGGAAGATGATATTCTGGACCAGTCTGGCCTTCCTAATATGACTAACATTACATTTACATACCAACCGCAAGCTAGGGCTAAGCTACAGACCATTCTTTGCTCTGAAATCTGAGAAATTTTCTCTGTTCTCTCAGCTTCCCTGTCAGCTTGCTTTTGGCAAAGTTAGAGTGCATGAAGAAGAAAAAGATCTGCCAATTATATCTCACTGTCTGCTGCTCAGGGGGCAAATACATGTCTTATGCATTATGATTCAGAAACCTGCCTGCATATTTTTTTACCAGCTTCTGAATTCTCTTTATTGATCTGTCATTTTAAGGAAAAACAAAAAGACTTCAATGAGGATTATGGTCCAATTTAAAATACGTTTGGGCAGTACTTCAGAGTAAAAGCTTCCTCCCACCAAAGGGCCAGAAAACTTAGTAGCAGTCCCGTTTTGTCCGCCTGAAGAAATATCAGTCACTGATTTGATGGCAAGAATATTGATGATTAAAAGGAGTATGTAGTCCAAAATTAGATTTTATTTAGATGTAGCTTATTCTTGAATCAGAATCAAAAGAAAAATCCAGTTGCATTTGGTTATTATTTTGCTTTTGGCCTCCAAAAATAGTATGCTGAATCCATAACGTTCTTGGTACTGAAGGAAGGTGACATCCAGGAATCTGCTAGGAGCTCTTGAGTCAACATGACCTTTCTTTGATATCAGAGCCTTCAAAAAAACTTTTCTATGTCCCTTTTGCTGACCTGCTTTAGGAAGCATCCCTCGGTGTGATTCACATCCCTACTCTCTGTACAGAGCAGACAAGTTCAAATGATCACCTTGAAGCTCATTAGTGTCTCTGCGGGAAGGGACTACTTGCATCTGGTCTGGGAGTGAACCCAGCAGTATGGACAATGGGAGGACTGAAACGTGGGGATGAACCCTAAAGTGATGGTTGCTGCATTTATAGCGAGATGCTGACACTGCTGAAACAACACAACAGAGCCACATTTTGTCACACCTCTGTTTGTCCTTTCCTTAGCACATTTCCTACGTCAAGCTAGAGGCAGTCATCTGGCGCGAGAGCTGTATGAATGGCAGAGAAATTCCCCATCAGCTATTTTTGGGAAAAATCAATTCTCTATGTATTTGAGAAGTTTTGAGCTTGCTAAGCTCTCTACCTTTTAACTGCAAATTGCTCTAAATATTTTTCCCTTATCATCAATACAGCACAGGGAGGCAAATCCAGTTTGAGGCTGAGCTGGTGTATTTTGAGGCCAGTTTAAGCCAGCTGTTTTATTCATTGATTTTTACCTGTATGTGCAAAACCTTGCCTCTTTTGAAACCCGTGGAAGTCCTGCTTTGATGCTGTGGAGAACAGTCCAGCCTGGAAAGGTACAAAACCAACTAACCGGTGAGCGTTTATGTCATCTGCTGTATTCACAGAGCGGGAATGGATGCTGGCGCTGCTGCCAGACGCTCTGTGAAGCAGGCTGCCATAACGTTAACACAGAGAGGCAAGGTCGGGAGCAAGAGATTTGGGACCCAAACCTGAGCAAGTTGGGAGGAATGAGGGCAAAGAGTGACCTAAAGACTCTTTGTAATCAGGGGGTATGATTTTAACATCTGCTTTGTTCAAACTGGGCCAAATTTCTTTCCGTGGGGGTGCATCTGCTGGGGAATGGTTGTGGGAGAGTAAAACACCGGTAATAGCTGTTGCCAAGTCCATCAAGGAGGCTTTGTATGAACTGCTTGGCATTGTACAAGACACAAAATCGCTTGCCTTCAAACTGCTATTGTAATTTTCATCAAAACTCTGCTTCTGACTCAACATGCTGTACTTAACACAATTTATGACAATATATCTCCCTCAATAGCTTTTTGTAGAGTGTATGCAACCTATTCTGCAGACTGCTGGTTTTCTTACTTAGCATCTATTTTATGGCCTGCGTTTTAAATTCCTCTAAGTGCAGGCAGTTGAGAAACAAGTTTCTGAGAGAGAGAGAGAGAGAGATCGCTACTCAATCCCAATTCCCTCATGCAGTGTCTGTGTATTCTTCATAGGCCAGTACCTTCTCCCCCAGAGACTGCAGTATTTCAGGAGTACACAGAACAATCCCAATCATGTAAATCATTTAAAATTATAACGTTCTCTGAGATTCTTCCATATATAAGATGGTGTGTTGATATTGATGTGACAGTAACTTTTAGCTGAGATCACAGACCTCTCACAACCTCTCGTAACGCTTTACCCAAATCCATAGGGAGAGTTTGTTCCTGCTTCAGAAAACTTACATTGTAAATAGCTGTATGAGATAAAGGATGGAAGAATAAACAAAGGCAATCACAGAAGATACATCTATGTTGTCAAATAACTCTCAGATCTTGCTCCCCTGATCATCCACATTGCATAAATATTAAGTCCCTGCTTTTTTTTTTTTTTGAGTGAACCAACTAGCCTACTCTGAAATGAAACCTGGGTGTTTGTGGAATGAATGTCTGAGTGGAAATGCACCACGTTTATCTCCTTGCACCATCCTGAGCCCTTCAACACTCCACTAGACTTGCACTATCAGCCTCCAATGTCAAGGCATATAATCTATCCTCATACAATCCGGCCATAAAACCCTGCTCTGGTAGGCAGCAGTTAAGTTTTCATGTGTTTCAGGCTGCTTTGATGTGAAAAATTGATGTGAAAAAAATAATCACAAAAAACCCCTTGATAATAATATCTTAGAATCCAGAGCCACCTGCTATGACTCGTGGACCCTCCTTTGTACCATGTAGTGAAAATCCTAGAGCAGACATTTTTTAGCAGTGTAAATAGAACCATAATATAGTCCTGTGGCAGAAAAGTGTATTAAACTTCTGGTGTCCTTCTCTCAGCTCCAGCTTTCTTGGCACTGAGCCCAGCTTGGGGAAAGGGGGACGAAGGGAAGATGTAAGTCTAATGTCTTCCCAAGGGGTGATCACAAAATGAAAAGCCTGAACTGCCACCAACGAGCGGTATTAGGACTGTAGGAGAAAGTCAGCCACACTGATGACGTCTGACAATATAATGCACAGCAAAAGTCAAATATGTCAAAGCACATCTTCAGACATTTGAAGTACTCTAGCTTGTGCATAACTGATTATGTTCAGAGCTGAAAAATTGTATTTTGATTATGACATTAACACAGGTTCAGGTTCATAAGTCAATAGATGACTGTTGTGCAGGTGAACTCCAGAGATCATACAACAGAAACAAGCCTGAATCCTTTGGCTGAAGTATCAGCCATGTCTTCACCATGGCCCGTACAATCAGAGCGTGTTGATTAGCAGAGGTGACAGGAGCAGTGGTCACATGAAAACACCAGATTAAAAAGGAGTCTATCACAAAATTTAGTTATGATTTTCCACATCACATACGTGCTCCCAACACCAAGGCTTTATTATTCTTTGCGCATTAAGGGTGAGGCATTCACTTCTGATCAGATGGTCTTCTGCAAAGCCTAGGAATAACTTAAATCCACCCAAACTCCTCTGTGTTGCAGTGGCTTTTCCTAGCTATACTCAGAAGCTTGCTCTAGATCTTGGCTGAAGACATTGAAGGCTTTAGGGGGTGTTCTGTGACGTGGTGATCTGTACTGTGTGTGGTCTTTCCTTAAACTCTTGAAATACTGTAACAGGCTGCACTAGCAAAAGATAAAACTTAGCTGGATGGCCTAGGAAGACAACTTTTTTTCCTGATACTTACAAAAGCCTAGTAGGAAATTTGGGAGATCTCGTGTCTAGAATTCTTCAGGTTAATTGTGTGTCTCATTATGCTATATTATTATTGGTAATAAAACGTTATTTCAGCCATGTGTGAACAGTGTAGCCATGTACATTAGATAGATGCTTCTCTTCCTTACCATTAATTTCATTTCATTAATTTCATTTGGCTTTTCTTACAAGAAGAATTCACACTTGTAAAACATTTTCCATCTATCTCATCTGCTTATTTAAGGTGCAGAGAGACAAGAGGTTTTCAAACCTTCACGAAACAAAAGCATAAGCTGTAGTTTAGGAAATCTACCAGTAGTCTATGACACAAGATGCTCATCTCTCCTTTTCTGTCCCTTGTCCTCCTTTCACAGTGCTATGCTGTCTTGCCTCTCCCAGCTGCCCTTCCCCCTTCCTTCCCCTCTCTCTCTCGCTTGCCTGACTTTCCCTATCCCAATCACAATTCTGTTGTGCTCTTGCTCAAAATGTAATAGCTTGTTCTTCTCTCCCCTTCTCACTTGCTTTGTTTGCAAGTCGTCCCAGGCTTCTGATCATTTTCTTCGCCTATTCCTTCCTCCTCCTCCCCTTCTACCTACTGTATTTTATTTCATTGCACTTCATTTCATTTCTTTTCATTTTTGCGGCAATACAGCCAAACTTGAACACAATATTCAAGGTGAGGGCATCTCGTTAAATGATATAAGGGCATTGTGCTACTTTCAGCATTATTCTCAGTTCCATGCTTTCTGTACAATATGATTTCCTTTTCCTTTTCAACTGCCATTCTGGATGTGGCAGACGTATTAATGGAAATGTCCACATTTGGACTCTGAACGGAAGAATTTGTGAGTATCAAAGAGGTTACTGCAGACAGCTGTACTACAAGCTCAGAGATGTAGCTCAGCAGACAAACTCTTCACTCTTATTTTCCATGGTAACATTGGTAGAATGGCTGTCTAGCTGTGTAGAAATCTTAGGCTGAATAGTTTTGTTTTGTTTTCTTTCTTTTTCTTTTGTTTTGCTTTACATTGTAGGGGAGTTGGAGGTCTAGGGAAGAAAGATTCCTCATTGCTACAGAAATAATCTGTATCTGAGTTCAGGTCAGCTCCTGGCACAGAAAGGTATTGAATAAGATGCTTTGCCTCACTGTGCTTTTATTCTCCATCAACAAAACAACGTTTCCTAACCTAACTTCCTATTCACTGGGATGGAAGCTCTCTTGAGCTTGGAGGAGTTGTTCCTTGAATATTAAACAGCTTTCTTGAGCCTCATTTCCCTCTAGGGTCTTATCTCATGACACTCTTTGCAGANCCATCAACAAAACAACATTTCCTAACCTAACTTCCTATTCACTGGGATGGAAGCTCTCTTGAGCTTGGAGGAGTTGTTCCTTGAATATTAAACAGCTTTCTTGAGCCTCATTTCCCTCTAGGGTCTTATCTCATGACACTCTTTGCAGAAGATCTTTGGCCTCTTCACTTCACTGTTCAGTGCCGTGGAATTTCTGTCCTGTGTGGTAGGATGCTGTGGTATGTACAGTGTAGATGTTTTGTGAGCATGTGAGCACACAGCCTGGAGGCCAACAGTGTGAACATGGACAGGACATTACCAAGGGGACCTTGTCTAGGGCTGGCCTCAGAAGTGACTGTTCTGTGAGCAAAGATAGGTTAATCTCTTCTCCTGGGCTAGGGAAGTAAGAGGCAGGAACTGGTTACACAGTCAAGTATAAATTAATCTTAATGAATTTCTAATGTCAGCTGGTGGGCAAAGGATGTTATTTGGGAAAATCAGCAGGAGCATGTTGACTTCTACTGAGCAAGGCAGAAGGCAGCATGGCTTGGCCTGCCTCAAAGAAAACCGAGGTGTCCGGGAAATTGTAATGCTGTGGTCCAGAGGAAGCAGAGATAAAAATCTGGACATACTGGGGCAGAAAGGTCTAGAATTACTGTATGCATAAGACTTGCTTGTTTTTAATTTTGCTTTTCTTTTTCTTTAGAAACTTGGAGCCTACAGCACTGTATCCAGGTTGACTTTATCAACATGTAAAGGCAAATTTCTGCCAACCGCACACCTGGCAGGGAGACCAAGCCTCCTCAGAGGAGATCTGGTTTATATTTACTCCTTGAAAGTGACATAGTAAGACACTGTGGCACCGTGTCAAATGGACATTTTCGTACAGCTCTAAAGTAATTTCCCTTGTCAAGCCCGCTCTATACCCTCCCTCTTGCTGCGTTTTAAACTTGTTCCCACAGCAAGTAGTTCTAGCATCAGTTCTTTTCCAGCTGGTATGTGTAATTAAAGCCTAAGCACAGCCAATCAATTCTGTCTTCACAGAGCTTTCCTGGCTACTTCAAACAGTTTGAGAACAAAGTTTATATAAAAAGGTTCCATTCATCCCTCCTATTCCTTGCGACATATGTTAGGCTAATTTTTTTATATTGTGTTCATGAAAAACAGCAGTGATACAAAAATACAGTAGACTTGGATTTCCTCAAGACAGTTAGAGCAGTGAAGTTTCTTGTTTTCCTGTATTAGTGGATTTAAGAATGGTCATATTATGAAAATATCCATCAACAGTGCTCTTATGGGTCCATGAATGGAAGGGAAGTTTTGAATTAAATAATTTTTACATTTCCACATTCTACTGTACCTCAGTAGAGCTAGATGAAATATTCATCCATATCTATGAATTTAGAGATTTTCTTTAACCATGGAAAATGCCACTGTGCAACTGCTACCATCTCCTTCACCCTTTTGTTCCGTTCACCAAAAAAGCACTTCTGAAGTCTGTAATATCTACTGGAAGGAATATGTGGCTTATTCATCTGATACTGTGGCTTGGAAGTTTTCACCTGAGTGCCTCTCTCTTTCTACTCCACTATCACAGTTGCAGGAATTTCACAGAATCTCAGAATGGTAGGGGTTGGAAGGGCCCTCTAGAGAGGAGGTGCCCCCAGAGCAGGTTGCCCAGGAACGTGTCCAGGCGGGTTTTGAATATCTCCAGAGAAGGAGACTCCACAGCCTCCATGGGCAGCCTGTGCCAGGGCTCTGGCACCCTCACAGTAAAGAAGCTCTTCCTCATGTTCAGGTGGAACTTCTTCTGTTGCAGTTTCTGCCCATTGCCCTTGTCCTGAATTTATATTCTTCTCTACAGGATAAGGCTGGGGTTTAATTTCTATCTTTCCATGAAGCGGACAGTCAGATTAAGTCGGGGAAAAAATGCCATCCAGCAGCAGATTAAGTTGCACACAATTAGAGACAGTCAAGCATGTGTTTACCCCAGAGATCCCCCTTCCCTGGCAGTCGTCGGCCTTTGATCCCCCCTCATCTGTTCCTGTTATTCCAGTTCTTTCCTATTTCTGATTCCTCCATACCTTTGCACCTCCTTTTGTCCCCATTATGTAAAAGTGGAGGTTATCTGATGATATATTTTCCAAATAACCCTATTTTTAGAGTAGTATGGGATATCGGGTGCAGGCTAAGCATGTGAAAATACAGCAAATGGCGTGTATAAGTCAGAACAAAAATGATACAAGTTCATCTAGTCTATCCAGTTCCTGCTGAAATAGGAAATTGCCGTCTTTAGTTGCCATTGGAAGTTCCCAGTTAATATAGGAAATGGTACGCTAGAAAGAAAGAGATTATTAAACCCCAGGTTGCTTCACTCACAGATTTCTTATCTTAGTCTTCATTTAGCTCTGAAAAACATGCTATTTTTCTAAGTTCTTCGAGATCTTGTCTTAATACTCAAGTACCATAGCCGAAGCCCTTAATTTTTACAAGATATAAAAGTTGTTTTACACCCGATTGCTTACACATTTAAGCCTCTGAATCCCTCAGCTGATTTTAGTGCAATTCTGACAATGAAAAGGGCTAATTTAAGATCTATTCTTACATTTATAGCATCATAAAGAATGTTCAGAGTATAGACTGCATTTGCATACATCATAAAAATAAACAAAATAATTTGCATAAACGACTGTGCATGTAGCAGTGCTTTGACCAAATGAGGAATCTTGGGAAATGTGTTTGGAAGGTGAGAAAGAGACGGGGAGGATGAGAAGATGGCTGAATAAACACAGGAAGGTTTTCAAGGGATGGGATGCTCTGCTTCTTTATATTGCTAAATCCTTTTGTATTTTGCAGTTTTGAGGCAGACATGAGCTATAAAGATTGCTGGGAATCCCTCAAGAGATGCTAGGTGATATGTGGAAGCTTCAGGGATTTTCTGGGTTGAAAGTGTCAATCGGTGCTTTTCCCGGTCAAGTCTAGGATTGTAGTGGTCTGGTCAAAGGTTGAGAGAAATCCCGGTGTTTGGTTATGGATATCTATCACGCATCATTGTCACGTGTCTGCATCCCAGATTTCTCTCTGATGTGATTTCATATTGCTGAAGTCAGTAGCATGCATTGGGAGTAAGCTGATTTATTGTGCAAGAGGAGAATGTAGGTTGGTGGCATACCTTTATAGCATGATGTCGATTTTCTGGAATTTTACATCAAGAATATGAAAAATAGCTCTGACAGCCAACTCTAGCGGTATTGTCTTAGCCCTGGTTGCATTAGTTTTTACTGCCTATCTATGCTTTTTTTAGAAAATAATTTTGCTTTATGCTTTGATTACTTCTGTTTTTAAGTATCATCCTACATGGTACTCAACTTGAAACAAATTTGAAGCCAGAGAAGCACAAATTTAAAAGTTGATGAGGAGACTGGAGCATCTCTCTTATGAGGAAAGGCTGAGAGCCCTGGTCTGTTCAGCCTGGAGAAGAGAAGGCTGAGAGGGGATCTGATCAGTGCTGATCAATATCTAAGGGGTGAGTGTCAAGAGGATGGGGCCAGGCTCTTTTCAGTGGTGCCCAGTGACAGGACAAGGGGCAACGGGCACAAACTGGAGCACAGGCAGTTCCATCTGAACATGAGGAAGAACTTCTTTACTGTGAGGGTGACAGAGCACTGGCACAGGGTGCCCAGGGAGGTTGTGGAGTCTCCTTCTCTGGACATATTCAAAACCCACCTGGATGCATTCCTGTGCANTGAAACAAATTTGAAGCCAGAGAAGCACAAATTTAAAAGTTGATGAGGAGACTGGAGCATCTCTCTTATGAGGAAAGGCTGAGAGCCCTGGTCTGTTCAGCCTGGAGAAGAGAAGGCTGAGAGGGGATCTGATCAGTGCTGATCAATATCTAAGGGGTGAGTGTCAAGAGGATGGGGCCAGGCTCTTTTCAGTGGTGCCCAGTGACAGGACAAGGGGCAACAGGCACAAACTGAAGCACAGGCAGCTCCACCTGAACTTAAGGAAGAAATTCTTTAGTGTGAGGGTGACAGAGCCCTGGCCCAGGCTGCCCAGGGAGGCTGTGGAGTCTCCTTCTCTTGAGAGGTTCAAAACCCACCTGGATGCGTTCATGTGCACCCTGCTCTGGGGGCACCTGCTTTAGGTGTTGCACTTAGAGGCTGTGTATGCTATGCTGCACTTAGAGGCAGTGTAAAAGGTGCTTTGTAAATAGTGCAGGACTACAGGTCTTGAGAGCTAAGCGAAGCAGCCTAAAGAGTTATGTGACAAGGTGTGGCTGGCCTGTGGTCTCCTTTCATTCAGCTCATGAGTGTAAAGCAAAATCGCTATTGGGGTGAAAGACCCTCAGGAAATGTTTGAGTCCTATGCTTGAGTAGTTATGTCTAAAGCTAGGGTGATTAGCTGGTGCTATGGGGAAAATCACTCAATACACATCAGGATTTCAGAGCCCTGTCTGATCTTGCCCTCATGTAAAGGTTAACGGATCCATAAATTGCTGGAGCAAGTAGACCTTACCCACGGACTCTGCTGGCAAGGCAGCCCACGAGGACTGCAGGTCTAGTGCCTGTTTGTCCACCAGACCCCTGCCACTACGGCATGTCCCTCCTTTTGGATTCAAGGGAGGGAAGACTGCTGTCTGCATCATCATTAGCTGCAAATTTTCACCCGGATTTCACAGGTTTAATTCACAATAAAGGCTGTCATGCTGTCTCCGTATTTCAGTAGTTTCAGAAGGCTGTGTGTTATTAGGCATTAGAAATCCCACAGAAAGCTATTTGCAAGATTTGGAGCTTTGGCTTGTCTTGGCCCAAATCTTCATGTAGAGTCCTCTCCTTCCCACCCTTTGCCTTGCAATTTAAATGACAAGAAATGTGCCGTGCTTCTCACACTGGGGCCATGCAATGTTAGCTTCACACCCCCCCCTCCCCCAGCGACAGCTGATTTTCAGCAGAGAAGTAAAACATATATGGTTTGGCATTCAGTTTTAACATGTCGTTATAAAACAGCTCCTTGTGTATTGTAGTGTGACTGCAGTGCGATCGCGGCTGCAATGGCTGAGACTGGCATCTTTTGAAGCTGAGCTGCTGGGACTAGATGAGCATAGAGCAACGATGGGATGTTGTCTTCTGTCTCTGCCCCTCACCATTGAACAGATCTGGGTCGCCGTAACAGCACAGACCTGAGCTCTGAGTCTCAGACTCTTGCAAACTGGGTAGCATCTTGCCTGATATGTTGTTTCTCCCGGCTCTCAACACCTGAGATCTTGGTGCTGTTGAGAGCAATATTCACAAAAAAAAAATGGATAAAAACAAAAGGGATGAAGCGAGGGGCACAGCGAAGGGCAGTTGTGTTGCGTGATCTCTGCTGATTCCTAAGGGATTGTGAAATATTTCATGGCACACATAGCAAGTTTAGTTTGGTCTCCAGTACGTACCACTCTCTTTTATATAGGTGAGCAGTTTTGTGCCTGGAAATTGAAATGTTGCACACTTTTAGGATTTTTTATATTTGCTAGCAGTGGTATCTTTTCGACTTCGAGACAGAATCCCCTTTAGCTGATCGCCAGCAGCATGGCACAATGAACAAGACAGCCAGTTTGGGTGTGATGCTGGCAACACCAGCTAGTAATTTATAACATATTACACAGCAGGGCAGGAGCAGCTAATGAAGTGCTACCTAAGTAAATAGTCATTTGTGCAGCTCCGATTAAACCTTTGGAAGTATTTCCAGCAGAGCATATAGGGCTAATGAATCTCATTATTACAAATCGCCAAGCAGTGCCAAGTGTACAGGGAGACCTTGCCAGTCAGCCCTCTGCAGCCACAAATCTTGCAGCCGTAGCATAGCATGGGCATAGCTGGCACCACAAAGGGGAAGGATTCCTCGAGACGAGCTCTGTGAAGTCAGCCTGCTCAGATGCAGCATCCCTCTCTCCTCCTCTGCTATCTGCCTGTCATCCTGAATATCTCCAGCCTCCAGCCTTCCTCTCTTTCTCCCCAACCTCACTTTTACCGTCTGTTCTCACATTCTTCTCTCTCCAGGATTAGCTCTTTGATTTTTTTTCTTTTTTTTTCTTCCCTCACCTCTCCGTCTCTGTTGATTCGTGTCAAAGGAACAGAAAATAAGAATATGCTTAACAACACAGATTGTCCCTTGTCCAGTTTTCCTAGCTTCTTTGCTAGAGATAATGCAGAAATAATCAAGCCGAATGAGATCAGTCTGTGAGGTTTCTATCGCTTTTTTCCCTCCTCTTCACCTTATTAATATTGCAGCTGTCACACTCTATAATCTCATGCGTTCGCTTTACCCAGGCACGCAGCTCTGTGTTGATTCATTTATTTTAATCAAAGTTTTGCCTCCTGATATTTTTCCCTGTCCAGGCTGGAACAGAGAAAATGAAATTTCAACAGAAAGCACACACACACAAATCGTTAATATTTGACCTCTGGAAAGAACTAATTTATTAAACAGTTTTTCATCCTTTCAGAGTATGCAGAGACATAGTTTCTTTGTGTGTTACTTTGGTGGTAATGCTAGAGCATTTCCCCATGGGCTTCTCTAAGTGATCTCAAGTGTACACTAATAGTCCTTTGCCTTTGGCTTTCATGAGTATAAGACACACTTAGTCACCCTTTAGGTGATATGGGGTATTTTTAGGAGTGGGGTTTTTTGTTTTCATTTTTGTTTTTTTTTGGGGGGGGGGTCTGGGGGTTTTTTTGGTGGGGTTTTTTTCTGGGTTTTTTTGATACAGCTTACAAGACGATGGTTTGTAACTGTTTCAGTATGAAGTATAGGAGCCTTCTGCTGCAGCTCTGGAGTTTTAACAGATGGAGAATATTAAACCTTCATATATATATATATATATATATNGGGTATTTTTAGGCGTGTTTTTTTTTTTTTCATTTTTGTTTTTTTTGGGGGGAGGGTTCTGGGGTTTTTTTGGTGGTGTTTTTTTCTGGGTTTTTTTGATACAGCTTACAAGACGATGGTTTGTAACTGTTTCAGTATGAAGTATAGGAGCCTTCTGCTGCAGCTCTGGAGTTTTAACAGATGGAGAATATTAAACCTTCATATATATATATATATATATATTTCAGAATGTAAAAGAATTGATTGCTATGGAGCAAGACACTAAAAGCTGATTGTCGATTTTTCTCATACTGAAGTATGTTTCCTTCCCGATAGTAAATGGCTCCAGAAAGACATTGACATACTGGTCTTCTACTCATATCATTCTGGGTGGCAGACACCCTTATAGACAATCTAGAGATTGAAGAGCCTGGAAGTACATACTAAGGAAAATTAAGAAGCCAATCAAAGAAACATAATAAAAACAGGAACCAGAATTACAATTGCTACACTAAACACTGTATCTGGAATAGATGTGTTTCAGCAAGCTGTTTGTCAAAGTTTAACAGAGGAAACCTTCTCCATTCCTGAGTGGGAAAGGGGATATTTCTGATGAAAGAGGATACAGGATCATGTCATGAAGTGGTGTTGGTGGGCTCACGTGGCCAAATTCAAAGCCTCCTGGACCACTAGGNTTCTGTGAAGGAGGTAATTAACTGTTGAGTAGTCTCTGGTCTTCAGAGCAGCATGGGCTGTGGGACATTTCTAGTCCCCAGGAGTCAGATGGTGCCACAAGACTTTTCATGTGGGAGTGGGGAAAGGTCTGGGGCTGTGGGGGAAGGCTGGCTAGTTTGGTCATGCTGGTATGGATTTATACCCTCTTTTCTGTTCTTCTCAAAAGCTGTATGCTTTCACAATATGGGCGTCTGGATGTCCTGTAGCTAAGATCAGACTGATCTACATATACAAGTTTAGGCGAGAAGAAGAAAGAAAATGCAAGTAGTCACCCTCCTACCTTGCCGTTCTTCCCAGAAAAAAAACCCTAATGTCAACTCAGATGTCCTGCAGGACCAGCGCTTTGCTTGTACTGCCTTGCTCACGAGGCAATTGCTGGGGGCTGAAGACAGTTTCTTCTCTTTTCAGAGCTGCCCAGTTACACACATGCCACATCTTTAGGGGTTGCAGGAGCAGGAGATCTGCGTGTGGCACTGAGCCTGTGAAGCATCAATTAGCAATAATTTCTAAGTTTTCTTGGTTAAGCTCTCATTGTGTCTTACCAGCCCACTCTTTCCCTCCACCTCATCCCTCAACAGCCAGTTCTTTCTCGAGATCTATTAATATCCTGTGATTTACCTACATATGAAGAATGTTACTTTCTGATTCCCACCAGGCATATGGAACAGATGTCCCTTTTCAGGGGATTTATCAGCAATTACAAATAATGCAGTGTAAATAAGTTTTCAAAGACCTTCAATTATGCTCATTAGCTTGAAGCTAATGAGATGTGGGATCAAATTTAAATCCACCAGCTTACAAATTTAGGGATGAAGAGGATTGCTTAGGTTGTCAGAGATGGAGAGATGCACTTCACTCTGAGAGAGACGTAGCAGTATGTATATTGAAATACAAAACTGATTTAACGAAGTTTGATAGTNAGGGGATATTTCTGATGAAAGAGGATACAGGATCATGTCATGAAGTGGTGTTGGTGGGCTCACGTGGCCAAATTCAAAGCCTCCTGGACCACTAGGAATTTTAAAATGCTAGAATTGGTAGCAAGAATAATTTCCACATCTTGAAGACTAGAGCATCTCTCTTATGAGGAAAGGCTGAGAGACCTGAGTCTGTTCAGCCTGGAGAAGACTGAGAGGGGATCTGATCAATGCTGATCAATATCTAAAGGGCGGGGGTCAGAGGATGAGGCCAGGCTCTTTTCAGTGGTGCCCAGTGACAGNCTGGATGTCCTGTAGCTAAGATCAGACTGATCTACATATACCAGTTTAGGCGAGAAGAAGAAAGAAAATGCAAGTAGTCACCCTCCTACCTTGCCGTTCTTCCCAGAAAAAAAACCCTAATGTCAACTCAGATGTCCTGCAGGACCAGCGCTTTGCTTGTACTGCCTCGCTCACGAGGCAATTGCTGGGGGCTGAAGACAGTTTCTTCTCTTTTCAGAGCTGCCCAGTTACACACATGCCACATCTTTAGGGGTTGCAGGAGCAGGAGATCTGCGTGTGGCACTGAGCCTGTGAAGCATCAATTAGCAATAATTTCTAAGTTTTCTTGGTTAAGCTCTCATTGTGTCTTACCAGCCCACTCTTTCCCTCCACCTCATCCCTCAACAGCCAGTTCTTTCTCGAGATCTATTAATATCCTGTGATTTACCTACATATGAAGAATGTTACTTTCTGATTCCCACCAGGCATATGGAACAGATGTCCCTTTTCAGGGGATTTATCAGCAATTACAAATAATGCAGTGTAAATAAGTTTTCAAAGACCTTCAATTATGCTCATTAGCTTGAAGCTAATGAGATGTGGGATCAAATTTAAATCCACCAGCTTACAAATTTAGGGATGAAGAGGATTGCTTAGGTTGTCAGAGATGGAGAGATGCACTTCACTCTGAGAGAGACGTAGCAGTATGTATATTGAAATACAAAACTGATTTAACGAAGTTTGATAGTAAGTGTGACAGTGGTTTCACAAGGTTCGATGGCAAGGTACACCTGATTATTTACTGAATAGAGGAAAGGGTCAGACAAACTGTCAGGGAGACCCTACTGTTGAGTCATGAGTTTCAGAAACGATTCCTTTGCTTTCTAAACTTTCAAAGAGGAGTCTAGGTGTGGCTAGATCCAATCATAGTCCCAGACTTGGTCAATGGTTTATCATAGAATCATAGAATGGTAGGGGTTGGAAGGGACCTCTAGAGATCCCCCAGTCCAACCCCCTGCTAAAGCAGGTTAGCCTAGAGCAGGTTGCACAGGAATGCATCCAGGCGGGTTTTGAATATCTCCAGAGAAGGAGACTCCACAACCTCTCTGGGCAGCCTGTTCCAGTGC
>VZSC01007216.1:137702-153429 GCA_013398225.1 Steatornis caripensis
CTGATGTTCCAGCACTAACTATAAACACCGAGCCTTATCACTGCTAGAAGCAGCTGCTGTCTGGGAAAACATGCAGTTAATTTCAGAGAGTGCAGCTTCTCAGAAGAGACTTCACTAAAAAGCAAAATTACCAAAAGAAAATTGGTTCTGTCCTGGCCCAAACCAGGACAGCATCAAAATCAAAATAATGTTATTTTGCTAATTTTCCTACTATTCTTCACCACAGATTCATTTTCTGTAATCTGCTTGGAGCTGACTGGTATGACCTTGAGTTTTAGAAGCCATCACAAGAGTTTTGAGTCCTACTCAATGTAGAGTTCAAAGGTTCTCCATTGCTAGAGGGAATACTAATTTAATATAGTCTTGCAGTCAGGTCAGAGAAGCTGAAAAAGCTACCACATCTCAGCTTCCAATTAACACTTTTCAGACAAGATGCTATAAATGAACACATTACTGTTCCCAGTTTGTTCCAGCATAAAGAGTAACAGGGACAACATCTTAGCTGAGTAGACACCAAGTAGGACCCAAGGAACAATAAACTCCCTGATTTCTATGAAAAGAAGCTGTGTAACCACAAATATAGCTGTTCCTTAATGGATGCTCACAGGGTAGCTGAGACATCTGAAGGCACTGATTCACAGAGAGTTGATGAATAGCAGACTAGTTCTGTTGGATATACTCTGGATGTAGAAACACATCATGTATATACTGTAACTAATCTGGGAAAAGCTTACATGAGAATTAGCCACTACTGTCATTATTTACAGTGAGACATTGGAAGTAAAATGAATATATACATGAGCTTGAAAGAAAGGTATATAGTAACATGCTGAAAATTTCAGGCTATGGTTCTGAAATTTGTATTTTGAACTACTAATAGCAAATTCAGAAGGCTGCAACAGTGCAATGCAGTGTAGTGATTGTCTAAAGACACTCACCTGGTTAAAATTTGTTCAAAAACTGGCTGGAGTAACTTTGCCATCACAAACTGTATGCTAACCAGGAGTTGTCCAGCCCCGTTAAGTTTCTGTTAAAGCAGATACCACAGGAAGATAGCATGAACTTTGTTTCATTGAATAATTCAAGAGCGACACAGCGTCACATTCAAACTTGATCACTGGCTAGTTGATCCAGTTGTTCAGATTTAGTCTTGAGGACTGCAGGATCACAGTCTGATCTTTCCTTCCTCATCTATGATAAATTGGGGCTGTACTAGAAGGCTAAACAGCACATTACTGCAGGTACTGCAGTCACAGGCATCAAACCACTTCATTATACCAAACACTCACGTGCTACTGGCAGTTGCTGCACCTCAGATCTTAAATTGCTATTAGAGAATTCTCCCTACAGGTGTGGAAAATAATGATTTAATTTATAACTTTTTTTTCCCAGTTTAAAAAGGTAAATAACTAAAATGAACTAAATGCTTCTAACAAAATCCAACGGAACATTAAGGTGAAGGGAAAAGCATTATTTACCTCTCTAGGAAAAGTGCCTTCAAAGGTAATCATTCCTTTTCAATTAACGAAAATGAGTTGAGGGAATTAGGATGACAGCTGCAGGAAATAAAATGAGGGTGAGAATGTACTAAAAGAGTATAGTAGTAGATCAGAAACTCTCTCAAATTTTGTTGATTTGTGTAGGGTTTCTGAATAGGGGTTTCCTATTTATGGGTTTGAAGGTTTGATTTTCTTCATATAATTTAAATGTTGCTGAAGCACAGGAACAGGCATGTAGTGATACGCAGCTGACATCACTTTCCCAGTATTTGGTGCTCCCTATCTAAGGTACTTTCTTAACCAAAGATGCTATCCATATGATTAATACTCTTCGATGGAAATTTACTTCTTTTATTTTCCGTGATTTTTCTGCTCACATTTCACATGCATGTAGACATTTAGCATCCACTCTCTTCTATGATAATGATTTCCACTGTCATGTGACAGAAAAAAAAAAACCCTTTCTTGTGTTTCAGACTTACATTGTGGTACTTTCATGTGATGGACTGTCATTCTTGTATCAATGATCTGGATGGGGAAAAAACGACCAAAAAACTCAACAAATATACCCCAGCACCACCACGACCCACTCCAGTTTATCTAAAATGAACACGGAAGGGGGTTGATGCACACACTAATTTGGAAGTGTAAGCAGTATTGGGGTAAATCAGCCTGCAGCCCTCCTTGTGAAGCTGAGGTACCAGAAGAAGAATAACAAAGGACTGCACACAACGATGTTTCTGTCTGTGAACCATTGATAATTTCCTACCCCTGCTCAAAGATGCATGTCTGAGTTTTACACTGTGTACTCATTGGATAACATGGCCCAGCCAATTATCCCAGTGCTGTTGCAGAAATGGGAGCTACATCCTGGATGCTACTAATGTTTGCCTACGATATAAAGGCAGGAGGTAATATCAATGCAGCAGGGGAGGGAAAGTGAAATAAGTGATCCTGAGGACAACAAAGAGATGAAATGTAATATTTAATGTCATGCATTTGGGGATGAATATTGAAGAAAATTATCCTACTATCATATAATTTAGCCCATATTATCAAAGACAGTAAGAGGGATATGAGCCAAGGATTAGGATGCTGAAGAGCTGAGTCCCAATCTTGTCTCTGCAAATGGCTTGATGTATGCCCTTAGGTAAATTCTCTACCTTCTCTCTTACAGCTTCTTTTTCTGTATTAACAGGATAATAATATTTAGATGAGCTTTGCAAGGACTAATTAGTTAATGATTATAAAGTGCTTGAATATGTAAAGTGCAATGCAAGTGCTAGGGATTATTATCATCTTGGAAATAATGAAGAATGTTTATTAGTTAGTTATTGTGATTATTTCTTTTAAACCTCTTTATTGCTAAGCGTATAAGAGGCTGTCATCCATAAAGTGGGTTTTACAAAGGGATTTAAAAGGGAGGGGGTGGAGGAATGGCTAGGAGGCACAGATATAGTTTTAACAGGGATTTTTAACTCTGTAAGCACACCAGATCCCACCTTAATATGGCAGCCAACAACCCAGACTGGAGAAGAGTGAGCGGCACCCTCTGATAGCCTCCAGTCGGTGTTTTGCCACTTCTGCTCTGTGACCTTGCACTGTCTGCTTATTGGCTACGACTACTCTTTTTAGCTGTGCAGTGCTCTACATACTGCTCCTCTGCAAGCAGTTAAGGGATCTCTCTGGGCCACTGTAGTAAGAGGGCAGAGGAGTGACAAAGTTGAACACATGGTTGGGTCTAGACTATGAAGTTTGTATCTGTCCAGGAGCTCAGTAGGGGTGCATATCAGGAAGTTTTACTGACAGAATCACAGCATAATTGTCATTGTGGCATCTCTGGAGACTGCGTAGTCACACTCTCTGCTTAAAGCAGAGCAAGCTAGAGCAAGTTGCTCAGGGTTATGTTCAGTTGGGATTTGCATATCTCCAAGGATGCAGACTGCACAACCTCTCTTGGCAAACTGTTCCCCTATTTGAGCACTTTCACAAAACAATCACAGCAACAACATCAATAATGTTATTTCTTGAGTTTAAATGGAATTTTCTGTATTAAATTTTGTGCCCATTGCCTCTTTTTCTATCATTGGGCACCACTGAGAAAAGCCTGGCTCCATTCCTCCATTGTGGTATTTACGTACACGTGGACAAGACACCCCTGAGACTTCCCTTCTCCAGGCTGAATAATCCCAGCTCTCTTAGCCTCTCCATGTATGAGATAGTCCACTCCCATAATGATTTTAGTAGTACTAGGCTGGACCTGTTCCAGTAAGTCTATGCCCATTGTGTTCTGGGGAACCCACCACTGGACACAGCACTCCATATGTATCTCACCACGGTTGAGTATAGGGGAAGGAATGATCACCTCCCTTGACCTGCTGCCAATGCTTGTGAGCTTAATGTAGTCCAGGAGCTTGTTGGTCATCTTCGCTGCAAATGAACACTGCTGGCTTATGCACATTTAGGTGTCCACCAAGGATGCTGAAGTCCTTCTCTGCAAAGCTGCTTTGCAGTCAGTCAACCCCCAGCCCATACTGGTGTATGGAGTTATTCCTGCCCAGATGCAGGACTACAGACGAGGGACACATAAATCCTGAATAAAAGGGTATCTTCATTTTCAAGATTGTTTAGCTCTTAATTTCAAGATTGTTTAGCTCTTAATTTAGCTCTTAATTTTAAAATGCACAGACATTATTGGTTACCGGGGGAATGAGATAAGATCAAAATGGAAGGGACCTTAGCTGGTTTCTAGTTCAACCTCCTGCTCAAACTCTGCTCCTTCTGTCTCCTGAGTACTGCCTTTTTGTATTGGAGCACTGTCATGAGTTTTCTGCATAGCCAGGCTTGAGGCACCATTCCCATCATTCTTGTGCTTGGAGGATGCTGTCCTTAAAACACTAGCTTTCCTGAACTCCTTTGCCCTTGAGAGCTGCCTCACATGAGATCCCACTTACTGGTTCCCTTAGCAAGTCAAATCCAGCTCTTTTAAAGTCCAGGGTCTGCTCTGGGCTCTTCTTCCTCTTTATCCCCTCAGGATCTTGAACTACACTAGTTAATGCTCACTACAGCCAAGACTACTATTGATTCTCACCTGTCTGCTTCACCCAGTGAAGTCCACCTGCCCCACACCTAGAGCTAAGACTGGGGTGGACACTGGACACTTTAAATCTGAAAACCTACTTCCAGGATGTTTAGGCAAAGCTCATTTATCGCCGTTGTCTTTGTTGGGCGTGTTAGCTGGAGGATCGCACTGTGCAGGAGCGACAGTGTAACTCCCAGAGTGAGCTGACACAGCATGCATTGAGCAGGTTTATTCTTGCCAGCCCAGGATGTCTGCAGTGCAGTCCTTGGTAGAGCGTAGACGTGTTCTACATTTTCTCTAACATCCTAATCCTTCTAGAGCACTTTGCTATCAAAGCCCCTAAAGTATGTTAATGCTTAACCTCTAAAAGCTCTGCTTATCTTCCTCCTGCCCACCCACCATCCCAAATAGAAAATTGCTGACAAGTCTCAGGATGAGATGAACTGGCTCATGAGGGTAAGGAGAAGGAAAGAGACTTAAGCTGACAGCCTTGATCTCCTCCTGCCATCCTTTTTCCACCAGACAGCCCCTCAGAGCTCCAATACAAGCTGCATGTGGAACAACTTTTACATGACAGCGTTTGCACTGCTGTACCCCTCCCATGAGCTTCTTAGGGAGGAAACTGGATTTACTTCAATTTATCTGAACTTCTCTTCTGGCAGTGCAGCCCAGCCCTCTGCTCTCCTGCACACCCTGTCAAATGGTGACAGTGAGATCTACAGGCGGCTTCTGAGAGGGAGACTAAGCCTTTAAGTGCCTTAAAATTTCACAAGGAGATGGGTTTTCCATTGTAATAAGAGCTGACGGTACCTTTTTATAATGAAAATGCAAACTCCCTTCCACTGCTCACTGCTCAGGAGCACAATTGAGAGTGACAGAATTCATTACACAACGGAAACAGATGGAGGACTTTAAAAAGAACCATACATCAAGAGCGGAGGTCTGTGAGTGTGTAGATAGTGGGCAAAAAAGCTTAAAAACTTCAATCCCTTCCATGCTGCTGAAAATTACCAATCTTCTTATCTTGGCAAAACCTTATTATGCAAATAGTTGTCAAGTGGAACAGTCAAATTGGCAAAATTACTTTATTGTAGTACTTTTTACACTCCCTCCAAGAAAAGTCTGTTTTGCTCCTGTGATAAGTAAATGACTGATTACTCTTTCAGAATAGCAGAGTGGAAAATGATGTAGTAACACCATCAGTGGCACAAGCTCCATACAAAGAGAGGGATGCTACCATTTTTGGAAAGGAGCACGCCACTTAAAAATGGCCCAGTCAGTACCTCTTCCTTCTCCAGTTTAACGATTCTGGGGGCATGAAGGCAGGTGAGTAGACTCAGATTTTTCAGACACCAAACGATTCCTTCTTTTTGCTTGCACCATTATGGACTTTGGTTGTTTTCAAACAAAATATGGAACTTGCCAGAATTTCTTCACTGCCCAAAGTAGTAGAGACTTTAGCTTTTTTCATCCTCTCAACACTCTTTTATGTGTTGCAACATGGAATACTTAAGTGTCTCAGTTGTGGATTCAGTGATGAAATGTGTCTGTTACCTCCATATGAAGAGTGTTATTGCTTTGGATTTTTTTCTTGAGAAGGCAAGAACTGGAAATGGCTAATGGAGCAGAACTGCATACTCCCTCTTTTCAAAGTGTTCACACCTCCTCTCCAGAGCAAATTAACCTGGCTGTTGAATCGTAGGCACAGGATTGCCAGGTACACTGTGGTCAGACTTCTTGGCACTGGCTTAGTACTGAGTAATGAATGGCACCAGAGAGGAACCAAATGTAACACAAAACTACTTGAAATGGCTGTTGCATTATTAAAGTGATACCATGAGTATCATAGAATGATTTAGGTTGGAATGGACTTTTGAAAGTCATCTAGTCCAACCCCTTTGCCATGGCAGGAAAACCTTCCACCAGACCAGGTTGCTCAAAGCCCCATCCAACCTGACCTTGAACACTTTCGGGAAGGGGGCATCCACCATTTCTCTGGGCAACCTCTTCAGGTGTCTCACTGTACCAACTTAAAAAAATTTTTTCTTTATGTGCAATCTAAATCTACCCTCTTTTAGTTTAAAAACATTGCCACTTGTGTCACTACAGGCCCTGGTAAAATGTATGTCTACATCTTTCTTATAAGCCCCCTTTAAGTATTGAAAGGTGTCAATAAGGTCTCCCCATAGCCTTCTGTTCTCCAGGCTGAAACAACACCAACTCTCTCAGCCTTTCTTCATAGTAGAAATGTTCCATCCCTCTAATAATTTTTGTGGCCCTCTGGACCCACTCTAACAGGTCCATGTCTTTCTTGTACTGGGCACTCCAGAGCTGGATGCAGTGCTCCAGGTAGGATATCAGACCAGTGGAGTAGATGGGGAGAACCATCTCCTTGGACTTGCTGGCCACGCTTCTTTGGATGCAGCCCAGGGTACAATTGGCTTTCTGGGCTGCGAGCATACATTGCTGGCTCGTGTCCAATGTTTCATCCACCAGTATCCCCAAGTGCTTCTCCACAGGGCTGCTCTCAATCATCCATCCCCTATCTGTATTGATATTGGAAATCGGCTAAACCTANACAGTGGAGTAGATGGGGAGAACCATCTCCTTCGACTTGCTGGCCACTCTTCTTTGGATGCAGCCCAGGGTACAATTGGCTTTCTGGGCTGCGAGCATACATTGCTGGCTTGTGTCCAATGTTTCATCCACCAGTATCCCCAAGTGCTTCTCCACAGGGCTGCTCTCAATCATCCATCCCCTATCTGTATTGATATTGGAAATCGGCTAAACCTAGTTGCAGAACCTTGCCCTTGGCCTTGTTGAACTTCATGAGGTTTACATGGGCCCCCTCCTCAATTATTTATGATAGGAGACAGTGCTTGCAAAAAGCCANACAGGCCCTGGTAAAATGTATGTCTACATCTTTCTTATAAGCCCCCTTTAAGTATTGAAAGGTGTCAATAAGGTCTCCCCATAGCCTTCTGTTCTCCAGGCTGAAACAACACCAACTCTCTCAGCCTTTCTTCATAGTAGAAATGTTCCATCCCTCTAATAATTTTTGTGGCCCTCTGGACCCACTCTAACAGGTCCATGTCTTTCTTGTACTGGGCACTCCAGAGCTGGATGCAGTGCTCCAGGTAGGATATCAGACCAGTGGAGTAGATGGGGAGAACCATCTCCTTGGACTTGCTGGCCACGCTTCTTTGGATGCAGCCCAGGGTACAATTGGCTTTCTGGGCTGCGAGCATACATTGCTGGCTCGTGTCCAATGTTTCATCCACCAGTATCCCCAAGTGCTTCTCCACAGGGCTGCTCTCAATCATCCATCCCCTATCTGTATTGATATTGGAAATCGGCTAAACCTAGTTGCAGAACCTTGCCCTTGGCCTTGTTGAACTTCATGAGGTTTACATGGGCCCCCTCCTCAATTATTTATGATAGGAGACAGTGCTTGCAAAAAGCCATGCTTTCACAACAAGTAGTCTTGCCATCATATGAAGCTGTCCACGTGAGCAGATAGAATATACTGGTGATACAGATGCGGGCAGTTTCCAGGTGCCTTCCAGGGCAATAAGGATTCTCGGTGGTGGTGTTGGGAGTGATCTGGAGTGCAGATCCCTGTTGAGAGTTTGCAGCCAGCTTGAAGCAAACAGATGCCATCTCGGCTCCAAGTGATTACTGAACAACAGGGGAGAAAAAAAGGGAAAAAGGCACCTGGTTTTTCCCCTTACATCCTGCTTGAGTTGCTGTAGGTGACACTAAAATGAGTGAAAAAGAAATCACGATATTCTTTCTCAGAGCAGGGAATGGAATAGCAACTGAAAAACATGCCCATGGGCTAACATTACAAGAGGTTTTTGGAGGGCAAGCAGTGACTATTCATCTCCTGACATGCCTTCACAAGAAGAGAAATTCAGATTGCTTGTTTGTTAGTCAAGTTGTTTGCAAGTATTGCTGATTTCCTCATCCATCTTTCTTTCTTGTCTCACAATGTGATAAAAGCAGAAGACTATCTACTGACGTTTTCTGGGCTGGACCAGCCTGGTCACTAGCTGTGGTAACAGTGGTAGCAGAGTCTTTGTGGGAAGTTTTGTGCCTTGTGTTACACAGCTACGTATTCTCATTGATATGAACTGAGTTTCTCTTGCCTTTTTTGTCTGCTCATTGTCAGTCTTAGAGTGACAAACCTTATCAGAAAGCTTTCTAATTCAGAGAGCATTTCTGTCCTTTTTGTGGCTAATTCTCATTTTGGCAGATCTTTCCTTACTGATGCTGTATGTGCATTCTCTTCTCCATCTTTTATGAATGCCACTTTCCATCACCTAAGTATGGAAGATCTTACAACTCCAAATGTAATATCTACACTTCACTGTCAGAGCCGTCTCAAATACTTGTGTGGTCTGCTCGGCATTTCCACCATCTTCAGATGGTTTTTTAACTGTGGCTGTAGTAAGTTGACCTTGGCCATCTGCCAGATGTGCAGTCAGCTGCTCTCTCACTCCCTTTCCTCAACAGGACAG
Source organism: Steatornis caripensis (assembly GCA_013398225.1). Classification (NCBI taxonomy): domain Eukaryota; kingdom Metazoa; phylum Chordata; class Aves; order Caprimulgiformes; family Steatornithidae; genus Steatornis; species Steatornis caripensis. The sequence continues at coordinate 146,804 of VZSC01007216.1, forward strand.
GGGGACAAAATAAGATGAAAAACTTGTGGGTTGAGATAAAGACAGGAAGATCACTTACCAATTACTGTCATGGAGAAAACAGACTTGACTTGGGAAAATTTAATTTACTGACATTTAGAATAGAATTGGATAGTGAGAAACAAAAGACAAACAAAAAACCACCATTATTTCACCCTCTTTCTCCCAGTCCCACCTTCACCCCTTCACAGCCGACCCCTCTCCCCCCAAGGGGTGCAAGGGTGGGAATGGGGGTTGCGCTCAGCCCATCGCAGCCCCCTCCGCCGCTCCTCCCTCCTCACCCCTCTCCCTGCCCCAGCGCGGGCCCTTCCCCGGGCTGCAGCCCTTCAGGGACAACCTGCTCCCTCCTGGGCTCTCCACGGCCACAACTCCTGCAGGAAATCTGCCCCGGCTGCGGCGTGGGGCCCTCCCCGGGCTGCAGGGTGGGTCTCTGCTCCAGTGGGGTCTCTCCAGGGCTGCAGGGGATCCCTGCTCTGGGCCTGCAGCACTTCCTGCCCTCCTCCTCCGGCCTCGGGGTCCCTCTGCTGCTGCTCCCTCCTTGGCTTCCTCCTCCTCTGCCTGTGCCCCTTTGGCCCTTTCTGGAACCTGTTTGCCCCCAGCACCCCTGGCGTGGCTGAGGGGCTCAGCTGTGTCCTGCGGTGAGGCTGGTGGGGCCGGCTGGGACCATCTGGGACAGACTGGAACCGACTGTGTTGGGAACGGGGCAGCCCCTGGCCTCTTCCCACAGAAAACTCCTGCAGTTGCCAGCACCTGGGCACAGACACCCAGTACACTGTGTGGTGACATATCCTCCAACACTTCTAGTGTCTATTGGCAATTCACTGTCTTTATTTACAGTGGTGGGACCTGGATGTTCAAATCACACTTGGTACTTCTACATAGCTGAAGTCAAATGAATCAAGTCTGAAAATGAGGTTTTTGCTTTCTAGGAACTGCCTCTGCACAGAGTACGCCTCACCATAGCACGAGGTCCTGGTCTCTCATCCACCAGACCAAGCATTTTCTGAAACAACCTATAGCTTCCATGTAGACTCACATCTCCTTGTTGGAAATATATGGAGCAGTGAATATACAGACAGTTCTGCCCTTTCGTGGTGTTAGAATGTACTGGAGTACTCCCCTTTCCCAGAAATGTGAAAGTTGCTCTGGGATTTGATGGATATAATTTAGTCATAGCCACAGAGTTCTTCATAACAACCTATACTGTAAAGTACGTTTAAGCCTCATGAATAGACCTTGCCACACACACAAGACACCACTGAAGGTAACACAAAGCCTTACCTCCTAGATATGTTACACGGGAGTGCGAATCTGCATCCTTACAGATGTCAGTGGCTTTACGTAGATGAAAAACCCTGCCTATGCACAGTTGTTCATGAGATCAGTACTTTGCCTGCAAAGATAAGTAATAAATGCTTTCTGTAATTCAAATTCCTTAATAAATTACTTCTGTTGTTTACACATCTACATAGTTTTCTCATCTCTTCCCAATGCAATTCATCCTTTTTTTTTAAATTTAGCGTTGTAGGCAGCACCACTTAAGAAATAAATACACTTCACTATCTAAGTTGCATGTTTCTGGAGTACTTTATCTGAAATGTAGTCCAAATATAAATAAATAGTTTTATCTGAAATTACACATTTTATTAATATATTTGCATAGAATGTATTTACACAGTTTTGAGAAGTCAATTTTGAAATGATGCAGCTTTTGTTCAGGACAAGTGCAACATCTAGGCAGTAGAGATTCCTTCCACTTTGCACAGGCACACAACCCTGCTGCCTGAAGTGCTCTCTTTTTCCCTTCTATGAGTTAAAGTGATGAAATCTATGCTCTGAAGCTTCACAGAGTTTTGTATTTGACATTGATAATGCATCAATTTTCATAAGTAATTAGATGATCTGTCTGATTGCTTACATATCAGCTCAATTACTTGTCCATTGAGTCTCATAACTGTGTTCTTTAAAATCTTCTATTACACTGAAGTGTCCAGGCTTAACTAACAGACCAGATTCAGAAATTATACCATTTGTTCCAGTGGTTAACCAACCTTATAAGCACCGTACCTTGTTTCTAATTAGAATGTAACTGATGTCTTCTTCCAATCACACACTCTTTTGAAGTCTTTTCTGTCAGGTTAAAGAGCCTTTTAATAGATGACTTTTTTTTTCTATCCCTGCAAATATTTACAGATTTTAATTTTCTGTCTTTTACTAAAAGAGAGTTTTCCAACCCTTCAATCACTTTTCTGATCCACATTGTGTTACTCTGCATTCATTTGAGACCATGAGTACTGGAAATGTGTTCAACATTTTAGTACCTGTCTCCCCAATGACATACACAGTCGTGAAATCTCCTCCCACTCCTAGCTGCCACAGTGCATGGCCAAGGTTTACCTCAGACCCATGGACATATGATTTCACCAACAGGTCATGTTGAGCTGTTTATCTGCTTTGACTCTTAAGTTCTCTGCACTGTCTACTTATTAAAATAGTTTCCCATTTCCAGTGTATATATTTGCCATTCTCAGATGTTTGGGTTCTACATTTATCTACGCTGAAATGCATTCATTTGTTTGGATGGATCTCTTTTGTCGTGTCTATTGCCTCGTGTTCATTGGCACACTTCACACTGCTGCAAAGATCAGAAATGTAAGATCTAGTGGCTGTTCCTGAGAACCAGGTTAGAACTTGTTCCATTCAATGTGTTTCTCAACAGCAGCATGAAGAACTGGAGAATTTTGTGAATATGGCCGTGTCCCAGGAAATGGACCATAAGGGATTATTAATGGACTCACTTTCCTTGCCTTTCCTGAGCTTGATTCTTTAGTGCTGTCTATACGGGAAATATGCAAGCTTGTTCATATTAAATGGAATTGTACTTCATGGAAAATTCTCAGCGCTATATTTTCTGTCAGTGTTATGGGCTATGGAATTCAAACACCTTATATTTGACAACTGGATCTTTACAGTCACTTTCAGCAATCAATCATCTAACTTTTCAGAATGTAATCCAATTAATTCAAATATTTCATGTTAAAAATAAATAACAGTACTGGGTCCAGCCCTATAGTTTAATGCATTCTCAGTTGCGTCCTGTGTTGTTGTATTCTTTTGAGGCCAAACAGCATGTCATAGTTATCTGTGTTGCCGCTCTTGAGTTTCTTTGAGTAGAGGTATAACACAAATATTAATTCAGTTATTTTAAAATTTCCCCCGTATCCTAGGAGTTATTAACATTTGACTCACCAGTGGGATGGGTCTACTTGACTATCACTTTAAGAGCCCTTGAGAAAAGGCAGTCCAGACTCGCTGATGAAAGATTACAGAATTTGTTTAAAATCCTTCTGTGTTCCTAACATAATACGTCCTTCATAACCCAAATATGCAACAGAAGTGCTTATTGAATGTTTTTATATTTTTGTGTCCTTAATAGCAATGTCCTCTCTCCACCCTAATTGGTCTGTGACATTAATAGGATTTATTTTATTTCTTTCTCCCCAAACTCCCCAAACATGAGGGTTTTTAGACTGGCCATTAATTGTTTCTGCTGGTACATTTACCTTCTCTTTGTAATGTGTAGCTGACATTATAGTCTGTCTTTTTATATTGCATTTATATTTTTAAGCTTCAGCTCCTAAGTAAATGAGACATATTTAATCAATCTGTCTGTCAGCATCTATAATCACTGAGGCTTGGGGATATTGCAGATTAAGGTGGGGTTTGGGTGTCCCTCATGGGGATTCAGGCCTATGGATATGGCATTGGTAATATTCTTAGAGCTGTGGTTGCCAACGCAGGGACATATACAGTCTGCTAGATATAAAACTAGAGAATTGCAGAGGGCATTCATCCCCCATTCACAGTACAACTTCGATTTCTAATTGCTGTCTATATTTTATCACTGAATCAGGAGGAAATTTCAACTAAAACTCTCAATTTTTTGATTGTGAGATCAAGGCATGCTGGCTGGTTAATAGGGTGGATTTTTGAGTTTTCTCAATTTTCTTTCTTATTTTTCCATTTACCTGCTTTCTGATGTGAATTTTTCTCAGAATTTTCTGTTTTGGCAGATGTGCCTTTTTGAGGCACCAATTATATACATAAGATGCTACTGATTAAGAATTGATTCTGTTTTTCATATCGAATGTAATCAAATCATGATCACTCATCGCTTGGAAATTACAGATTTCCAATCCAGTAAATAATTCACCTATATCCATCATAATCAGATGCAACCAAGTCATTTTATCTTGGCTACACTAGCCTGATATCAAAAGTAGCAGCTACAATTTATATGCATTATTAGTGGCTCCTTGCAACCTTAATCATATTCCTCACAAACTGAAATTTCCCTTAACGACATAGATTCTAGTTTTAATTTTTTAATCTTCTTTCATCAACGGGCAGGTGCTTAAGGAGTAACTTCATTTTCTCTGTTTTGTTTTGATAGTTATAACAAATCTCCACCACTGTGTCTGCTTCTGGGCTTTACTTATTAGCACTGCATATTCAAAATCATGAATTATTCTGTAATAATGGCTCAGAAATAATTCTACAACTCTGAATTATTAATAATTCTTTAATAAGTAACAGTGTCTTTGACAAAGAGTTCTTCTTGTCCCCCTCTCCACCCCTCTCACCTTTTTGAGCCTTGTTAAATAAGAAAGTACTTAGCATCAGAAGTGGTTTGGTTTTGGTCTTTCAAAAAGAATTTCATAATTTCACTTAGGTACATGTTTTAATCTGTAAGAATTTCCCATTTCTTTCGCTTGTTTTCCAGACTTCCAGCAGAAACATACAAGCAAGTTGAAAGCATTCTTTGTCATGATCAGTTCAGCACTGTAGAGTTAAACTTTGCAGCACATCTGCCTTTTGCACTCTTTCACCTTGCATTTTGAGCATGGTTGGCCAGACAGCATCAACTAGAAAAGATTAGTTTTGCTCTGCGTGTGTCGGATGAACTTTTACAAGTAAAAACACAAACCTGCAATGAAACCAAGGGACGTCTGTAAGGACAAATACTGACTCTCTGGGAAAGCTGAGTGGTAAAAATCCCAAAATGTGGTTCCAGGTCACCAACTGCCAGGCAGAGATTAAATCCATTGCCCTCCTCTCCCCATAGGCTACCCTCTCACCTTCCAAAGAAAGGGCTCAGCATCTGCCAAGTTGCAGTTCGGTAAATCTCTATAGCAGAAATGTCTGTACATGCATAACAAACACACAACAGTATGTGTTTATTCTGGTATTAGACCTCTGACACATCTCTGGCCTTTTATCGACATGACTCTGTGTCACCCATTGAGATGTACTTCAAAATTCAATACTGCTTTATGGCTATTATGTCTTGAATCATCTTAGCTGAGCTGCTGGGGAAAAGCTAGACACAAACAAGAGGTCAAGCCAGTTCCTTAACCAGAAAATCTGGTTAAGAACAGCATTGGCATCTTCATTTATTATCCTGGTGAAGATTAAGCTTTGGGTAGGCCACAGGCTCAGAACATCTTTCCTTTGAAGTGTAATTGTCTTGAATGCTACCCCAAGCTGAGACAGGAGATGAAGGCTAAGTGGAAATGCTATTACCTAAGTTGTGGGAGTTTTTTCCTCTGGAAGACTTGGGTTTTTGGAGCCTGCTTACCCAGAACTTCTATACTCTGGAAAAAAAAAGTCTGGAGACTTGAATCATCCACTGCAAGAAGTAAAGGAAAAAATGAAGAGATCTGAGGAAAAGAGAAATATTATTTAAAAATCATGTAATTTCTCACTTCTCTTTTACCACCACACCCACACACTCATTAATTGATTCATGGCAGTTACAAGATGACAATCAAGGGATCAACACCTGAGCGCAGCTGATGAGATCAACAGAACTAATTACAGAACGATGGTAATTATTTCATTGAACGTTAGATTATTGAGCATTATAGCCTGATGCATCTAAATAGGCTTCAGTTGCAGGGATTTTACGGGCTAAGCCTGCAGGCTGTGAATTTGAGTGAAGCTCCAGACATTGCTGCTCCCCTCAGTAAATGCTGGGTACTAGATCCCTACCCACCTCTCCTTCTAGTAAGTTCCTGTTCCAAGAGGAGGTTAAAAGGATGAGTCTGACTCTGTCTTTTCAGTATACAGTAGCACCCAGGTACTTGGTACCTTTAAATCTGAGAGATATATTCACTTTTTTTTTTTTTTGTAAGGATGAGCTACATCAGACAGTATTTCTGCATAAGCATCCAAGGAGAAGCACCTTGTTTTTGTCTGCTATTGTCTACCTCAAAGCTCTGAGGTCTTTGTGATCTGTTATTGATGATAACATGCTCTGAGGGATTAAGCTTCAGTGCAGACAATTATGTATAAAAAAAATATTCCACTCTCATGGTGTTTAGCTAAGTGAAACAAAGAAATAATGAAAAAATTCCCCCCTAATTTGTTAGTAAAACTTCTGTTCCATTGAACAGGTGGAGCAAAAGGTATGATTATTTTTTCCTTGTTGGAAATATCATCTGTGTCTCTTTCAAAGATGAAAAAATACCAACACTACATTCACCTGTCTGCCATCTGGATCATCTTCTGAGCCTTATTTAAACAAAAAAAAAAAAAAAAAAAAAAAA
>VZSC01007216.1:160899-193491 GCA_013398225.1 Steatornis caripensis
CGCCCAACTCTCCAGCCTGTCCAGGTCACGCTGAATGGCAGCAGAGCCTTCTGGTGAGTCAGCCGCTCCCCCCAGCTTTGTATCATCAGCAAACTTGCTGAGGGTACACTCTGTCCCTTCATCCAGGTCGTTGATGAATATGTTGAACAGGACTGGACCCAGCACTGACCCCTGGGGAACACCGCTGGTCACAGGCCTCCAACCAGACTCTGCACCACCGATCACAACCCTCTGCGCTCTGCCGTTCAGCCAGAAAATGGTGTGTAACTGAAATTTCTTTTTCTTGGCTGAAAGGTAGTTATAGTTGAGTGACATGTTGTCTTTTGGCTAAATACCCATTTCTACGATGCTGGAGAATCATGTCTCTCTGCTGTTTTGTTTATTGGAAGAAAGGTTTACAGATTTATTTTTTTTCCATACACAGCATAAACGGATGGAGTAGACATGCTTTCTAACGCTAATCTTGCAAACTGGTTATGAATTGGCACCATGACAGAAATCATACACATATATACAAAGATATGGTGGATTTAATCCATTTCATTGCTTTCTGCCACTTCCATCATTTCAATGAGATAAAACTCAAACATGAAAGCTATTTTTGCTTTTGCCCTTAAAGTCTCATAATTTAATTTAATTCTTTTTTTTGCAGAATGTCCTCTCATTGCTGCTAGTAATGGATGTGCTCTGTAGGAGAGACTTGGCACTATGCTTTGTGACATTCACAGAACTCTATTATGTTGTCTATCACAGTCAAATTATTACTACGCGCTTCGCATAAAAAGTCCTCTGTGTCGGCAGTGCTGACTGGATGGGGCCCAGACTTGGGGTCACAGTTTCAACCAACAGACTCAGGTTCCAAGGCCATTTGTGAAGCAATGTTGCTATTCCATTGTTTGCAACAAACTGGTCTCTTTTATTCAGAATCCATTACAATTTGTAATTACACAATAATTTTGACATAGATGCAGGGAATGCACAGCTTTGGTGGCAGTGAATGCTTCTGAATACTGTCTTATTGCCAGGAAGTGATGAACAATGAAACATTTAGACCTGTGATTATTTTCAGCTTTCATATAAGACATTGTTCACCTTAGCTTAGTTCAGAGTAAAATACAGTTTAGGACATGTTTCTAAGGATAATGCTGCAGAGAGCTCCAGATGATTGTTTGAGAGGTGAAGGAAGGGACTACATTTTATTCCTCTGCAATACAAGCTCCATTGCCATATCTATAACTCTATTGTGTGACTACATAATTAAAGAGAAGCACTATCATCCAAGAAGATGTTAAAGCTTCTAATCAGAAACGGCAGAACCAGTTTACCTAAAACAAAACCAAAAAAACCTCTATCTACAGACAAACTGCTATTAAAAACCACCAGTGCTTGTGTGTTGATCTTAGAAAATAATGAGATCCAGCATCACAGGTGTCCCTACTTTTGCTCTATTTATTTAATGAAGTAACACGCCTAATCTTATAAAAGGGGAAATTAAGGAATGAAGAAGTTAAATGAGTTATGAAGGATCACATAACAATTTAATGAAAAGAGGAGGCATATGTGCTATATCTGTCTGTACAGTTCTCCACGTTGCCTGCTATTTTGAGATTTCTTTTTTTTGGACTTTATATTTGAATGCTGTTCTTACAAGTCCTGAACTCTGCTCTTTCTTTGACTTTCTCTGGATCTCCATCTGCAAAAATGAACAGAAAACCCCAGGAGAATAATATCTCACAGAAAAATTTCCAATACTTTGTGTTTTCTCGTAGAGGCAGAAATGCAGCATCAACTCAGGCTACCTCCTGGCATTTCTACATTTAATCCATCAGAAAACTGAAAGCTCATAGGCCAATGTGAGAATGAAAAATTAACAGAGAGTAAAAATACTATTCAAATCTTGAAGAGCTTGTTTGGGTTTAAATAAAATCTTAGATCAGGAATTTTGATAGCTTAACCAATTCTCCATGGCTTCTGCAGTAAATCATGCTGCCTCAAATTTAATTCTGTCTCACCCAATCAAATGATATGGAGGCACTGCTATTTCTTTTTAGTTTCCCTGGTATAACACTAGATATGACTTTATGCACTTCTTGTGACAGATATTAGTAGGTAGTAGAAAGGAAATATCCTTTTATTCTTTAATGATTCTTATTTGCCAATTATTTAAGGCTCTTTATCCTCTTTATCTTGTCTCTGTGGGATCTACTTTGAATAGGTGAAGACCCACGTATAGGTATTTGTAGGGTTAAGAAGTTGTGAATTAGTGTTTAGTCTGCCTGTAGATCTATGCTGTGTTAGGCAAAGTGTGGAGATGTGCATTCCTTAAGTTCCTAGCACACAATTTCATGCTTTTTTCCAAGTAAGATTTTCATGCCTGGTCTCAATTTAATTTACTCACTGTTACTTAGCACTTTGCTCCCAAGTAGTCTGTGTACTGCAAAGGAGCAGCAGTGACATGGTAAATGCTTGTAAACTGGTGTGAAATAGCATGCCTGGGAGGAAATATCAGTCTTGAGCTTTAATAATATTCTTGGTTGCAAAACCTGGTTGTTCTCTTGGGATTTCTTTTTTAAGGAACATTCTCTTAATCTTGTTATTGAAACATTTTTTTCTGTGTGCTTTTGGACTTCAATGCCACAAGAACCGTGTTTACCATTTGTAGGGATCTATATAAAGTTCAGTGCAGCAGAAGTCAGCTCTATTCTACAACACTGTGAAGTAATGGATGATAGTTTGTGCCTGTCAACCACTGCTTGACATGCTGATGATGGTAGTGTTTTAGGAGTAGCAGAACTACTACTAGAAAAGGAGTAATGTTAATGATGGTCCAGAGGTGGTGGTGAGCAAAGCTTGTAAAAAGTAATGTCTTGTGTTGAATCAATGGACACAGTAAAGAAAAAGCAGACTTTGGAACAAGTAGCATAAGTCTTTCCTGCTTTTTGTGTTGTTTATTTTCCAGTCCTATCAATTGGTCTAATGAAAACACAAACACAGCATACTGTCTATTATGATTCTGTGACATTTTCACTCTGGAGATTCATCAGTTCCTAACACAGACTTTCCGAGGCGTTGATGGCACAGTACTTCCTGGAACGTCTTCCATAAATTGATTTTACTTATGATTCATAGGGCTGGGAGGAGCTTTTTCATGGATCATTTACTGTAATGTACTGACTGATGCTTTTATGTACAGCTGTCTTCTGGTGATAGAATCAGACCAGCTTAAGCCTTCAGTTGGTTCTTTGGCACTTGAAGACTTACACTGAGGCTAATTTGTCTTAATTACTGCTGAAATTTGAAGGCAAGTCTTAGTTCAGGAAAGCTGTGCTTTGAAGGCAGAAAATCCTTTCCCTCAGTCCCAATGTGAAAAATATTGTTATATGAGTTTTTCCCTCTGTCCCCAGAAGTGCCTTTGTTTGCTTTATCTGACATTTGCATTTGTTTCAGGATGGTCTGAAGATGCTTCACGGCTGATGCTCCACCCTTTAGCAAGCATTTTGGTTTTATTAGAATTTTTATTAGAATTTTCAAATAAAAATGTTGCATATAGTTATACACATGGTTACTAAGGATAAATGATTAACCTGTTTGGACCAGAATCTCAGAAAGGTATACTGGAGTAGTTCCATTAAACCAATGGAGTTCAGTCAGACTACATACTTTCTTTGGCTCTGGTCCTTATGAGCTTATGCAAAGTTTGATGTAGTTGTTATTGGCATAAGGAGCCAGCTTGGGGAGCCCAAGCATTTTTCAGAACAGAGAATGAGCCAAATCTTTTCTCAGTTGTTTCTGCAATTAAGGCATTCTGCACTGTCTCCCATAACTCCCTCATAGGAAAACTGATGATGTACATACTAGATAAGCGAGGTGGATTGAAAGCTGGCTGAACTGCTGAGCTGAAAAGGTTGAGATCAGCAGCACAGTCACCCAAAGACCGTCATTTACAATCCAACCAAGTAGTCTTAATACAGTAGTATAATCTAACTAATCAATACTTTTCAGCAAGAAGGCTTTCTCTGAGCACAGCACTGCTTTAATGTGGGCAGATTGTTCTCGCTCTGCTCTGCTCCTTTGCAATTCTGTTTCTGGGTTTGAATTGTTGGGGGAGTTAAGATGTCTGTAAGTTTTCCGTTGTGGGGTTGTTAAGCATCGGAAGGTTGTTTCTGCAAAAGTATAAGGGCATTCGCTTTGCTATACCTTGGGTAAAATCTGTTTGGGGGAAATGCAGACGCTCTGGTGTTTCGGGTACACACAATAGTTATTACCTGCTTTAAACTGCTGGCTAGATTTGCTATGTAGAATTTAAACAGCTGCCAGAGGTAGGTGGCTTCATTCCAGTGCTGGGAAAAAAATAATCCTTTTTATAGTGAATTTGTAAATCACATTGGAGGCCTACTGCCTTGAAAGACATGATAGAAATGTAAGCCATTATCATGTGTTATTACAAATGATGTCTGAGCAATTAAAAAAACCAAGTATATTATGGGAATATTAAGATTGCTAATTCAAGCATTCAGAAGTTAGAAAATGCAGCAATTAAACCTGTGTGTACAGGCTTAACATCAGACCCTGTCTGCTTTTAGGAAAATCAACATTGAAAACGCTGCGCTCCTGTCCTCATTCTGACAGGAAGCTGTTGGAGATGGTGAAAATTATCTCAGATTTTGAACTAGTCATGAGTGTACATAAAATAGGGCTTGAGAGAAGTCATACCTTTCCCAAGCTGAGCCAAATTTCCTAGAAATACTAAAAAGTGCACTCTCACTAATGGGACAAACTCTTTCCTCCCTATTCACAGAATGATAGAATCATTTTGATTGGAAAAGACCTTTAGGATAAAGTCCAACCATTAACCTAGCACTGCCAAGTCCACCGCTAAACCACGTCCCTAAGCACCACATCTTTTAAATACCTCCAGGGATGGTGACTCGGCCACTTCCCTGCGTAGCCTGTTCCAATGCTTGACAACCCTTTCCATGAAGAAATTGTTCCTAATATCCAATCTAAACCTCCTCTGGCACAACTTTTTCTCTTGTTTTATTGCTTTTTACTTGGGAAAAGAGATCAAGGCCCATGTTGCTACAACCTTTCAGGTAGCTGTAGACAGCTATAAAATCTCCTCTAAACCTCCTTTTCTCCAGGCTAAACAGCCTCAGTTCCCTCAGCTGCTCCTAATAAGACCCTTGCTCCGGACTATGCTCTAGACCCTTCACCAGCTTTGTTCCTTTTCTTTGGACACACTCCAACACCTCAATGTCTTTCTTCTAGTGAGGGACCCAAAACTGAACACAGTATTTGAGGTGTGGCCTCACTGGTACCGAGTACAGGGGGACAATTGCTTCCCTAGTCCTGCTGGCCACACTATTTCTGATAGAAGCCAGGATGCTGTTCGCCTTCTTGGCCACCTGGGCATACTGCTGGCTCATATTCAGCCAACTGTTGACCAATACTCACTGGTCCTTTTCCGCCTGTCAGCTTTCCAGCCACTCTTCCCCAAGCCTGTAAAATTGCATGGGGTTGTTGTGACGCAAGTGCAGGACCAGACACTTAGCTTTGTTCAACCTCATACAGTTGGCCCCCAGCCTTCCTCCTCACAGTCCCCGTCTTTCTCCAAAGTCTGCAGGCACTACAGAAAATGTTTGCATTACCTTTTTCAAAGTGGGACACTTGGAAATTTTTCAGTAGTTTTCTTCTTCGATTTGGCTGCAATCTTTTCATTTAAATGAAATAGCTTGAGGTTGATTGCAGGCATGGAAAATGTAACCCTGAATTATTATCACTGGTTAAACAGCTATGTGGCAGAAAATAGAGTCTTACAATAGGATATGCTGAGGAACCATACCGACGGCAGTTGGCTTCACCTGGGGTATATGCAGAGAACATAAATGAGTATGAATGGAATAAATAAGAGACTTATGGGGAATGGATAGACTGGGCAGAATTAGTAGAAAGTGGCAAATACCTAGACACAGTGTCATAAGGGAAAGCTTTAAATCAGTCCAAATCATGTGGAAGTAAAGGCACAAAAGCAATGCATCGAAGCAAAATGATACTCACTTGGTGATACGGGCTGCTCTTCTTCTGTTGCTCTCATATCTTGTAGGTTTTAATCATATGCAACTTTTCTGCTTCGTTCTCATTTAAAAACACCAAAAGTGCTTAATAATACTACTGGCCTTTTCTAGCCTGTCTGCAGAAGCAGTGGTATTTAATAGCAAATTCATTGTTACTCTATAAGGAAACTTTACCATAAAGGTCACCAAATTTGGTTAGTGCATTTTAATTTGTACACACGTTAAAGGTCATATTGCTCACTTCCATTGAAATAACACTGTGTTTACTCTCTTATCAGAGATGATTGTGTATGACTTAGCGAAGGGATCTTATCAATGTAAATGGAATACCAAACAAAAATAATAATGATGAAAACACTGGTGAAAGTGTAAGGGGATTTTTTTCCTCTGTATGTTTACATAAAGCTTGGAGGTAAACACACATATACAAGGTCTGATTTTCTGCTGTGTTACTCCATTATTTCCTTTTTTCCCCCATGAGAACTCCATAGTCTTCAATAGAGTTTCTGCTAATGTATATTGAAATGACAGTAGTTTCAGATTCGTAATATCATCTTTGTATATACATGTCCAAACGTAATTAAGGACCTGGGCTCTCAATCCAGCAGACCTCAAATTAGCTTTCAAAATGCATATTAAGGGCATAGACAAATGCTTTTGTGCAATTCTAAATGACCTCTGAGGATAGGGTGAACCAAATTGTATGAACCTCTTTAATGTCACAAAACTCTCTCTACAGAGATTTGCATATAAAGTGTACCATTTTATGCCAAACAGATTTGTTAATCTTACAATGAAGGAAATAGTACTTGAAAATTAATCAAGGTGGGTTTTCATTGCCCAGCAGAGGCCCGTAAAAGGAATCTGACCTGATAACTGGAGGCTGTTATTCTGTGGTTTCTAAATTCAATCATTTTGGGGTTTTATTTTCTGGATGGGTTTGCAGGAAGTAGATGTCCATAGCATATAAATCTTCAATGGTTTTTTTTTGCTCAAGTAGTGGAGATGCACTTTCAGAAATTCTTGTAATCCTAGCTCTGTTGGAAAATGCTTTATTATTTGTTCATTTTTTTAAATTGTTTTTAAATTATGCATAAGCATTTCTGTAGGAAAAAAAAGGGTAGTGTTACTGAGTCTTTTAGTATTGAGTACAGGGTAACTTTTTGCTTGCATACCATAATAAGCTGTCTAAGAAATTATGACTGAAAAATGAACTTACTCCCCTAGAAGACAGAATCTTGCCCATACAACCTAACTGAAAAGCCTAGGATATGTCCAATGCTTGTATAATTTAGCATTGCAGGATGGAGGGCAGAGACATGTGGTCTTGGGTTAACCATCTTGGGTGATGCTCTTCTCTGCTATCATCGTCCTTATCCTAGTCCAAGGGCTAACAACTGGGACAGATGGAATAAGAAGGTGGGATATTGCTGAGATTAATTTAGCTAATGATAACAACCTGTGCAATGCTTTTGTCCTGCAGTGGACCTAGAAAATTCCACAACTATGGAGTTATAGGGTATGTCTCTACTCCGAAGCAGTGTCGTACGCTCTGAGGTTACCAGAATAGAGTAGCTGTTCTAGAATAGATCCCTGCCTGAACTAAAATGCCTGTTTCTAGGACTTTTCACCTCCTTAGCAGAACTGGTTATGATATCTCAACCTTCCTACCTTTCATGTATGGTGTAACCAATACACAGAGGGTAAAGAAGCACGATGCTGCTTTTCCATACATGAATCAAACTCTCACTGGTTTGACTTATTTTTTTCTGTTGTATATAAATACAGAAAAAAGTAGTTTCTTCTGATCTCTCCTATTATTTACACTTTGTCCCAGCTACCTTTTCAATCCTTAGCAAGAAAACATCTCTTTCCTCCTTGTAACTGCGTTTGCTTAGGAATTTCCCAGAAGAAACTTGCTTTTCTGGGTTGTGACATAATTAAAAAGTCTTTCAACATTTCACCCCCAAGAAATAAATATTTTCTAGGCTGTAAAATATGTCTTGCAGCTTATTTTTATGAAACAATGAGGGAAAGGATTCTTCCAGGCTCAGTCACATCCAGTTCATCTGTCAATATAAAGTGCTTCTCAGCTGTGTCCCTAAATAGCCTTGCTCATTCCTTCCCTGCTTTTAACTCCTAGTTCCACATGTGTGCTTAAAGAGCCTCTGTCAGGATTAAAATAGATCTTTACCTCGACTATTTTACTAAAAACCCCTGAAAACCTAGCAAAATAAACAGTAAAAAGCCATTGCATCTTACTACTGGATTAGGGGTTTTTGTCCCACGCTGCATTCTTTTCATCTTGGGAAAATGTGTACAATGAAAATAGATTAGCTCCAATTTAATCAACGAATTCTAGGTGTTGCGGGAAATGGCTTTCAACAAGTAGGGACAGAGCTATAAAACCAGAGCAGTGCAGCAGGATACCACTCAAGGTTCAGAATAAGCTAATATAATTGAAACAAAATCAGATAATATTACTTATAATTAGTTCTCATATATTTTCTAGCAGAAAATAATACTTTCTGGTAGCTTTAAACTTTTCCCAGATTCAGGCTGAATTATTGTTTATGGCATTGATTTTTGTATCTCTATTTAGATACTCATTTTAAGTAGTTAAAGGGAGTCAATGTTTTCCAAAATGTAGGTTTGGGAAATGTGTTTCCCTGGGATGAATATTAAATTCTAATGCCTCCTATATGCGGATAGAACTTTGCAATTTAGCAGGACATATGGTATGTGTAGGTTGCAAGAACTGCATGGTCACATTGCCTTGGAGCTTCCTGTGCTGGAGCCCAGGAAAGTCAAGGATAATAGGGAATAGCATTAATGCACACTGCGAAAGGAAGATCATCAGCAGTTGAGGGGAGAAATTGCTGGAAAAAGACAAGTGAAATCAACTGCAGATTAGTCAGCTGTGTGGGAAATTTAAAATGCAAAGCTCCCTGAAGAATTATGTTATAAAATAAATGATTCATTTTACAGGTGGGCTTTTTTTTTTATTGGTTTGGCTCTTTTCTCCTTAACCTTTCTGAGTTGTGACTCTGCTGGTTTGAGACTACTCATTTTGAGGCAGAAACCTAGTAGTATCTGTGTTAGGGGAGTAAGGAACTTATCCTTGTGAGAAATGATTCCATTACACTTTTGAAAATGGTTTACCATTTCCATGTAAGGGTAGATTAACCTTGATTCAAGGGATGGCATAATGAATCACATTTTTTTCTTCTTTTTTTTTTTTCATTTGGAGAGTTGAAATTCTCTTGAAATCAGCTGCACTTCCACCCATGTCATGTGTCTCCATTTCCTTAGCTTAAAATAGACATAAACTGATCACTGCATTGATGTTTGGGATAGAAAATTTTAATTATATGATTCTGCTGTTATGGAACTCCCATGGGAAAATTTGGATCTTGATGTTAAGTGAAAGGTTTGCATGTTGTCATGTGAACATGGCTTTAGATGGGTGTCCCAAGAAAACTTGAGTAGGTAAGTAAAATTTCTAAACATACATGATGTACACAGCATAATAATTGCCCATTTACTGAATAAGGCAGAAATCCTGCTTGAGAGGGAGGGGGGAAAATGCTACCTGTATACATGGGAAACCTAAGCTCTAACATTTCCTAGCTGTTGAGTGCTTGCATTCCTGATGTTGACATGCTTCCAGTGTGTATTAGTGCCTTGGGATTATTAAAGATAGGGAGATGTGTTTGGTTTTGTCTCACAATTTCTCTCAAGAATGACAGTGATGACATGAAGACACCATTTATAATATCAATTTGGCAATCAGATTCTGTTAACCTAAACTAGGGATAATAAGCAGAGTTAATGGTATGTAATATTATTATGTATGCTGTTTATTAGTGTGTAATTATGTAATATTCAGGTGAGGGTGCCCATATCATGATCTACAAAGCCTATCTGGTGAACAAACTGTCCAACCCGATCTGTGCTAACATGTTGTGTGCATCTATACTTTGAGGGGAACTGCTGCCTTTTGCTCATGTATCAGTGCTTTTCCGCCTTAGTGACAAAAAGAGGCTGGGATACATGGCCACTATTCCTCAGTTTGTGTAGAAAAGATTGTGTGATCAGGCACGGCTCAGAAGCTGTGTTTCTACTGCCCCTCCAGCATATACAAATTTATGACTGGAAAGTAAAGGGACGCAAAGAACAGAACATTTTCCTTATAGAAGTATAAAGTAAAGAAAGAACTAGGAATTAACAAGAGAATCCTGCAACAGAATATATAACTGTGAAGGACAGTAATACTAAAACCACTAAGAGATGTTGTAAACAGAGCAGGAATCATTATCCTGACTTACCAGCCAGGACAAGGTCATAAAATGTGAACAAAATACCAGAATACAGGCTTGGCTACATCTCTCTTACCCCTCCCCACCCCCACCCTGATCAGTCTGTTAGTCTGTTTATGGTTGAGTTTTATGCTTGCTTTATGTTGGTTAAAAACAAGAAAACAAAGAGGGAGAGAGGGGAGAAACTACTAAAGTGCAAAATAAGAGTGAATGGGACTTTGCAACGATAGAAAGTGCAAAACAAGGGAATCTCTCTGCAAAGGAACCAAAGGAGTAGCCGTCTGAATTGATAAGAGTGCAGCCTTTGAAACTCTCATTAAGAGTATGTGAGAATGCTGCTTGAAGCAGTGACCCATTAGCATCCTCTGCTGACCAAACAAAGTCTCTGTCGTTTTGGAAGTGGACAAGGACATCTAGGTGTTTTAAGATATCCTACAGTTTTAAACAGAGGTTTCCTGGTTTGACTTGGAATTAATCAAGGTTAAAAGAATAAAGGATGCTCTAGCAGGCCTGTTATCTCATACACTCAGTCTTCAGAATACATTTAAGTTACCCCTCCAGAAATGAAGGCTGCAAGTGCAAACCTGCTCTGAAGAAACATCACTTTGTGGGTGGAAAAATGTATTAGAGACATAGCCCTGGTGCAATTCTGTTCTCCCCCAAGAGTCACAGTAAACTGATTGAAAAGTGTGAACAAATGGGTGCCCCCAGGTAGAGTTTTGGGGACAGAGAAATAGTGTCTCCCTGCGCACTGCTTCCTAGCACACCTGACAAAAAGATCCTTCTTAATACATGCACATGGACTGATATATTTAAAGTGCCTATTTAAAAAAAAAACAAACAAATAAAACTTTTCTGTGTGAGTAACTGACAAGCAAATGGAGAGCCAAGATGAATAGCTGATTATCAGCTATGAAGGCAGAACCACACAGTGTTTTAATTTGTTAAAAAATAATAATCTGGAAATCTACACTTTAATAAAAGCCACCAGTTTGATTGGTGATTGATTCAGGAGGGGAGGATAGGTCATGCATCACAATTCTCTGCTGGAAGTGCTTCTACAGCTCTGCACAACAAAATGGGTGGCTCTGGGAGGGCTGCGAGGGAATGAAGCACTGGGCTTTGGAGCATAAATGGAAGAGATGAGGCTCCTATCACTTGCAGTGTATGAGGTCTGAACATCTGTAGAACAAACAAGCGGGGGAGCTATGGCTTTGTGGGAACTGTAGTGTGGTGCAGAGTGGTGTAAACCAGTTAGCAAAGGATCTGAGGTAGGCTGGGAGGGATGATTACAGCAGTTAGGGGAAGAAAGGAAGTAAAAGTGGATAACTAAATTGGATAGGCAGTAATATTAACATAATCTTTCCTGTGAGAGTTCTGCTTCAGTTGTAAGAAACGTAACGAACTCTGGACAAATGCAATTGTTTTATCAGGTGAAGATGATGCTAATAAGTCTGGTGGCTGGAGGACTGGTTGATCTGGTTTCAAGGAAAATGTTTTGACTCTATGTCTCACTGAAGTTACTTTTTTGAATCTATTGATAACAGGATTACTGACACTATGGAAACATGGAAGCACCCTTCTTCTAATCCATCCAAAAGGCAGGAAGAGGAATTGAACTATCTGCAAAAGATTTTAAATGGGAACAAACAACATTATGGCCATGGAGGTCATTGGGAAAGCTAATGGGTTTAAGTAGAAACAGACATCAGAATTAAAACTCTGTAGAATCTCTTTTACCGTATCTTAATTTGAATGAAATCAGATTAATTAATGGTAGAGTTAGATTTGTCTACCCTGTAAAGAGCCTGCCTTATTGCTTGGCGAGATTTCATTGCACAGCAAGGTTGAAAGAGACCTCTTTATCTTGCAGGAGACAGTCTTCTCCTGGCAGCTGGAAAGCAGATTTGACACCCCCAGTCCAAAACCAAAGTGAATAGCCTTACCCAACCCTCCAAGCACAGTCTGGAAATTTAGTGTCACACAAACAATGATTTAAATAGGAAGAAAGCAGTGCAGAGAAGGAGGTTGTATTTAAGGGGGATTTTCACTTAAAAGGAAGAATCTGGATTGTCCAGAAGGATGAGTCAGTCTGAAAAATGAGACAAATTTTCCTTGTTGTATTGACTTGTTTCAAACAGTCCTACCAATGGAAAAATATCAAAAATTCCTCATGGATTTACCCTCCATCTTCCAGTTAAATGACAATGCATTTAATTCTTCGTCTTTCTCCTCTTTTAGCTACGAGCCAGGAAGATGAAATGCTGCCTTCTCTCTGTTGCATTGGCCATTCTGCTGCTCATTGTCATAATCATCGCGCTCTCTGTCAAGCACTGATCTGGCTACAGTTTCCACAGGTGAGATCCTTTAACTAAGTCTTTTATCATACTCTGTAAGATGATTGGGGGACAGTTTAGGAAGCTGATAATGGTAAGAAACATTGATATTAATTTACATATTCAGTTCTGGCCTAAGAAAATAATTTCCTTTAAAGGGTATTTGAGCTTGGAAGTAGCATCCTTAGTGGATTCTTAGTGGATCCTTAAATGTAAGCCAAGGTGGTATGCAAACAAAACATCTTATTACCCTTTTCTCTGCTGTTTGTGTTGTGTTTGATTGGATATAGATCTCATAGAATCCCAATTAATGAATCCTAAATCCATATGAATTAGAGATGCAGAAGTGATGTTAATGAGCCCAAGACTGAATCAGGGTCAGGGGTAATCCAACATCCTACAGATAAACTGAGATGTTCCAAAGAGATTCTGGAGCCAAGCCTTCTTGACGAGCAGGAAGACAAACAACTGGAGATTCTGTTATGGACAAAAGCAAAAATAGGTTTCTGGTGATCTTTGCTCTGGATTCAGCCCTAAAAGGAATATTGGTCTCTAGTAGAGAGACTGAGCTGTAACCTTACCAAGATAGGTAAGATGTCAAAGCAAATTCATCCCACTAGTGAAGTTTAAGCTATAGTGTGGGGTTTTTTTGTAAAGAATGTGCTTTAACTGTAAAACATAAGACACAAAAAAGTTTTTATTTTCCTTTTTTTTCACCTCATTGCCCTAGGAGAATGATTCATAAGTCATTTCTGGTAATCTCTGTCTGATACAAAGCATTTCTGTGTGTCTGCTTCTGTAGAAAGTCTCTAGGCCCTTATTCAAGAAGAGATGATCACATTTACAGAACTTCTGTCACCCAAAAGACTCTAGCATTCCAGGTCTGCGTGCCTGCTGCCATGGCTAAAGCCAAAACCCAAGAGTATCAACGGGACTTTTCCTGCAGACAGCAAGTAGGAGCCCTGAGGCAGAAAGCAATGAAGATACTTAGTAGCTACTACATTATATTGAGGCTCATTGGGAACTTTTACAATAATTTAATCGGAGATTTCTTAGCCAGAACTATCCTCTGGAACTACTCTAAAGAAAGCACAAAGGATTGATAGATTTTGTTTATTGTTTAGTTTTACACAAGTTCAGTGTTACTCGACAATGTCATCCTTCCACCTGAGGATGAAGTCATTGCTTTCTTTCCACATCATGCTCTCAACTGAAACCAACAGGGGTTGGTTCAAAACAATAACAGAAAGACGGTTCTTCACACAAGGTGTACTTAAGCTTTGGAACTCCCTCTGGCATCCTATTGTGGATGCCAAAATTTAGGTACAAGAAGGAATTATACAACTCCATGAAAGAAAAAATCTGTTGAAGGACGTCAAGTACCATCTCTCTGGTTTTGGCTGAGGACTGTCATGAACCCTACATTATTGCTAGGAGAAATAGCTGTAAATATTTTTCTACACTTGTGTGCTTACTTTGGTGTTTAGACAGCACTGAATTGAGGATGATATCAGTGAGATGGACCTTTAGATTGATCAAATATGGATGTTCTTGTGGCATATATATATATGTAAATTCTACATATATTTTTATCGCTCTCTTACATAAGCAACACTGCTTAGGGGTGCAGATGGTTATCTGCCTGCTGATTTAATTCTAGAGCTACTACAATAATTTTAGTTGTATTATTCTAGTTTTACTCTGCGTTAGTCTGGTTTGAAAATATGATCCATCATGGAAATCTATAATGCAATGAAATTTCTTTTATATGTATTTTAATATTCCTATCTACTAGAAATCACATATCAACATTTGACTAAATCTAGACACATTTAAATCTAAATTCCTTAAGTAGAGAAAGTCAGAGAACTGAAATATTCTTACAATAAAACTCCATTGGAAAGCTAGAGTTAATCTTTCATTAAGAGATCCATGTCTAAAGGGAGGTGAACCTAGAGATAGTAATGAAAGCCCTAGGAAAAATATAATGCTCTACTTCTCATCATCAGTTGTGAAACTAATTATTAAGCTACTAAAACATGAGTTACTCTCCAGCAGTACAAATGTAGGCAAAACGTACATTGAGTTATATTGGAATATGTATGCTTTCTGATCATTACAAACTGTTCTTAATCTAGACTGACTCCAAATTATGTGCAGCAGATTTCACCTTTATATTTTGAATATTTACAAAACAGAACGTTTTCAGAATAGTGAACATTTCTTTTATTCTGAATTGCAATGCAAATGAATTTTAAAATATCAGTGGATTTAAAGTTTCAAGTGCCTCAACAAACTGTTTCATATAAAACTGTCTTACTTTAGGGAGATAGAGAGCAGCTGGGTTTTAACGTATAACAACTCTACATGACCGTTCAGAGAAAAGAAAGGGAAGAAAGCAAGCTAGGGAACTAATTACAAAATATTCAGTGGCACAGGACATATAACTGAATAAAATCCCAAGTGTAGTAATGACTGACCAAAACTTCCATTTAACGTGTCATCAAAGAGTTTGCTCTGTGCTGGATCAGTAAGGGGCCAAAAGGAACATCACCAGGAACCCCATTCAAGAGGTTTAAGTCCTATTTGCGTGATTTTCAAGATAGGCTTCTTTAGCTTTCAGGGGTGTAGCCATGATAAGAAATCTGAAGGTCACTATTCGATGAGTTAAAGAAATGATGCCATTAGTATCTATGATCACTAAGGATTGTTGTGATCATTAACATATAAAGTCTTCTTCCTTTTTTTTTTTTGTTCCTGTTTCTACTTTTGCAATAATGGTACTGAACCAACGCTTCTCTCAAAAGGACAAAAAAAACGCTTTTTTTTTCCCCGCCACAAATCAGACATGACTCTAGCAGACAAGTCCATTTCTTGCATAAGACAGATCACTTTATGAATCTTGAAAAGTAAAAAACACTTTTCCCCATGAGTTTCTCAAGCAGTGGCGGCATCACTGGCTATTGGCTCAGTGCATGCAGAGAGACCAGCTGTTCAGGAGAGCTCTGAGCCCTGACTTCTGCCTGTCAAGGCCCCGGCCATAAGTATGTTACTGCTCCCTTGGGGCAGTTTTGTCTGGCAGAGAGAGAAGAGCATCTATGGAGGACGTGGAGAAATTCCTGGGGACTTATGTCTGTACGTTTATTTGCTGACACCTCAGGGAAATAGCCCAGGAACTTTTGGGTCACATTGTTCGTGTTGTAACAACATTGCAGCTGCTCTCTGTGCTCTTACGGTACAACATCAGTAAACATCTTAAAAGGACATTATCACAGTAGCAATCTGAAAGAAGTTCCTCCTTTA
Source organism: Steatornis caripensis (assembly GCA_013398225.1). Classification (NCBI taxonomy): domain Eukaryota; kingdom Metazoa; phylum Chordata; class Aves; order Caprimulgiformes; family Steatornithidae; genus Steatornis; species Steatornis caripensis. Next base: position 176,932 of record VZSC01007216.1, read on the forward strand.
GCAATGTCTTTGTCTAGTGTCAGCCTAGATGATAGACCTTCTGTGTCCTCCGTCTTTTGGATGAGTGCACAATTACACAAAGTGACAATCAAGACTGTTGGAATCCTCAGTCTTAAGCATTCTTTATAGGAAAAAGGAGGGAAGAAATTTTGAGAAAGATGTTACACGCTTGATGGTTGGAATATATGTTTTCCAGTGACAACTTAGTCACAGAATCACAGAATGGCAGGGGTTGGAAGGGCCCTCTGGAGATCCCCCAGCCCAACCTCCCCGCTAAAGCAGGTGCCCCCAGAGCAGGGGTGACAGGAACACGTCCAGGTGAGGTTTGAATCTCTCCAGAGAAGGAGACTCCACAACTTCCCTGGGCAGTGTGTTCCAGTGCTCTGTTACCCTCACAGTAAAGAAGTTCTTTCTCACGTTCAGGTAGAACTTCCTGTGCTCCAGTTTGTGCTCATTGCCCCTTGCCCTGTGGCTGGGCACCACTGAAAAGAGTCTGGCCCCATCCTCTTGACCCCCACCCTTTAGATATTTATAAGCACTGATGAGATCCCTTCTCAGTCTTCTCTTCTCCAGGCTGAACATACTTAGCCACAGAAAGACAGAATGAAAGGTGACCTGACGCCTCTGTGCTCTTTTCTTGGAAGGAGTCAATGCAGCAGAAGGTGCCTTCTCCATTTACAAGACACAATTCGTTCAGACAAATGTTACTGAACTGAGTATGTGGACTTTGTTATACAGATTTCTTAAACCCTGTGGACTTAATGTTCTTTCCAGCCTTAGCACCTGCCAGTGAAAAAACAGATGAGAGCCCAGAGGAGTAAAATCATGATTCCCTTCTTGGTAGCTGATGCAATGGTTGATGGTGATGCTCAGCTATGGAAGAGCAGAACAACAAGCAAGTGTACAGGTGATCATTCATCAGAATATTCTTCTAGACTTCAGTGACTTGAAGCTCAACAGCTTCCTGATCCAAGAAATAGTTATTTAATCTCTAGCAGCCATTGATGTATTCCTTTCTTGTTAATTTGACCAGTTGCATTTTGAACCATCATAAACTTTTAAAATATGAAGTATTCTTAGCAAGGCGATTCACTCTAATTACAATCAACATGTAATCTTTAATTTACAGATAAAAATCCATCTTGGCCGGCATCTCCAGTAGTCCATATGGAAAAGCAATAATCAGGCTCCAGGTATCTGTTGCCTGAATATGCACTCGTTTTTAAAATTTAAATTGAATTAATTGTTATAGAAAACTAGATTATTTTTTTTAAATTTGGATTATTTTTTCCCCTACTTTACAATGACAGTTTTCCTTGCCTAATTCGTTTATGGATTTATTATGTGGTTAAGTGTTTTCCATAACCTGATCAGTGAGGATGCGGTTAAGACAGCTGTTTTATACAGCCTGTCTTTGTTGTTTGTTTTTTCCTTACTTTCGGATCTTAAGTTTTTTCGGTTGGCGTTGGGTTTTTTTTTTTAGTATCTCATGCAGTACAATGTCCCTGTGTGCTGTACCTCTGGTTCCTTGCAATGCAGTAAGAATCATAAAACTTGCACTTGTAGTCGCTGTGTGTGCTTGGAGGAGCAGAGGAATACTCCTTCACGTGATCTGGCCTAAGGAAGTAAAAAGAATCTTCATCTCAGAGTTGTAAATCTCAGAGTTTGATACCAGGACAGCAGAATAGTTTTCTGCAAAATTGGATTTTGCTAGGTCAGCCTCAGCCCCTTCTGATGTCATGAATGCTGCACCTTTCCCTCATAGCAGCAGACATCCAGACAGGGCATAAAGTACCACGTGGAACCAATAGGAAGTTCTTCCAAGGCAGAGCACATCAATAACCCACCAACAAATGCAATCAAATCCTGTATCTGTCGGGGTCATGAGGGCTGTAGATGGCATAGAGGGAAAGATTGACAAGTGCCTTTGTGGTACTTGGCATTGACAGCTCTGTCATTCCTTCCCAGCAGAAGACAAGTCTGGGCACACTCTTCTGACACACGCAATACAAATACTGACATTCGCCTGGCGCATCTCAACATCAGGTTGTAAGAGCGCAGCAGTTCCTACTCAGTGTTGAAAAGAGCAAAAATTCAACCTAATGAACATTGTAGATAAGGGCAAAATGGAGACAGGTTTGTTTCATGATATTGCTTTTCCCTTTTAAATTGATATCATGGGGCTGGCTTTACTTAGTGTCTCTGTTTTTACCACACATCTATATATGGCTTAATAACTATGTGCGTGGCTCAGTTTTCAAGCATGTTTCAAGCACTGAAAGGGCCATAATGGTTTTGACAGCTGTCATTCAAATTCTAAGATAATTCTCCCCTGTGCCCTGGCTGTGGCATCGCTGGTATGTTTGCTCTGCAGCACAATCAGGAATCAATAATTCTGCAATATCTTTTCTTTTTTTTTTATTCCACTGTTCCTATTATTTTGAAAAGGTCCCTACATTTGTAGTCAGATGTCAATTCCTATCAATTAAATTCTTGTCTTTTAGTCTATGATTAACTGCTTGGATCGTGGCATCCTTGGTCAATTTTTACTTCGGCAGGAAGACTAAGATACATCCTGATTCTGCAGTAACTTTTGTGCTTCAAATTTAAATGGAATGAGTCAAAAACGAGATCTGAATTTTCACTGATTAATATATAATGGGTCTAGTTTTAAGATTTGGCCTAATTTCTTAAATTAAGCTACCATTTATATTCTTGAAGACTTTCGTGATTCCACTGGCCATGTCTGTACTTACCTAATTTATTTCCCTGACAGCAAGCTAAAATCTGTGACATAGATGTGTAGAAGAGAGAAATGATTACCAGTAGAAAAAGAAATTTCAAGAGACAAGAGTCTACTTTATGCAAAAAATCATTCAAAATAATGGGGCAAGAAAGGCAGAAGTGCCAGAAAGTAGGTAATTAATTTCTAAGGCGTTCTCTGAGTTTTCACCATTTATAAACACCTCTTGCAAACCTTCAAACAGAAGAGTGTTTTGATGGGACATCACATGATCAAGTTGCTGTGACTGAACGTATTTCAAGTTGACCTTGATTGTTGTCCATGTGCATACTATTTGGTCTTTACAAGTATCACATAATGCCAGGTCATTCATTCTACTGTGAAAGAGAGATAAAGGAGGATGTATTATGTTGCCTTTGCCTTAGCTTGAGAGTCCCCGTGTCGATGGTTCCTGCAGCTCAATTAATGAGTAGTAACTTGAATTCATTGATTTTAATCCAAAGTCAGTAGGACTTTCAAGCAGTCAGCAGCTTTCTTCATCCCGTCTCAGGTTTCTACACTGTTTCTTTGCAATGGGTAGAAAAATGGAGTACTCCCACAGAGTGGCTGTATGCAATGCTGACCCTTCAGATGGATGGCAAGTCTTTGATCTGAGCTTCCCAAAGCAATCTGCAAGCATTAATTATTTGTGCTTTGCAATGCCTTTAGCTGTGATGACACACCTCTAAGGACCTGACAGAAGAGACTGATCTTCAGTGCATTCAGTTTGAACTGCTAGAAACAACATAAAAAATGGCCATACTGATTTAGATCAGTAGTCTCTCTGGCTTCGTATGCTGTGTCATTCGCAGGTACTTAAGGAAACACCATGTGAAAAGAAGAAGAAATATCAGCCAGAATTGTGGGCAGCACCAGTCGTTCCTTTAACTGCCTAAGTATGACTTCAGGTGCCTAAAACTTAGCTTCCAACCTGGAAAATATCTTCATAAGTGTATGTCTAAAATCTTTGAATGAGTCAGTGGCAAGGGTCCTCTTCCCTGTGGATAGTCTCATTTCCTCAGGAGCGGTGATGTCTTACGAAGGGAGCAGTTGGTGTTTGCAGTATGATTAATAGCTCAGGAGGGTTCTCTGAGGCATAAATCAGTAGCCCCTAGGAGAAGGGAGGATTAGGCTCTTTATAAGAATGACACAGATTTATAAACTGCTCTTAGATAACTCCACCACTGTTAGCTGACATTTTCAGTTGGCAATGCTTGAATTATCTGTCTCATCAAGCCCCCAAAATATAGTGAGATTTTGGTGTTGTGAGAGGGACAAGAACAGAGAAGAGAAGCCCAAGGGAGTCCATCATTCATCCTGGTGCTACTTGGCTCTGGGGTGAGTGGACTTTCAATTAAGTAATTTTGGGAAGGTGTGCGGTTCTTCTTGATAAGGTTAAAACAGCTTATTCGTCTCTGGAGAGCAATTCTTCTTGACCCCAGGATGGTGGGAAGATGGGTGAGGTTGCTGCTACTGAGCGCAGAGCTTGGTGTGTGGGCGACCAGGAGGCCCTGAGTGGCCAGTTCTGTGCTAGCATGTATTGATCCAACAAAACCCACAAATTCTGTATGTTTCATCACCATTTCAGTCTCAACTGGTTCTGTGATATTTTAAAGCTTGTGTATGTGAAAGAGAACATTTGAAAAAGAGATCTCTTGTGCTGGCAAATAATAGACAGATCTTCACTTTCCTTACTCATCATATTTGAGTACTGTTGTTGTTCTTTGTCTTTTCTACCTAAGTAATTTGGAAATCCAATCTTGACGAACTTGTTTTTCTATTGAAACAACACAGCCACTGGAATTATAGCAATGTCCTATCTTCAAAATTAGTAGCAAAGACAAAATCTATATGTTGCTTTTCCCCTTCTGTGGATATGCACACAGTAGTATTATATAGAAGATCTGAGGACATTAGGTTTAGATACACTTATGTACTCTACCTATCTGTGTTCTTCATATGTAAATGTAAAAAAAAGTTGTATCCTAAGACAGCGAGTTTGTATTGAGTCTGGCTGAGATGGAGTTAATTTTCCTCATAGTGGCCCTCATAGTGCTATACTTTGTCTTGGTAGCTAGAAAGGTGTTGATAATACACCAATGTTTTGGCTACAGATGGTCAGTGCTCGTACAGCATCAAGGCTGTCTCTCCAACATTCCCTTCACCTGGTCCTGTAGCCTGGGGGTGGACAAGATGTTGGACATAGCCAGGACAGCTGACCCAAATTGACCAAAGAGGTATTCCATAACATATGATGTCTGCTCAGAAACAAAAGCTAAGAGAAAAGAGGTGGTCATTATTATGAGATTTGTCTTCCAGAGCAACCACTATGTGTACTGAGGTCCTGCTTCCCAGGAAGTAGCTGGACATCATCGGCTGATGGGAAGTAAAGAACAAATCTTTTGTTTGCCTTTGCTTCCATACACAGCCTTTGTTTTTTCTTTATTAAACTGCTTTTATCTTGACATACAAGGTTTTTTCCATGTTATTTTCTCCCCCCTCCCATCCTGCTGAGGACAGGAGTGGTAAAGCAGCTTGGTGGGCACCTGACATCCAACCAAGGTCAACCCACCACACAGTCTCATAGGTTTTCTTGGAAATAGGGCAGCAGATAGTTCATCAGTGCCCGTTCACTAAATTATAGGATATGCTTCTCATTGGTATACAAGCTGCTCGAAAGTGTTACGTTACTATTATCCTTGGTGACGGTGTCAAAGCAAAGTAGTTTTGGATCAATGCTCTCTGCAAGAAAACCTAAAAACCAGCACAGGAGTTTTTCATTGGTAACAGCATGTTAAAGAAGAAATATTTTTGTCAGTTTTGCTAGCGTAACTAGTGTCCCAGCAGGAAAGACTTAGCAGAGCAGTACATCTGTGATTATCTCTTCATGAAGAAAGATGTGTTTAGATGAGATGTGTTTGGTGTTAGCTGTGCCTCTCAGAGGGGTCACATGCAGTGATGTGAATGGGAAGACTGTTCTGTCTCTTCAGAGCCAAAAACTCAAGGTCTGTCTTGGGGAACTGCAGCCTAAACAACTTGATGTTCAACAGGTTGGTTAACATTTCAATGTCATAGGAAAATCATTATAAGTTATGCTCACTGAAGTGCTGTGCTTTATCCCAACAATCTCCACTGAAGCCCTTCTGGTTGTCAACCTAGTTGGAAGACAGCCTCATCCCGCAATGTGCTGTAGCTCGTTATGTTCTCCTTTGCAACCACGTTACTCTCTCAAAGCAACTCTAATGATCTGTGAGGTATTCTTTAAACCTGAAAGTGAATCAGACAAAGGTTTTGGGGCTTATTCATGGCTGTTTCTGTGCCTCCTTTTCTTCCTAGGCCTTCATTAATACAAAAATTAAATATTAAAAAATCTAAAATCCCCACATAACTTCAAACCTGACTGAGTTATAATGTCGAGGTTGCCATGTCTTTATTCGCTATCCACCTCCATGGGTAAATCTTAGAAATACCTGCATTTTGAAATATACATTCTCTTCAATATATAAATAATAAACTCTTAATTGCCTTTATCTCTCTGATGTGAGATTCTCAAACCATCCTTAAAAAGAGAATTAGAATTCCACCGTTTCAGTGAATTTCCCAAAATATCCCTTGTAGTTTCATTAGGCTTTAATAGGAGTTAGAATCTGCTTCAGAACAACCTTTCATTTACAGAATATGTTTCAGCTCTCAAAATAGGCTTTTTAGATGTATCTGGAAAAGAAACCTTTTGCTTTTAGTAGTCATTAAAGAAATAAGTGTCTTTATTTCCTAAAAAAACTGCTGGAGAGATGGCTTTTTTACTTCTAAGTTTGGTAAGGAAGTTGCTTAAGCTTTGACAGATTATTAATTCCCAAATTAATAGCCATATTTTAAAACTGAAATGGGCTTTTTACATTACAGTGTTGAATGACTTTGCTATGTAGCGCATAAACCGTTTCATTTCTCTCACAAGTAGGTCATCAGGAATTGCTATGTTGAGGGCTTGTACAAAGAGACACTGTATTTGCAACTGTGCATCTCAAATGAATCTTATCACCCCAGCTCAGAAGGCGGGCAAAGTTTCTTGTCAGTGAAACGATGAACAAGGTGGAGTGGAGGTAGATCATTTCAATTTTCACATTGCTGTGGTTGATTGAATTGCCTCGTTTCAGCTGAACTGCCATAGCTGTCCATGTGCAGCCTGCTGAGAGTGCGGAATAAAGTGCATTAGTTTTGATGTCACGTCATCAAAACATGCTAAGAATAGCATCTCATCCATTGCTGCCTCTCAACTGACAAGCAGTAACTCATTAAATAGCAGTAATTTGATCCCTTTTGATTGTCTGCCTAGTCTTTAGATAAAAAAAGCCGTATCGTCTGTGCAATATTTTCAAGGCATCTGCTTTTTCTTCTTAATATTTGGGAGTTCTAGAGTGCTTACAGAAGAGCAGCCATGCAACAGCAATATCTTGAGTATCTTAAGTACCCTCTGCACAACTTTGGATTGGAGGGATTTTTGAAATTGGGGTAGAAGAAAGCCTTCCCAGTTTTAGACTCTGATGGTAACTGTCCGCATTGCACTTTGACTTTTGGTTGTACATCTCCCTACCTAAATGAAAGCCAAACTTCTAAAATGCATGTGCCTTGCAGAATCAGAGTATGGTTGAAGTTGTCAGAGAACTTCAGATCTCACCTGGTCCAAGCCCCTGCTCAAAGCAGTTACCTGGAGCAGATGCTCAGGGTTGTGTATGGTCAGGTCTTGAGCACATCTGAGGATAGAGACTCCACAAACTCTCTGAGGAACCTATTTCAGTGTTTGACCACCCTCCCAGTGAAAAAGATTTTCTTTCATCTGCAAAAGTGGAATTTCCTCTACTTCAATTTCTGCAAGGATTTGGGGTTTTTTTGATGTCTAACACTGTGCCTTGTAAAAGAGTTTGCTACATGAAGAGGCATTCTTGTTGATTATTTTGAACCAAATTGTTCTTAGTTTTACAACTACCACTTGTATTATGTTTACAACATGCAATTAAGGATTCCTATTAAATGTTCTGTACAAGGCAAATCCCAAGGACCAATATTTATTTACATTTTTTTTTCAGAACACAGCATTAAAAAGACTGTAGAGGAGAAATTTAATGCAAGAGAGAAGCTATAATAATTACTTTTCAGCTTGTATGAACAAATTTGGGTATTTATTGGCCTAGGAAATTTTCTTATTTGACACTCGAACATTGCTGTGAGGTGACAGACACAAAAACTTCCTGGAATCCCTTTAATTTGTAGGAACTTCTCCTTTATTAAAATATATATTCCAAAGGATATCTTGTTAATGACCAGTATATGGCATATATATTCTCCAAGCTAATTAGTAAAGAAATAATTGTAAGAGGCTGCTACAGTTCATTAAGGCTTATTTATTTTATAGTTCATTAAGGCTAATTTTATAAGTATAAAATATATTTTAATAGCCATTTTTGCCTCTGGTTTTTTATGTTTCTCTGCCATCTACTGCCAGCAATAGTTCCTGATTTTCTTCTTTTCTCCTAGATAATTTGCCACTTTGTTTACTGTGAAATACCTAGTGATGACTTTTAAACAACAGTCTTTCTGGGCAGTAGCAGATGTTAATCTTCAGCCAGACACATACTCAGTTACATATGCTTTTCCTGGGTCAAAAGGGCCAGTTAGTATAATCTCTGATCTCTTGATCCAATACACTGAAAGTTCACCTTGCTTTATGGACGGAAATTTCTCTTAGTATATACAGGCGATCAACAATTTCAGTAACTTGATTCAGTGAGTGCCTTGAAGCCCAGAATAAGTTTGATTTACGCATAAAAAGTTGTACCATGGGAGCAAAAAGGAATGTGGGTAGTTTTATTTTTGGTTTAAGTTTTTTAATCTTATATTTATTTTTATTGATAGCGTAATAGGCAACATTCTCCATCTGTATTGCATTCTTGGTTTTGATTTGAAGAGAAACTGAACAGCAAGTGTATTATCTATCTCAGAGAGACTGATACACAGCTTGGTAAAGGGAACACCCACATCAGCTCAGACATGAGGGAGAGGGAGGAATCTGTCTATTTATTTTTCTTATGCCTTCTCCACTTTCCATGAATACTTAAGTATTTATTAATTAAAAGACCACAATCAGAGCATGCTGCCTCTCTTTCATGTGCTTTGCTATCAAGCAATGGAACTGTTTGTTTAATATCTGTCTCAACAGTTATTTAGACATTTGAAACAGTGAAGCAACTCCAAAATGGGTTAAATGATGGCCCCTTCTGCATGTCTCACTTCCTCCTGATTTATGGTAGGAATCCATGGTTCAAATCCTTATTCTGGGTTTAGGGCAAGATCTGAGTTCAAATTCCTGTCTAACCATGTAAGACTAAAGCCAGAAAGAATACTATGAGGAGTACTAAACTGTTTTCCTCCCTTCTTGTGGGATTAGAACCAATGGGACATTATTCAGGAGTATTCACAGCCACAGTCATTTCTGTCATTTGCACAGAGATACAGCAAAATTTGAGTCTCAGTCAACTGTTGACAAATGTAGGCAAGGAAAGGTGGTCATCTTAGGATGCCTTTTTTCCTCCTAAATTTGTGGATATATTGAATATTATAATCTGCTGACATCTTTGTTTTTTCATGCTGTGTTCAAGTGGCAAGTTCAATACAATTTTCTGTTGTGAGAATTTCATTTCGGTAAAGTCAACACATTCATCCTTTGCTAAAGCATACGTAGACACGTACGTGCACAAACATACACCCAAAACCTGGGGTACTTACCAACACAAAAAAAACCCCACTGATCTTGGGTGGGTGGAACAACTCACAAGAATTATTCCAATCAGGAATAAAAGTAGTGATTGTTTCAGCTATGAAGAGGAATGAAAAAGCTTGAGGTTAATCAGTAGCCAGCCTTCTCTTTTATTTTCTTGGAACTAAACCATGAAGTACTGACAATCTTTAGCATTATGTGTATGCATTTTTGTGTATTTTTGGTGTACGTTTTTTTCTGTTCATGCATCAGTACCTCTGTTGAAAACAGTTTAGTTTCACTGTGAAATACCTTGCAAATTGGATATTATTAGTTTCAATTGCTTAATACAAAACAAAGGGCTTTAAGATCCCTTTCTATTGTTATGATTAAGCCCTAAATGCTTTGCCTTTTCATTGGAAATATTTATAAATCAAGGAGATGGCCATTCTTTTTTGTTTGTATTATTTGTAATGAGTGGTCATGAGGGCTGCTTTTGTCTAAACACCCAGGAAGTTAATGAGCTTACTTCCATGGGACCAGAAAATCTCGCTGTGAGTCCATTTAATCCTTTTTTTCTGGTAAGATCATGGTGCCTACAGAAACAGTTAGAGAAAAGCTCCTCAGTAGCCAGGAAAGTAGATTTCCATCTTCCAAATCACTCCACCACTTTTCTTCTCTCATCCTCTGTGAGACTGAAATTCAAAATAAGACAGGTATTTTGGATGTCAATGCACCTCCATGAGAGCCGAGTATTCTGAACTCGCCTTAGAGCCAGTTGAGATTTGGACAATAAAGCCTGGACAGCAATTCTTCTGCCTACTTCGAAGCGATCAGTGCACTTCATCTGTCTGTTGTCATTTGAGTTTCCCAAGGCTACGCCGCCTGTATCCCAGTTGTCAGTCCAGAAGGGCATGGGTATCACTTGTCATAGCTCCTAGTCCCTCACAGATGTCTTTTATGCCCTAGCAAGTCTCAACTGGCACAAGATGGTTGTCTGCAGGCAACCGAATTGAGCCCTAGAGTTCTGCTATGGAGAAATTAACTATGTAGCCTTCACAGACTGTGTAGCCTGGCTGTCCAGAAACTCTAAGTGGAGCTTGCACACCCACTGCACGTGGACACACAGCTGTGCTGATGCCTGAAATGGATGCCTTCATTCTGATCTGAATTGTCAATCACAAGTGAAAGTGCCACTTGGATTTAGCAAAAGGAAAGTGATCTGAAACATGATCTGGAGGTAGAGATCCATTGAAAGTTAGTATGGATGTTTGCTGTGACTGTGCATGGGCTGGACTGATAAGGGTTATACATGTCAACGGCACTTCTTCTGCAGAAAACACACTGCTTCCACAATCCAGAGTTTTGGGGAGGAAGGATTTAGAAACATTTCAGCTCATCTTAGCCAAAGTGGAAGATAAAAGGACTTGCAGGCTGGTGCTGCATCTAATATGACATTAACTCATCTGACAGCCCTGATACACACTTCTCCCTTGCAGCAGAGATCCCAAGTATAAGGGTCTGTTGTTTCAGCTGGAGCTCACCAATCTGTTCTTGTCCTGTGAGGAACATAATGTTTCAGTATGGTCAAAAAACAAACAATGCATAACACATGGCTTGCAGGCAGTAGCCAGCAGTGCCTTACCAGGTGTTCCTGGGACTTGGACTGGGCTGGTCATTCATCCCAAGGCTGACTATTTGATTTGCTTCCTCCCAGCACTGAAAATTAAGGTTATGCAAAAGCCCCTGTGCCAGCAGAGTTCTGTATGAGAATTGGTTATGCATCATACATGTCTCCATATCCTTATTTGTATTCCTCCTTTTTTGCATCTTGATTCTTCCTAGCCAGAATTTAATTTGTCTTTCCTTCCTACAAAGGGACAGTCATGGGAAGGAAGATGGAGAGATGATGAGGTCAGCAACAGCAACAAGTAGTGGAGAAAGATGGTGCTGACAGATTATTCCACATACTTTCCCTTGCTCTGATTCCTGCAGCTTCTTCTCATGTCCATCCCAGGAAAACCTCTGGATGCTTTCTCCTCTGGGATGCTCAGCCTATTCCAGAATCCCTGACACCTCCTGAGTTTCTGGGCAATTGAATTTGCCACACTATTTTCTGTCAGTAACCATTTTGACTTTCTTAGGAATGATAGGAAATTATCTATCCTACTTTCACGTAGACAAGAAACATTTGCATAGCCAAATGAGCTCGTACAACATGCTTGAAGTGGTTGAGAAGCAGTTCCAAACTGAGTAGCCATAGGGAATTCCTGTAATAATGCAGGACATTTTGTTTGCTTAGGTTGGATAGGAGTAAATCTTAAATCCTTACAGTGAGTTTAATTCACCTGCTGAGTTTCAACAATGCACACAGTTAAAATTTTGTTCACTGTTTCCTTGCTGTTGACTTATCCCACTGGATTAACTTGCTCAGACCTTTACAGTAAATTATGCTGATTCAGCAAGTGGTCTGGCTCCTATCCAAGGCACATCAGGCATCCAAGGAAAAGGCTAGTGATAGCCTTCCCAAAAGAACACAGAAGTCATTGTAGTTTCTCATGGTTTCTCACTGAAAAGAGTCTGAGCAGTAAGCCCAGATTTAGTGTACAGTTACTACAAAACATGGGAACGTACGAACTTACACCACTTCAGCCATTCTGAAAACTAGGCATTTAGGTCAAGCACATAACGTCAATCCTCACTCTCAGTACTGGTGAATATTAGCCACAGGCACAAATTAACTTACCCCTTTCTGTCTTTAACAGTCATGTTAATGTTGGAGAACTTGAGTTCCTCAGATGTTTCTCTCTGTATAGAGAGACGATAGCTGAGATCAGTGAGGGTAATGCTGGCTTTAACATTCATGGTGAGAAAGCTTTTTGTATGTTGTTGGGCAATACATAAGAAACTAGTGTAATGACCCACCCGTATCCACAGATAGGGAAAAAACTACTTGGCTCATTCAGAGCCTTGACCACATGCTTGATGATGAGCAGGTGTAACCTCCCTGTCTTGTAGGAACCGGTGAAGCTGTTCAAAAGTTTCAGGTGCCTGTTTCACTGCAGGGACTTTGGTGAATCATAAGCACAGAGTCCATGAGTGACTGGGAATAAAACTCTTGTTCTTGCCCCCTTATATCTAGATTTCCATGCAGGTACATACTTTGTTTCTGTCAGGCTATTCCGTTAATGAGAGTTTTTCCTCCCCCCAGGCTACTGACAAGTATTTTGCAACCCACGCCCCCCCAAAAAAAAACCCAGCCAAAGTACTAGACTTGATGCTGCAACTCAGGTAACCAAATCCTCTGCTGAAATGTGCTGGAAAAGTTTAGGCCTGCCAGAAATATTTTGCCAGCCTGTCTCTGGCTTTCCAGTGAAAGGCAGAGTTTTGCTCTCTGTCAGATATTTATTTTTATTTAATCTCCTTTTGATGAGATTCCTATTGGGTTTTTTAGCTACTTATAAAGTTAATTTTTTTAATTGCAGTTTCCAGCAAAAAATCTCCATCACTTCAGAGATCTTCTTGCTTTCATTTTTTCCTGCTGTTGCTCTTACTCTTGACATTCAGCCTACTCAACAAGTCTTGATATGACACTCCATGAAATCTTTATCCTGTCAAAGCCCTACTGTGAGCATTGCCCAGTGCTTTCAGCATTTGCATTTAGCATCCATTCATATGACTATATCAGTGGGGTTTTCTTATCACTGAGTAGCCCTCCAGCTTTATATGAAAGGGCGCAGAGTTAATGAAAACAGCATTAAAACTCTATTAGAATTTAGCGAGATTACTAAGCCTTGTTCTGAACTTAATATTAGTTTCACCATTTTTTTTTTAAACTCACAGTACCCAGAATCTACGACAGCAGAAACAGTCCTATTGTTGAGTCCCTTTTTCAGGTGATGATGTTATTTCGGATGGTATTGAAGGCTTTGATTTTGAAGAGGGTTATTTGAGAGTTTGGGATTTTTAATGTGGCTTTTTTCCCTGCTTTTTTCTTTTTAAGGAAGAGCCACTCATTGGAGTTTATGTTTCTTTCTGTATATTCTGTCTTGAATTCCTGAAAAAATGAATCCCAGAGGGAGAAAGTTCTCCTGGAAATGTCACATTATACCGTACTTCTTTCAGAATGTTCATGAGGATTTTCCTTCAGGCACAAACTTTGTTTTCTGTTGTTTTTCTTGGAAAAAAAAAATATATGAAAACACAGTGTGATAGTGATACAGAAAGGAAAATTGCCTACCATGCAAGTGAAATGCAGACTAAAATATGTTTGAATCTAAGTACTCATATACTTTCAATCCACAGCCCTGGCTTTAGCTCAGGCAAGACCTTCAGGTATCTCAGGTGTATTGCTTATTTTAAAAGTACCAAGTGATTTTCTCTAGCTTCAAAGCTAAGTTACAAGTTCATGTTGCTTAAGCATATTCTTACATTCATATAGTGCAAATTAGCATCTCATATCGTTTGTCTCTGGTTCTTCTCTTTGTCCTGTGTGGTTCCCTTGTGGTCCTAAGACATTATTATTATACATTCATGCTGTGTTTTTGGCTCTGGAAGTACCCAAACTATTACACTCTGACTGGAGCTTGAACTGAGATGTGTCACAGAACTTGCTACAAGAGATACAGAGCTTTTTTAGCTTCGCTCACTAATCTTTTGGAATAGCTGTGATGATTGATAGACTGTGCTTAAACCTCCTATGCTCGAGTCACCCACAGAGAGACAGCAAGTATACATGGATTTGTGGTTAGGTTTCTCAAAGGCATGCTGCTGGTGGTGGTGTTCAGCAAAGAGATAGGATAAGATAGGATAGGATAGGATAGGATAGGATAGGATAGGATAGGATAGGACAGGATAATTTCAGTTGGAAGTGACCTACAGTGAACATCTAGTCCAACTGCCTGACCAGTTCAGGGCTGAACAAAAGTTAAAGCATGTTAAGTGCATTGTCCAAATGGATCTTGAACACTGACAGGCTTGGGGCATCGACCACCTCTCTAGGAATACTGTTGGATGGAATGAAAGTGGCAGGTACTGCCTGAGAACATCAGTTCTATCCAAGGAAAAGCTTCAGATAACACAGATTTGATATATCTGACTACTGTGATTTTATAAAGGACAACCAGCACTGCTTTCTGTTCCAGTGTGAGATATAGACATTGATGAAGTGGGAATACTTTTTGAAGAAGAATGATCCCGGCTGAGGTACTTCCATCTTTCTCTTTCTATAGAAGGAAAAGCGCAAGAAGTGATAAACATATTACTTTTCAAAATGCACAAAGCCTGTTTTTATTTTCAGTATTTGTACTGAAGGACTGCTTTGATGGCTGCTAAGAAACTTGATAGAGAAGTGACAATCCCAGCTTAATTCTTGATTTTAACACATCTTTTCCCATGAAAAAACCTTCAGGGTTTTTTTGTTAGTTCTTCTTCCCCAGATTTGGTGAATGGTGTTTGGACTAATTGCCTGTTTCAATTATATGTTATTTGGGTCAATTCTTCTGCTAAAAATGGATGAAAATCTTTTGGCAAACTCACTAAGTGCTTACACCCCTGCAGATACTATGGTAACATTAAGAGAGGTCATATAAGGATTTTGGCTGATAAAAGGACCTTAGGAGAAGAACTGGACAGAATAATCTTCTGTCATGTGTTGAGCCAGCTAATAAAAAAGGTAGTTACTTAAAATGTCCACAGGCATCAAAGCTTAACACAAGTCTGAGACAAAGGAAAATAATTGAAATTACTATGGACATAATAAGAAATATGCTATCGTGTTTTACCAAGGCTTAAACCAAGCGCTTGATTCTCAAGCTATAGACAGTAGAACTGCATGTAGACAAGTGTAAAAATAAAAGAAAAATTAAAAATGGATTCATAAAATGATGTTACAGAGGGTGACATTAAGTGAACCCAGCTTGTCAGTTCTGGAGCTCGATGTGAACCCAGGTACCATTCTCATTAGAATGAACAGAGATAGAAGCGTTTAATGTTAAACACTGTTATATGCCTCACATTCTTTTCATAATGGATGGTAAAACAGTGTGCTGAACTGAAGATGTTATAATACAGACGTTAATAAAAGCCCGGCATGCCTTTCATCCAGCAGGTCTTAACTTACCACTCCGAGCACACCTCTGAAGTGTAGAGCTATCAATACCCTGGTTTTAAAGGCAGCAAACCTGAGATATAAAGAGGTTAAGTAACTTGCTGGAGGCTATTGGGGGATCACAATTCTGTCAGTTGCTCGCAAACTCTCACCTTTCAAGCTGAAAGAGATTTTATTTGCACCTCACTCTCTTCAAAGTATGTGTTTATATAAATGGAGCAAATATATCTGTGGCATATATCTGACAATTCCAGTAGAAGTGCTTTGAGGATTATTTTTATCTGCTAATTTCTTGGTAGATACCAGGAACTCAGCTCTGTGTATTTAAAGCACACTGATCCCATCTATTGGGGCTGCTGTGTAATTGATTGCATTGGGTTACAGTAGGTCATCTGTCTTCATGTTGGTTTTAGTAGCGTTTCATTATTTTCCACTCCATTACATTTTTCACTGTCTAAGGAATTTCAGGTGAAAACATATCCCCCCGCCAATAACCTCTGCTAATAATTTCACTGTTGTGTCTGGGTCAAATATTGATTGTGGCTCACACCTGAGTGAGGAAGGTGCTGATGTTTAACATCAACAGATTTTCTTTCTTATACTTCATTTCATGCAAAAAATCCCTGTGTGAGCCAGCTGTAAGGATTCCCAAAGAAGAGGCAAACTGAAGTCAAATGAAGAAAGACAGATTTCTCTTCTTTAACTCATCCATCTAAAAGTTAGATTTTCAGTCCAAGCGAGTTCTCTGAACTTCCCTCTAGGCAATCAAAATTGTAGATATCACAGTCCTGCCGCTCTCTTAGTATTGTCTTAGACGATGAAACACATTTGGGAGCTGCTTGCTCTTTTCCACTGGCTGTACACAAGCCCAGGTAACTGTCCTTCAGGAAAAAGGGAGAGGGAGAGGGAGAGGGAGAG
>VZSC01007216.1:195117-222598 GCA_013398225.1 Steatornis caripensis
TTTGCTTGCTGGCAGGCCAGTATTTGAGGGGCTATAAATGATATATGGCAAGGGGTCCTGTCTCCTGTAGGTCATTAAAATGCTTACAATAATGATGCCAGTACTAATGAAGGATACACAACACAGCAGTGAATGTGCCACTCTACTCTTCAATTTCTCTCACAGCATTGTAGGGCCCAAGCCCAGGGCCCACAGAAGAGACGCTGCTGAGTTACTCCTTATGAGTATCCTAACCTGCTGCACATTGAGTATTGAAACTTTAGAGGAAAAAAAACAAACCAAACCAAAAATCCCCAACACTTCTGTTTTAGATGAGTATTGTGAAAACTGCATCATGGTCATTGAGCTAATGCAATTTTCACAATATTAGCCTGTACAGTCCATTCCTAAGAAAGCGTGAGGATTTCACGTGGAAGTCCAGCTACAAACTTTAACAGCTTTCAGGTGTCATAAGATTAAGTTCTTGGCTCCACCTTTGCTAGAGTAGCTTGTAATTTAACTGATGGACCTCTTTAATCATTTTGGTTTCACAAAGCCTCTGCAGGAAGAAACTTTGTGTTAGTACCCCTGTAAAACAGGCCTGACGAATTAGCTGCAGCACCAATGAAGAGGGTATTTTGCTTCCAATTCTTGGTGGCCAGCCTTACAAATCCCTTATTATTCATTCATGGAAGCGTCACATTTAAAATGCAAATTCCTTCCCATCCTCCTCCCCTATCTCAATGTGTTTCCTTTGAAGTATCCCTGGAGCTCTTAAGGGGCCATCCACAACAGGTCCACTGTGATCAGCCAGCTTGCGAAAGAGTGCCCTGAACCAGCTCAGGTGAATTCAGCTGAGTCCTACTTAGCAGTCCCAACTTGCAAAAGGCATCTGAACTTTATGGCAGAGGAAAGAAAAGGTAAAATAAAGGATAGCAGGTATGCTACTTAATGCAAACATGCACATACTAAGCCAGGGTTGCCTCTCCTGAGTCACATCACAGACCCGTATCTGCCACCAGCGGAATCTGTCATGTGGCAGTGAAGTCAATAATATAAATAGATCTCTGTTTTGCCTTGCACATTTTCTCCTGTTTTTAGATTGGGAAGAGCAAAACCCTCCTATGATATCCATTCTAGCAAACAGTGTCAAGGTTCAACTGGCATGGAGTTTCTATATCCATGTGGAGAGTTGTCCGTTGTTACTGGTCTTTGCTACCATCCAGCCACAGTTATGAGTTCTTCCAGGCAGCACTAGCTGACCTAGGCCAAAGTTGTGCTAGGACTAGTTCTAGGAATTGAGAAAGCTTACTGTGTTCCGCTGCAGTATTTGTGGTCCCAGGGGGCTTGGGGAACATATTGGAGGAAAAGATTNCCACAGTTGTGAGTTCTTCCAGGCAGCACTAGCTGACCTAGGCCAAAGTTGTGCTAGGACTAGTTCTAGGAATTGAGAAAGCTTACTGTGTTCCGCTGCAGTATTTGTGGTCCCAGGGGGCTTGGGGAACATATTGGAGGAAAAGATTGTGTTTTCAGGTAGAGTTCAGCTTAGTGAATGCATTGTCTGTGATTCAAACTTCTAGGAGCAACGTAAATACTGATAATAATGACCATAATAGCATGGTAAATCGTATTATCAGTAATGGCTAAATAGTTTAATAATCTTCGTCAAATGACTGAGTACCTTATCCAGCAGCTAGACTTGCTGTCTCCTGTGTGCTAATGCAGCCAGTACTTCAAACTAGGAGCAACGTAATTTTGAGTATAGAGTGCACTACTTGAGTTAAAACCAAATTTTTATCAGTTTAATGTGGTTTGTGGGAAGAGCTTATGCAGGCTAATGATGCCCTGAAACTTGTGGCCTCAAAGTGATAGTTTAAAATTTATCAAAATTTATATAATGTTAATGAGGTCCCTGTAAGAATCATCTCAAATACAATGTTATTTCCCACTATGAGTGCCAGCAGATATGGTATTCTTAGTCAAATGTATTTTCCTAAACTGGTAAATCAGAACTGTACATACACTGCTAGAGATTCACAAGTCATGAATCATGTTGACTTTATAGGTTAGTAGTGAATCACGCACATAAAACAACGATCCTGTTGACTGCCACACAATTATCTTCTACCTTGGTTTAAAACCCTTCAGCTGTGTTCCATGCTACTTGATGGCCTCACATGATTGTACATTTTGGCTGTCTTACTTCCCTTTTCCAATCTGGAACTCAGGTATTGCATCTTTCCCACTTTTTAACCAAGGTCTTGGTGCCCTTAAGGGAAATGTTGGCCCTTTCAGGAAAAGCCAGTTCTTCTATATATGAAATAAAAAAGCTATCATCTGGACAGTAGCTTGGCAGAAAAGGGCCTGAGGGTCCTGGTAGACACTGAGTCAAGCATGAGCCAGCAATGGGACCTTACTGCAAAGGTGGCGAATGGTATCCTCAACTGCATTAGACAAAGCGTTGCAGCAGGTCAAGGGAGGTGAACCTTCCCCTCTACTCAGCACTGTTAAGGCCACAAGTGGAGTACTGTGTCCAGTACTGCACTCCTCAGTACAAGACAGACATGAACATACTAGAGAGAGTCCAGAACATGGCCACAAAGGTGATTAAAGGTCTAGAGCATCTCTGCTACGAAGAAAGGCTGAGAGAGCTGGGACTGTTTAGCCTGGAGAAGAGAAAGCTGAGGGGGGTCTATTAATGTGTATAAATACTTGAAGGGAAGAAGCAAATAAGATGGAGCCAGGTTCTTTTCAGTGATGCTCAGTGACAGGACCAGAGGCAACGGGCACAAACTGAAACACAAGAGGTTCCCTCTGAACATCAGGAAACTCTTTTTTACTGTAAGGGTGACTAAGCACTGGCACAGGCTGCCCAGGGAGGTGGTGAATTCTCCATCCTTGGAGATATTTAAAAGCCATCTGGACATGGTCCTGGAAAGTCAACTGTAAGTGATCTTGCTTGAGCAGAAGGGGTGGACCAGATGACCTCATAGAATCATAGAACAGTTTGGGTTGGAAGGAATCTTTAAAGGTCATCTAGTCCAATCTCCTGCCATGGGCAGGGATATCTTTTACTGGATCAGGTTGCTCAAAGCCCAGTCCAACCTGACCTCCAGAAGTCACTTTCAACCTCAACCATTCCATGATTTTGTGATTCCAAATACCGATAATTAGAGAGAGAAAACTGGACACATAGTTGCCTAGAAAAGCCAAACAACCTCAAACAGCAGTGCGATCAAGTTTGCAGCTTCTTGCAGATTTCATTAGCAAGTATGTAGTGAGTGACATGAACTTTGCCAGATTTCCTTAGCTGTGTTTGGGATTTGTGCTGTGTGTTTGGCTACATGGGTATCTGGGAGACCTACTGTTCTCTTTAAACATGATTTGTGATGTTATTAAATGGATTTTGGAGTTAATTGTATTGAGATAGTTCTGCCTGCCAACAGGAAACCAAGACATTTTCAATGCCCTTCAGCCTGCATAATCTAAATAAATTCATGAATGCACAAAAATTATTCTACCTCATTCCTCTTGCCCACCAACATATGTTGGCTCAAAGAGCTCAGATCTGCTGTAATTGCCTTTTCCTCTCCCATAACTCCTTAGAAGTCAGCCCTCTCCTTCAGATAACTCTGCAACTTCCACCAATTCTAATTATCTCAGATTTTGTTTCTTTTTATGAACTTTTGGATTTGGGATATTTTGTGTAGCTTGAAAGAGTAACCAGTAATTTGAGAGTGAGGGAGTCACACCAGCATAAATATTGGGAGGATACACTCCTCAATTATATACATGTTAAACTCAGGAATACTTTTAAATTCAGTCATTAATTTTTAGTACTCCAAGAAATGAACCTCTTAAACAGGGTTATCAAAGAAATAGGAATTTGGGGATCTGAAATGAAGCTCCAAAGTGATAAAATATTGGTTTGGTGAGGGATGAGGACAGAGTATTTTGTGTATTTCTGAAATGTTCCGATTTTTTTTTTTTTTTTTGCTAAGACACAGTAATAACTATGTAAACTTAAATACCTTTATAATCCTACTATATACTGTGTTGTTGTTCTTAAAAATGATTTGAATATGAGATATTTGTACTGTGCTAGATGTTGCATTACTTACAAGATATCTTTAAGCAACCCTGTTTTAAAAACAAATCAGAAGTGAAAAAAGAATATCTGTTCCATTTACATTCTAAAATATAAGGGATTTTTTTACTGTCTATTTAGTCCATCTTTATAGGAATGAAGCAAAGAGGGTTACATTGTTTCTGTTAAGAGATAATTCCTGGGTTCTACATGGCTAAGCAGAATCACAGAATGGCAGGAGCTAGAAGGTCCCTCTGGAGATCCCCCAGCCTAACCCCCCTGCCAAAGCAGGTGCTCCCAGAGCAGGGGGCACAGGAACGCTTCCAGGTCAGGTTTGAATCTCTCCAGAGAAGGAGACTCCACAGCCTCCCTGGGCAGCCTGGGCCAGGGCTCTGTCACCCTCACACTAAAGAAGTTCTTCCTCACATTCAGATGGAACTGCCTGTGCTCCAGTTTGTGCCCTTTGCCCCTCATCCTGTCGCTGGGCACCACTGAAAAGAGTCTGGCCCCATGCTCATGACACCTGCCCTTTAGATATTTATAAGCATTGATGAGATCCCTTCTCAGTCTTCTCTTCTCCAGGCTGAACAGACCCAGGGCTCTCAGCCTTTCCTCATAAGAGAGATGCTCCGGTTCCCTCATCATCTTTGTTGCCCTCCACTGGACTCTCTCCAGTAGTTCCCTGTCTCCCTTGAACTGGGGAGCCCAGAACTGGACACAGTACCCCAGATGTGGTGTTCCCAGGTCAGAGTAGAGGGGGAGGATCACGTCCCTCAACCTGCTGGCCACACTCTTAATGCACCTCAGGGTGCCATTGTCCTTCCTGGCTGCAAGGGCACATTGCTGGCTCATGGTGAACCTGGTGTCTGTACTGGTGAACCAGTACTCCCAGGTCCTTCTCCGCAGAGCTGCTCTCTAGCACGTCAACACCCAACCTATCCTGGTGCCTGGGGTTATTTCTCCCTAGGTGCAGGACCCTACACTTGCCCTTGTTGAACTTCATCAGATTCCTCTCTGCCCAACTCTCCAGCCTGTCCGGGTCACACTGAATGGCAGCACAGCCTTCCCGTGAGTCAGCCGCTCCCCCCAGCTTTGTATCATCAGCAAACTTGTCCCTCCATTCATCTTGTTGGTGAATATGTTGAACAGGACTGGACCCAGCACTGACCCCTGGGGAACATTGCTAGTCACAGGCCTCCAACTAGACTCTGCACCACTGATTACAACCCGCTGAGCTCTGCCATTCAGCCAGTTCTCAATCCAGCTCACTGTGTGCTCATCTAAGCCACACTTCCTAAGCTTGCCCATAAGGATGTCGTGGGAGACAGTGTCAGAAGCCTTGCTGAAGTCGAGGTAGACAACATCCACTGCTCTTCCCTCATCTACCCAGCCAGTCATAGAAGACTATCAGATTGGTCAAGCAGGATTTCCCCTTGGTGAAACCATGGTGAAACCATGGTGACTACTCCTGACAGCCACCTTCTCCTCCATGTGCTTAGAAATGACTTCCAGAATGAGCCGTTCCATCACTTTTCCAGGGATGGAGGTGAGACTGACTGGCCTGTAGTTTCCTGTGTCCTCCTTCTTGCCCTTTTTTAAGATTGGAGTGACACTGGCTTTCCTCTGATACTCAGGCACCTCTCCTGTTCTCCATGACTTTTCACAGATGATGGAGAGCTTAGGAATGACATCTGCCAGCTCCCTCAGCACTCGTGGGTGCATCCCATCGGGCCCATTGATTTGTGGGTGTCCAGTTTGTCTAAGTGATCTCTAACCCAATCTTCCTCGACAGAGGGGAAGTCTTAATTTCTTCAGACTTCCTCTCTTCCCTCCAGGCTCTGGGAATCCTGAGGGCCAACCTTAGCAGTGAAGACTGAAGTGGAGAAGGTGTTCAGTAATTCTGCCTTCTCTGTGTCTTCCATCACGAGGGCACCGGCCTCATTCAGCAGCAGGCCCACATTTTCCCTAGCCTTCCTTTTGCTACTGATGTACCTGAAGAAGTCCTTCCTCTTGTCCCTGACCTCCCTTGCCAGATTTAATTCCAAGTGGCCCTTAGCCTTCCGTGTTGCATCCCTGCAAGCTCTGACAAAGGTCCTATAGTCCTCCCAGGTGGTCAGTCCCTTTTTCCACATTCTGTAAACTTCCTTCTTCCCTTTGAGTTTTTCTAGAAGCTCCTTGTTCACCCATGCAGGTCTCCTGCCTTCTTTGCTTGACTTTTTACTCAAAGGGATGCATTGATCCCAAGCTTGGAAGAGATGCTACTTGAATATTAACCAGCTCTCTTGGGCCTCTCTATATTCTAAAGCCTTAACCCATGGGATTCCTCCAAGCAGGTCTTTGAAGAAGGCAGAGTTAACTCTTCTGACGTCTAGGGTTGTAATCCTACTTGTAGCCCTGCTCCTTCCATGCAGGATCCTGAACTCCACCATCTCAGGGTTGCTGTAGCCAAGGCTGTCCCCATCCTTCATATCCTCAACCAGTCCTTCTTTTTTGTTAGTACTTTTGATCCTTGCCATTTTGTCAGAGTGGTCAGCACAGGACTACCTTCTTCGGTGGAAGAAGCTATGGATTTTGATCTTGGAACATTAAAGAACAATTAAGATTACATTTGCACCAGGATTTTAATTTTTATTCTTTATGTTTGGTCAGGAAAATAGTAGTGATTTTTTGTTAAATGCTTTTTAAATATATTTAGTATTTTTGTGAAAAATGACTCCAGTTTCTGACTTGCTTCAGATTTAGTGAGATCTTTGTTACTGCTGTTTCTTGGAATGTAAGAGAATGGATTTTTACTGTGTTAATATCGTCCCTCTTAGTTTTGGAATCTCAAACAACCATTTGCTTGCATGGTTGTCCTGGTTTGAGCTAGGACAGAACCTTGGCCCCAGAGCTGCCAGGAGGAGCTGTGCTTCAGTACCTTTCTTATGTGCCATAAGTGAAAGGGCATAAAATGATCGTGTGTGTGGGAAGGAGTGGACTGGACAAGTGACCCAAAACTGACCTAAGTATTCTATCCTATATGTGTCATACTCAATATAAAGCTGAGAAATCACGAGGGTCAGACTCTCTTCTTCTATAGCTGGTGTTCAAGGAGGGCTCTGTTGATTCTTCTGCCTTTGATCCCAATCCACGTGTCCCTGAATCTAGTTCCCAGCTGCTGCTGAGTCCAGTCTGGGACTTTTCCAGGGCCTGCACTGCAGTGTCTGTAGTGACGATTGTCATTGGGGAAGCTTGACCTTGGTTTTAAATGTATTTATATATATTTCATTATTTCAATTTGATATTATACTTTGTTATTGTTATTTTTTCATTAAAACTGTTTTAATTCTTCTAGCACATAAGTCTCTCCCTTTTCTCTTCCCCTTCTGGGCAGGGAAAGGGTTAATGGAGAGCATCTGTCATCTGTTTAACAGCCAGCTCAGCCTTAGTCTCTGACAATGGTGGTCATCTGTGTATTCTAAAATAGTTGTGACTGTGCAACACATACATTCCATAGTGCCTTTTATCTCCCCTACCTTTGCAAAATATGTATCAATCTGTCTCTCTTCACATTAAGTCAAAGAATGCTACTGGAACAGAGAGACACCAGATTTTTTCTCTCTCTCAATTTGACTTTACTATTTAAGTGTTAAAGGGGATTATTTAGAATAGAGAAAATAAAAATATATCTTTTAATTAAAATTTGATCGGAACATAAAGATTAATGGTCATTTAGCATTTTTATTTGCTATTCCTACTTACAAGAGCCGTTACTTTTTCAGTACTACAATGAGCTTAATATCACGTTGCAGTGAAATCCAACAATAGCCAATCGCGACTGGAAAGAGAAAGGAAAAATCACTCCTACAAAATGAACTGACTTTTCTGCCTGTCAGCTGGAAAGTTTTGTTATTCGATACAGACCAGAATATGCCAGGTATATAACAATCCACCTATTCTTTCTAATCACATATCACTAGTAATAGTACATCCTGTCATAGATACTCAGACAAAATATATAGTACATTATATAGGAGGCAGAGTAGAATCCATCTTACATTCTTTACAGTGATACTTAAGACAAATGAAGCTTATTTTTGCCAGTAAAATGCAAAGACACTCAGACAAATAATACCACTCCTTCTTCCATTATCCAGTGACTCAACTGATCAGAAGGTAGCTGTGAGGCAGTGATGTGGTGTACTCATAAGGGGTTTATCAACTAATTCATTTCCAGTTGAGATACAGAAACAATAATGACATTGCACAGGGGATGACAGGATTTCCCTCTGGAACACTGCATGTACTTAAGGTTAAGGCAAATAAACTCAAGCTGGGAAGTGGAGCAGAGGTAGAAACAGATTACTAAGAGGGTTAAGATAGTGGAGACCTTGTCTTACAAAAGGAGACTAATGAGATACTACTACCATGCATCTGGAGCTGTAGAGGAACTAGAGTTAGCTTGGCTTGACCATGAACAGTGATATATTTCATTCCTCACCTGGGGCACTTGAGATGTTGTTGAGATATTGGGCAACTTAGAGATAATGTAGATCACTCTTACAATGATTTTCCCAAAGGATTGTGTCCTCTCTTTCAGCAGTTAGAATCACAGAATCATAGAATCTTTTGGGTTGGAAGGGACCTTAAAGATCATCTAGTTCCAACTCCTCTACCATTGACAAGGACCTTCCACTAGACCAAGTCGCTCAAAGCTCCATCCAGCCTGGCCTTGAACACTTCCAGGGAGGGGACATCCACAGCTTCTCTGGGCAACCTGGTTCAGTGTCTTGCCACCCTCATCGTGAAGAATTTCTGCCTAATATCTAATCTAAATCTACCCTCTTTCAGTTTAAGACTGTTACCTCTTGTCCTATCCCTTGCAAAAGGTCCCTCTCCAGCTGTCTCGTAGACCCCCTTCAGGTACTGGAAGGATGGTCTAAGGTCTCCCTGGAGACTTCTCTTGTCCAGGCTAAACAACCCCTTCATCATCTTCATGGCCCTCCTCCAGACTCCCTCTAACAGGTCCATGTCCTTCTTATGCTGGGGGCCCCAGAGCTGAACACAGTATACTTATGAGAGGGGAGTTGAGGGGGAGAATCATCTCCTTCAACCTGATGTTCTTGTTTCTTTAGGTGCATCCAAGGATACGATTGTCCTTCCGGGCTGCAAGCACGCATTGTCGGCTCACGTTGAGCTTCTTATCAGCCAACACCCCCAAGTCCGTCTCCTCAGGACTGCTTTCAATCCATTCTCTGCCCAGCCTGTATCTGTGCTTGGGATCGCCCAACCCATGTGCAGGACCTTGCACTTGGCATTGTTGAACTTCATGCAGTTCTCATGGGCCCACCTCTCAAGCCTGCCAAGGTTCCTCTGGATGGCATCCCTTCCCTCCAGCATGTTAACCACATCACACAGCCTGGTGCCATCAGCAAACTTGCTGAGAGTGCACTCAATCTCACTGTCCGTGTTGTTGACAAAGGGTTAAACAACACTGGCCCCAGTACCTACCCCTGAGGAACACCACTGGTCACTGGTCTCCACTTGGACATCAAGTCATTAACTGCAGCTCTTCCATGGAGCTTTCATGTTCCTATGTGCAAAGAAATGTGACAAAACCCTCAGAGAGTTTCTGTTGCTTCATTTTGCAAAAGGGAGTCTGAGAGTGGATAGAACTACCCTCTGTAAATCTGTCCAGAAGATCAATTCCTTTCCAAAGGAGGTTCCAGCTGATAAGGATTTGCAGATTCTGTTTCTGTAACTGTGAATAAATTAATGCATTGACCCAAATGCAAATTCTCCTTTGTATATAGTTTCTTCTTTCCCCTTCATGTGCTTGGTGCAGCCTGTTAGACTGTGAATTGGTCTCTGTGTTCAAACAGACTCTGTAACTGTCTTTTTTTGTTCCTTTTTTTTGTTTGCTGCTTTTCAGTCCTGTTTCAAAAAAGCTGAGTGATACTAGCAATGGGTTAAACCAGCTTGTACTGGACAGTGAGACACACACAAATTGAGAAGGATTAAATCTCTAAATGTCAAAGGGAGAGAAAGGAAGAGTCTGCCTTGCAATCTTAACGGAACTTCCCATCATTCCTCGACATTAATGCTGGTGAAACAGAGATTAGAAAATCTGCTATTGACCTAAGTGAAGACTGCAGCAGGGAGATAAGTGAACCAGAATATCTGTTCAGGGCTCATTTGTTCAACTTCACTCATTCAGAACTTTTCTGATGGAGAAAAGTAGGTTTGAATACAAAATTCACAGCTTGTTCAGCTCTGCTATCACTTTCCAAACCATTCTCATGACTGAAGATCTATTCACTGTCATGTAGAAGGCTTCAGAGGATGTTTTCTTAGGTTCAAGCATGCAGCTGGGTTTACACTGTGGCGATACTCAATGCTGCCTCAGGTTACATCTTATTTTCTTGTTCCTTGGCCAGAAAGCCTTGAGAGGAATGGATGGAAGAGTATTGGTTTTGATTCAAAATATGGTCTTCTTCCTTCGGAAGCAATATTAACTGAATGTTCTCAGAAAACATGGATGTTGCTTATTGAGTTTTCAAACTGTTAGTTATTAAGAGGTCCCTGTGTATTTTCTGAGGGATCAAATTTCAGGACAGATAATTATATTTTAGTTGTCTTTTTTTTCCCCATTCAGAGCTTTTAAAAATTTTCTTGTAACTTCTGTGATATAATCCAAGCCCCTGAGTAACAGAAAATCTACAGGCAATTAAAATCTGGCCTGATAAATTGAAGAGGAAGCAGTGCATGTGCATAGTAAGGTATAAAATATATCTGAGACAACTTCTTATACAGGAAGAAAACCGAAGAAGAAATTAAAGGAGAACAAATATGTTATCCCCCAGATAGTGAAATATTCTCCTTTATTCCTCTAAATGTGTTCTCTATTCCACTGGGAATAGCTTACATTTTAGCAATGAGCATAATGACGTTCTGTACAGGGTGTGTCACTTGGATGACAGTGAAGATTAATTGATAGCACTGGATTTGAAAACACTGAGAAAAATACTTGAGCACATGAAGTACCAGCTTCTCTCCCATCTAGATCTGGTTTAGAAGTTGCTTTGCAGATACTTTACAGTTGAGATGCTGTTTGCACAGAATCGGATAATTCAATTTGAAAGAGTAAGATAAGGAGTAAATTGATTTAGTTTTAGTGCTTTTCAGCGTCATCCTAGGTCCTGGTATTTTTGTGTTTTCCAGCGTAAGAACATGGGCATTGCTGGATTAGTAACTTCAGCATACTGGTTTCAAGTATGATAGCAGGATAGGAAAAATCATTTAGGGGTTGGTATAAAAGTAAAATAGGAATCAACCATTAAGAAACAAAAATCCTTCTGTTTCAAGGATGATTTCAAAAAGCAAAAAATATTTCTAGGCCTTCGGAAATGCAATTTGCTAATAGACTGTAGTATACTGATTAAGGGGAGGCAATTGTAATTGTAAATTGCCATGTGCCACGTGGAAGGCACTAATACACTTAAAATACAATAGTGCATACATCTATGACTAGTAATGAAGGTGATAATCACCTTAAATTCACAAAGGAAATGATGTAATAAATCCTATATAATGCAGTTTACAGGTTACCTTGGCAAGGGCACTTGAATTGACAAGGAAAGAACAGGCAGTCCAGTAGCTGCAGTATATATTATAATTAGGAGCATAAAATTCTAATGAAGTGTTGTCCTAAGTAATATTGATTCCAATTTGGTGGAGTAAGAGTACAATGATGTAACGGCATTCAGATAGCTTGGTTCACTAAGGGATTAGAGAAACACCCACACTACCCTTGATGGGGCCCTTTCCGCAAGACTTCCATCTCTCGCTTTAGTAAAATTTACTTCTTTCAGACTCCAAAATAAAGAAACAGCAGGAAAAGGATCCTGCAAGCATTCAATTGCAGCAGAATCAATTTTTCAGCTTTAATTAGCACAAAGTTAACATCCCATGCAAAAAGATGGGGTTGCAGAGCATACAAGCTGAACAAACCCTCCCCAAAGTGTCTTTAATTTCACATCTCACTTAGTATGGGGGGCTGGAGACGTCTGGAAGGAGAGTTTTGTTGTAAGCTAGCCCTGTAAGGTGAGGAAATAATACACATGGTGTGTAGAACTGTGACAGTGAATTAAGAGCAGCTTTTCAGGATCAGGTTGGAGCTCCTGCTAAAACACAGCAAGACATACTGAATTTATAACTCTAAAATGGTGATGGGAGATTTACGGAGGTGCATAGGAACAGCATAATATCCAGTATAGGCTTACTTTTATTAGTACCAGGATAAAAGTAGAAAAAAAAATAATTAGGAAAANAGCACAAAGTTAACATCCCATGCAAAAAGATGGGGTTGCAGAGCATACAAGCTGAACAAACCCTCCCCAAAGTGTCTTTAATTTCACATCTCACTTAGTATGGGGGGCTGGAGATGTTTGGAAGGAGAGTTTCGTTGTAAGCTAGCCCTGTAAGGTGAGGAAATAATACACATGGTGTGTAGAACTGTGAAAGTGAATTAAGAGCAGCTTTTCAGGATCAGGTTGGAGCTCCTGCTAAAACACAGCAAGACATACTGAATTTATAACTCTAAAATGGTGATGGGAGATTTACGGAGGTGCATAGGAACAGCATAATATCCAGTATAGGCTTACTTTTATTAGTACCAGGATAAAAGTAGAAAAAAAAATAATTAGGAAAAAAATGAGGGAAGATGGAAGGAGCTAGGTCTTCTCTTCCTGGAGAAGACAAGACTCTTCACAGTATTCCAGTACTTAAAGGATAGCTACAAAGAAGATGAAGTCTGTCTTTTTAGAAGAAGCCACACAGAGAAGATAACAGGCAACGGATACAAGTTGTACCAGGTGAAGTTTCATCTCGATATAAGAAAGACATTTTTTACAGTGAGAACAATCAATCACTGTACAACCTCCCCAGGGGTTTGATAGAATCCCCATCACTGGAAGTTTTCAAGCTGCGATCGGACAGGGTGCTAGGTGATCCCCTCTAGGCTCCCTTTCCTAGGAAAGATTGGACCGCATGATGTTTTGAGTTTCCTTCCAACCTAGGTTGTTCCATGATGCTGTGATTCTAGTGACACATGAAGAAGACTTCTAGTTCTTGATTTAGAACGATACCAAAAATATTCATTTTGAGGCATTATAATTACTCAATTTCAGTCTTTTGAATAATGTCATATAAATTACTTTCATATCAGTTTTGTCTGAGTATTGTTTGTCCCAAGGTAAAAATAATATGATTTTCATATTTTCAAATAATAAGTGAACACAGCTGCAAACATGACAAATTCGGAAGACTGATCATGTAGTTTTCCATTTCCACACCAGTCACGTGGATTTAGTAAAAATATTAAGAAAGCAAAGAGCTGAAGGTGCAGGAAAGTATCATGTGTTTGTTGTCAAATAGATTTCAGGAGTCCTATTCAAGGTTGTAGTTATTCTTATACACGCCTTACACAAATAATTTGTTCATGCTAGGTTAAGAAGAAAAAGCCTCTTCAGAAAGACTAAGCCAAATNTATCATGTGTTTGTTGTCAAATACATTTCAGGAGTCCTATTCAAGGTTGTAGTTATTCTTATACACGCCTTACACAAATAATTTGTTCATGCTAGGTTAAGAAGAAAAAGCCTCTTCAGAAAGACTAAGCCAAATATCTCTGAAGTTGATGGTTGCCTCAGAAAATGATGATTACCTTTATTTTCAGCTAGAAAAAAAATTCATGCACTTGGAAACATTAAGACACATTAATTTCCTTTTAGCTAGGCACACAAAATAGGCATCCAAATGTTTAATAACCAGGCAGATAGCGATACACATTTTTTGTACCCCTTAATATGTAGAGTTATACCTTCAGCAGTAAATAGCAGCCCTGTACTCATGAAAATTCAAATTAAAACATTCTGGAAGTGAAAGCATATGTTGTTAAGAAGGCAGGAGTGCAGATCTTAATTATCAGTGAATTCCCTTTAAAAGGATGAGTCCAACATTGATTACCATGCCACCCTAATGAAATTCTTTTTATTTTATCTTTTGTAGTGCTGAAGCAATGGGAATATTTCACTGACCCAGTCAGTGCCCATAACTCAGTTTGTTAGACTTCAGTAGAGGCTCCTGCCCAACAAACAAATAAAACTCAGCTTGATGTTATAAAAACTGTCAGATGTTTTAAGGCAAGATTTAGATGAGCAAAACTGTATTTTTCAGATAGCTGTGACCGGATGCAAGTGTAAGCATAATGGTGTACAGAACTGGAGATCATATCATTGGAGCTTTACCTAAAATGCATCCTTGCCTATTTATTTATTTTTATTTCAGCACAAGTTTGCAATTCCATATGCTGTTCTTTATCTGGGGTTTTGTCGTATCCTCTGCATTGCTCTTGTTCTGTCTCTGTTCTCCTTTTGTGAGTCTTTCTCAGCCTGGCTGGCATAATTTCAGTGTTACAAACTTCAAGTGACAATCCAGCAGGATAATGTCTCAAAGGGATCCTCAGCAGTGCTGGGTAAGTGAAGCACAGTGAAAAGGGACTTTTAAGAAACTGAGCAGAGGGTCAGATCCAGAGAATCAGAGCCCAAAATACACAGGCAAGAGCAAGTGGTTGGCATAGGGTATTTTGATTCCCATCGTGCCCTGCACCAAAGAAATATTTTCACACATTGAAGAAGTTGTCACAGTGTGAGAGAGAAGGTTGATAACTAATAATGAGAAAATGATCAGAAACAAAAGAGATCAGAAACAAGGTGATTAATTTTCGTGATGAAGGGAGTTACGAGCGGGAGCCTTAGCTGTGCTGTGCATAGTACTTTTGCAGGGGGTGAGGTAATGATCTGGTAAAATTATTACTGACAGAGAATTATTCAAATTATTTAAAACTAAAGATTCTTCAAGGAATCTCAGTGACTGCACAAAAGAACAAAATTATCTNAATTTTCGTGATGAAGGCAGTTACGAGCAGGAGCCTTAGCTGTGCTGTGCATAGTACTTTTGCAGGGGGTGAGGTAATGATCTGGTAAAATTATTACTGACAGAGAATTATTCAAATTATTTAAAACTAAAGATTCTTCAAGGAATCTCAGTGACTGCACAAAAGAATAAAATTATCTGTTGACAAAAATTAATCCAGCTGCATGGGAAGAAACTATGGAAACCATGTGTATTCATTGTCAGAATTTGAATTATCTGTTCCTGCTTAGGAAAGGGGTTGTACAGTCATCACCTGAAAACACCAGCTCAGTGCCCAGTGGCAGCCAAAAGGGCAAATATAATGATAGGAATTATTAGAAAATGACTTGAAAACAAACCAGAAAACATCATTAAGCTAGCCTGTAAACTTACAATATCTGTTCATACAGAAAGCTGCATGCCAGTCTAATTGCTCTGCCTCTGAAAGTTGTAGCAACATGAAACAAAATATAAAGGAAGGCAATGATGCTGATCAGAGACATGGAATGATTCACATGCAAAACCTTTTGATAATGAAGCTCCTTCCTCAGATTCAGGCCTGGGCACAGCTGCTCTCCATACTCACCACCTGGTCTACAACACATACGTGTGTTATACAGAAACATCCAGGAAAATGAGTGAGTGGCTTAGATGCTATAGCATGTATTTGAGTGAAACAGCAGTGCTCCGAAGTAGAATTAACTGCAGGATTAGTTTGTTTCTCAATTCCTTTTATTGCTGCACATTTTTTATCCTTCTTCAAGTGAAGCAGAAAGGGACAAAATAGAAATGTCCCTCTTAGTTCAGGAAAACTGCCAGTACTCAGATCCTTGCTTGGAAAAATACCAGCACTCCACTCACACAGTATCTTTCTCACTTTAAGCACACTCTTTAGGAATTGGGGGAAGAGTGTAAACTGATGAATGCCCAATACAGGATAGCACACAGTGCATCTTCTTTAGGTTTTGAAAGAAAAAAGAAACCACCAAAAAAAAATAAATTCCTGGCATTTGCTAAGTGGTATAGGGGAACTCTTATTTGTCCAGGATTATGGTTTTTGCATGTGTGCTCTTCACATGACTGTAGCTCTCCAGCATTGATTGTTACTGCTGTGCTACCTGCAAAACTAGCTTAAATGCAGAAGTACCTCAGGTAGGAAGAGAGGGAATGGAAATCTGGAAGGGTATTGCAGCCCAAAAGGCTTTGGGTTCAGGAGGGATCACCCAATTTTTTTCCTTCTCAGTCTGCAATCGATGCATTTGCGTAGATGCTGTTTGACATATGCTGGTGTTCCCAAGATAACACCTGGAGTCCCAGTTATTTTGGCAGATGCGTAAACATGAACTTGTTTACTCATATGGATTTCTTCTGAGTTTTAGGGCTTATTTGGGTAAGAGATCTGCACAGAGAGAGTCAACAGGAAGGCAATTGTTTTAATGGAGAAAGAAGAGCCCTTCAAATGTCCAAAGCAGGTACAAAATGGTGTATCCCATTGGCTTTCAGCAAGAAGGAGATTTGCTTTTGTACCTTTGAAAATCTTCTTGCAAACACCTAATGCCACCATCATAGTTGCTGTCAACTGATCAGCATTTTGCTGGCCTCTTGGAAACACTTAGTGTACGGAGCATCTATGGGGACAAGAAGAGAGTCTCACTTCTATCCAATGTCATTCCTGTTTAAGCTGAGGGCTACCCGTGAAGCAGTTAAAAGATGGTTTCATTGCTTTTACCTATCCTAGATTATCTCAAATATAAAGAAGTAAAAATAACCAAACAAAAAATCCCACTGGTGTCTGGAAATTAAAAACAAAATGTCTCAACATTTTGGGTTTATCTCAGAGAGGACAACATGCAGTGTATAACCTGCCATGGCATAGTGAAGCTTTAAAGCACTTAGGAGTGATATTACTCTCCAGTCCCAGCCCTTGAACTGCAAGTGCTGCTGATGGTATTCAGTGGAGCCAGCTGTGACATATGGTCTTTTTAAGGGCCTAAGGTTTTGAGAAGCGACACTTTGGAAAACACATTAATGAGGACTTCCCAGAAATGCGTTCATTTTAGAGCACCATTGCTTTTTGCAGTGTTAGAGAGTGGATCAGATGTCACCCAGAATGAGATCTACATGGTCAGGCCTCCAGGCCGGGTCCTGTGACCATGGAAATAAGTGGCAAAACTCATGGTGATTTCACTAGGGAAGGGAAGACCTAGCTATGAAAATGGTACATTAATGTCTAAAGCAGGATACTGAACAGAAATTGTGTCAGCTTTTTAAATCATGTAGTGAAGATTGTTTGTAGGACATCTGGAGTAGCTTGGGAGGTGTCAAGAGACATTCTGTAGCAAATACTCATTTAAATGATTCGAAATAACATTGGAGCTGACACATCAAACTACAGATTTACACTCACGCACAGGAAAAAATACATTTATGTGCAGCAATTCCAGGGAGTGCAGAAATAAGTAACAGGGGTTATAGCTAAAAAATGTTGTGATGCAGTGAATTCAAAACTGAGGGTCATTCACAGGTCAATTTGTAGGATTGATCTCAAGAAAATGCCCACAACTGTCACTGGAATTGTTTCACATTTTTGAACTTCTAGCATAGAACAGGTAATGGTGTTTGTATCTGGTTTGAAGTGGCTGAAGTTATAGTGGTGCTATATGCAGACACATTGTGGTGATGAAAGCTAAGAAGAAAAGTATTTTTTCGTTATTTAATTCCTTGATTTACTCAAGCTCACTAGAAAAAGGTTTTCTTGGTATGGGATCCTGCTG
Source organism: Steatornis caripensis (assembly GCA_013398225.1). Taxonomy (NCBI): domain Eukaryota; kingdom Metazoa; phylum Chordata; class Aves; order Caprimulgiformes; family Steatornithidae; genus Steatornis; species Steatornis caripensis. The sequence continues at coordinate 212,909 of VZSC01007216.1, forward strand.
GTCCCATTGTTTAATAGCCTTTTATTTTTATCAATTGTTATTCCAACATTTATGCATATCCTGGGAATTTTTAGTGTCGAATTGATCTAAACAAACAGAGAAAAAAAATAAGATCAAGCCAAATCAAAATTTAAAGAAAAAAGCTACTAGAAGAATACAAAATAAATGTAAGAACTGAAGTCAAGCTGAATTCTTCAGTTTTCATTTCTTCCATTTCGTAACTTTGAAATCTTAAATGGAAATAAAATTGGTTAACTTTCCAATTCCCTCTTTGCTTTTGAGAACATCAAAACAGATATTTATGATCCTACTTCTTTTAATTTAATTTTCTGTTTTTGTCAAAACCCAAGTGACATTTTTGCTGTCCTCAACAGATTTTATTTTTTTTTTTTATCCACAAATTCAAAAGAAAAATTCCTCTAGGTATGCCTTCTTATTTATATATGTCCTTCAAATACTAGGATATAAGAATTTTCTTTTGAAACATTTTATGCTTCTCCAGCTATTTAACACAAAGCAAAGGATCAGAAAGAAATAAAACTATGTAACCTGTAAAATTTAGTATAATAAAATTTTATGTTTAATGACTAAAAATCTAGGTAGATTAATGTGAGAGCTTCAGGGAAGAACTGCACTGCTATCTAGAAAAAACAAAGCCATAGCTATGTAGATGATACATAGTGAAGTTCACCAGCCGAACAACTTCGATACATCCTGCAACGGGTTTTTCTTTTCACTCCTGTCTGCAGAAACTAAGATGAAATTTTGACATCTTAACTCTTGTCATATATCTGCTTATTTGAAAGTGCCTTCATTTACCAGAATAGATTATTCAGCTCTTGCATGTTCTTCAGTGCCCGAGGAATGGTAATGAGACTATTGACTTGCTTTGGAAAGGATGCAAAGTGACTGCCACCAAGTTGGACTTTCCAGCATTGAGAAGCTGGTATTGCTTTCATCTAAATCTCTGCAGTGAGGCTTCTGTTGAACATATTTAGAAGTGCTGCTAAAATCTGCTCACTTGCCTACCTGGCAAGATAAAAGAACCTTCTTTTTATATGAGGAAACATTTGAAAGCTAATGTTAGCCAGTGAACTCTCCTTTCTTTGGCAGGATCTCAGCTGCTGTACTCCCAAACTCTGCTGCAATGGATTACCTTTCATTTGTATTTTCTTACGCAGTCCATCCTGACATGGATTGTTCTTTGTGCTAGAGCTGTAATGGATGAGATAGTCTGAGAACAGGACACGTGTTGTTCTGTCCCCACTGGCTTGCTACTTAGCAGCCCTCCCTTGAAGATGCTGGTAAGTCTGTATTCTAGAGAGTAAGGGAGGCATATGGGCATGCCAGTCTGTCCTGTTATTTTGTTCAAAAAGGTCTGCACATATATTAAAGCAAAACAAAACAACCTTTGTGGTATTTGTTGGAATGGTGAAATATCTTAGATACTGGCTAAGCATACTCTGGGAAGTGACTTTATTAAGTGGCATTGTGCAGTTCCCCATCTCTGGCATCACAAATATACTTTTTCAGAAGTTCACAAAATACCGTGGGGTTTTTTTTGGCTTGATTTGATTTTTTTCCCCCTAATTCCAGCTAAATCATGTAACTGGTACATCTCACATGGGATTTGCCCTAATCTCAGCCTTGCAATTAGAGCCTGCGTTCTGAAGGCATCCTCCCAGTCCTGGCCCTGTGTGACTGTAGTGGCATCACCGGCAGCTGTGGTACTTCTCTGAGCTTTGTTACTGCCTTGTAAAGTTGAGACAATATTTTCTGAGACAGAGAACCATATGGCATAGACAATAGGATAGATCCCTTATATCTTATAAATTATTTTCTAGGATTTCTTAGGTTCTTGCAATAGGAGGAAATATACTTGGCCAGGAAATTTCATTGGACCTCTAAGATAATTGTCATAGCATTGCTTGTGCCCCTGCAACTAAACTCATTTTCTCTCCTCAGTACAAAGCGACCTCACCCATGCTGCCTATTTGCAACAGTCCTGAACCCTGCACAATCTTGCAGAAGTGGCTTGAGTCAGTGCTGTGAGTGCAACTGAACCCTCTTTTAAGCGTGGCTGAGGATCATAGAATGGTTTGGGTTGGAAGAGACCTTAAGGATCATCTAGTTCCAACCCTGTCATTGGCAGGGACACCTTCCACTAGACCAGGTTCCTCAAAGACCCATCCAGCCTGGCGTTAAATGCTTTCAGGGAGGGGGTGTCCACAATGTTTCTGGGCAACCTCTTCCCGTGTCTTACCACCCTCATGTGAAGAATTTCTTCCTAATAGCTAATCTAAATCTACCCTCTTTCAGTTTAAATCCATTACATCTCACCCTATCACCCCACACCCTTGCAAAAAGTCCCTCTCCAGCTCTCTTGTAGGCCCCCTTCAGGTACTGAAAGGCTGTTCTAAGATCTTGAGAGAGACTTCTCTCCTACAGGCTGAACAACCCCATCTGTCTCAGCCTATCTTCATAGGACAGCTGCTCCAGCTTCCGATCATCTTCATGGTCCTCCTCTGGACTTGCTCCAACAGGTCCATGTCCTCCGTATGTTGGGGACCCGAGAGCTGAACACAGTACTCCAGGTAGGGTCTCAGAAGAGTAAAGGGAGAGAATCCCCTCCCTCGACCTGCTGGTCACGCCTCTTTTGATGCAGCCCAGAACACTCTTGGCCTTCTGCACCGCAGGTGCGCATTGCCGAATCTGCTGTGTCATCTCAGTGTGAGTCCAAAGTGTCACCTGAGGAGAGTTAAGATAAGCTTAGACCAGAAAGACTCAGCCCAAGAGACTGTGAGAGCCATGCCATATTCCCAACCAACCTTGTGCCCTATTTTCTGTCATGTATGTCCTCCTGTTTTCTGTGTGAGTGGTGCAACACTTTCTTTCTATTCTTCCTTTCTCCTTCTCCTGTACTCTGGAAATTGCAAAACTTCTCAAGCTCAATATTCATCTCCTGTATGACTCCACCTCTGCCATGGCTTCTCCATCTGCACCTAGGGACTTCTCCTGTCTGTAGATACTCTGCAACATGCAATGAAAAAGAGTGTCTGTTAAGACCAGCCTAGTCAATATGAGTATAGATGCAAAAATCCCCTCTGGATCTCAGTCGATGACACTATGAGCAGCTACTGTTGTCCCTGCTCAGCAGCACCAGGGAGGCAGAGGTCAGAGCAGTAACAGGGAAGCACCAGGCCAATGAGTCCAACATTAAGCAATTGGCTTAAATGAAATATGAACAGAGATATTGAAACCATAGAGAACTTTCTGCATAAGTCAAAAGAAAGTTGCCACTGATGTGAAAGGTATCTCAGCCTCTCCACAGAAATCGATGGATTTGTTTATTTCTAAAGTAGCCCTGACAAAACTAGTATATTGTAGTCACTAACCTCCGGTGGCAACTGACTCCACCAACATGAAGCGTAAGAACCCCCGAAAGGCACATCCTATTGCATTATATCTAACACTCTAGGAGAAGCAATGAGCCTTCAGCAGTAGGCTGCAAAACAAGATGAGTCTTATAAAGGAAGAACAGCCAACTGTGTAGTTAGGTCTAATCCTTTCCCAAATTGGAACCTAACCAGAGAGGAGCAATTTGGCATTTGAATTTAAATAGGCTGTTCCCAAAAATGTGTGTCATGGCATAAAGCACCCAAAAAAAAAAAAAAAAAAANTTTTTATTTGTGCAAAGAGAGCATATTTGGAAAATCTACAGTATTCTAACTCTCAACCAGAATGGGGAAGAAGCTATGGTAGACCTAAACCTCCCTACAGACTGCCTTTGTGTGTAACTTAAGAAATGTAGTGAAAAGACAGAAAAATGAAAAAAAAAAAAAAAAAAAAAAAGCAAAGAGAGATGTCATGTTTGAATGAAGCATTTTACATTCACAGTTTGACTTTCGATGTGGTCTCATGGTAATTTAGAATGAAACAATGCTTGACATGTGGAAATTACTACTTTTCCAAATGTACGTAACTTAAACTTCATATGTTAAGAAAAAATAATCATGTGATTCAGTAACAATGCAAGGGTGTGTTTTATGTGAAGTGAGTATAATCCATATATGCAGATATGGAACTTCAAAAGAACTAAAAGGTTACAAAAATAATTTATTGGTTAGCAAACATCAAAATTAATGTCATTTATGTAACTTATTTCTGTTCTCCTATGTATGTGTTTTGGTACAATATAATCTTCAGTGATCTAATCCACGTGATGTTATGCACAGGATGGTGAGTGTTCAGTAAACAATCATTTGTCCTTTCCATCTTCACCAACATGTGGTCACAGGTCTTATTTACTGCACCCCAGTGAAATCCTATTCTGAATTTAAAGTTAATCACTTCATTGTGAGCTTCCATGTCTCAACCATAGCATATCTGAATTCATCTCCTGAACATCCCTTTTACGTGGGAAGAAATTTACTCATTTATGAATGAGGACCTGAAGTGCAGAAATGAAATTGTCAAAAGTGATTATTAGCATTTAAATGCCAAATTATGCATGGTTATGGCCTGTTTTTTTTCAGCAGGCTGAGCTAGATAATAGTCTGTGTGTTCAGAACAGATTTTAGCAGCAGATGTGCATGCCCAGAATTTTTGGAGAAACCCAAAGATTTGGATAGTTACTTGCCCTATGAGTGGAAGGCAAGGGAAACATGAAGAGGCATTCCCTTCGCCTGCATTTGGTATCAGCTTGTGAGATGAAGATAGGAGCAATTGGATGGATCATGCTTCATGCAGGTGACATTTCTAAAGAATCTTAAACTTCTGGAGAATTTAGAAGTGTACATCCTTATGCTTACAGTGAGCATAGGCAAATATAGCCTTGCATCTTGGCCAAATGTATTTTTGAGATGAATGACAAAAGCCATATACTTGATGCCATTGCCAGTATTACTTCCCTGTTTGAAAAATGGTTACGTTAGAATTTCTGAGCAAAGCATGTAAAGAGTACTTTAGTATTGGGGAAAAAAACGTAAAGTTTCAACAGTTTACTGAGTTTGCATCTCAATAAGCTGATCTATGGTAATCAACAAGCAAAGAATGACCCTCATTGAACGGGAGGTAAAGATACACATAATGTTTCAAGCATTTCTGGCAGCTAGTAATTCTGGGTAAGCTCATTTGAATGGTTATGTGCCCCCCTTATGGCATCATCAATGAGGCTATTAAAGCTAAGGTTATTTAGAGGAACGGATACAGTAGCACATTGTGAACTTGGGAGAAGAAGAGAAGAAAATTTTAAAATGTCAGCAAAATAGAGAGAAAAAGAAGGCAAAAAATGCCAAGATTTTTACAAAGCTGGTTCATTCCTCCTGCTGTTCAGAGATAACCAGTGATCAAAACTCTATGATAAACTGTATGACAGTGGAGATAAATCCTTGGGGAGCAGAAAATCAAACTTGAAATAAAGGTAGGCAACTTCAGCATAGAAGGTGGGAACACTGTACAGTCTAATTGTAGAATAAATGCGTATGAAACAAATGATACTAAAATAAATGGGTCACTGTCTTCAACAGTTGTTGTTATAGAATTTTGAGCTTATATCATTCACTTGTGTGATAAAATTCTAATTCTGCCATCTGCTTGTTGTGCGGCTCTGTAAGCCATTTGAACTTCTCATGGCTTAATTCACTGTCTTCAAAATGCATGTAAGGACTCTTAAACTGTCTCTTACATTAGCCACTTCAAACTCAAAACACAGCAAAATTCCTCTGGGATGAAAGCCTGAGTATGTCATTCTCCAACTCAATGAGATTTTTTATTAACAACTCATTGTACATGGAATCATACATTAATTATGGGAACAGTAGTGTGAAGGAGACCTTCTGGCCTCTTAGAACAGAGGATATTGTTTCTGGGTTTCAGAAATTTGCCTCTTCTTTGTAAATTCCTTTGACTGTGAAAATAACTGAATTCATAGCTTTTCCTTACACTGTGACTCATTTTGGGTTGAGCACCATTTCAGAGTAGAAAAGTTTATGTAATGTCTGACTCTTTCACGCTAGCATGAAATCTTACGAGAGTAACATACAAAGGTAAATAATAAAAAAAACCCTTTTAAATAAGAATGTATACAAACTTCACAAGACATGAAGGTGAAAATGATCTATAATGCCATCATGCTGCCACAGCACAGTCATTCCACATGATACTGCAGAAAGAGGCTCCTGTCTAACTGAGGTGCTATTGTGAAGTGACTTGTCTAGTTTTGTTATAAATGTATCTTGCTGCAGGATTTTCACCTCTCCCCTCCTCTAGAACATTACGGATTTATATGTCAAGTTTTATTCTCACTCTTCAGCCTGTAACCTCCTTGGCTCGAGTTAGACTGGAAACACAGAAGAAGAGCATCACTGAGCTGTGATGCAGGTATTCAGAATAAAATGCAAACTACTCTAAATGTAAGATTAAAATACTTCCTCCCCTACCCTGACAAAATTCTCATTTCATACTAATCTCTAATTCTCCAAGTTGGGTTTTAAAACTATTAACACTGAAGACATGATATCCTTTCAAGTGGCTTTTGAATATTTTTACATTAAGGTGGATAACATTATTATCTATACCTTTAGCCAGTTGCTTTGCTAGCTAAGACCTGAATGGCATTACAGGGCAGTGGGTTTCACAGTCCAGATATAGGTATAAAGTGTGAGATTCATCAGTCATTTTGAATACAGCTTTTCTATATAATAATATTTATTCTTACTCTGCATTTCTATACATTTCTGAATTAATTCTGAGTCACAAATTAACTTCAGTAAAATATTATTATTTTACATGCTTTCAACTACATTACCATGTCATTGAATTTGCATAATAAGCGTCCTGATCTTTTTCTCTTGTTTGGGAGAGTATTTTCCTCTTATCAATCATTCCGTCACCACACATCTCTTGACCTCACTCTGTTTTGTGCTCTAAATGATTGACCTGCCACCTCTAACTTTACATTCGCCTCTTGCAAATTCTTACCACGTTCCAAAATCATTTGGGAAAATTAAAGACGTTACACTTCTCATTTTTTCCCATAAGTTAGTTGCTCAATCTTACTTTGATATTTGTTGTCCTTGTTCTGACATTTGTACACCTACTTTGCCGTAAAGAGGAAAAGTAATCTGAACTTTAGAAGAGGACATGTATCATTTGGGTTAGATGATCACTGTAAGTCCCTTCCTACTGAACTATCCTACCCTACCCTACCCTATCCTATCCTACCTTTCAGTATGTCGTATCTTACTAAGTAAAATTACTTTCTCAGTCTTGGGCTGAACTCACAAGTGAATGTGGTTTTGAGGTTTTTACTGATGTAGAGTTGTAAAGCACTCATGGAATAGCTGATTTGCTTGCTTAATTCTAAACAAATGAAAGGCATTTCTCCTACTTATACTTACCTGTGTAGTTTAGCTTCAAAAATGTCACAGTTGCTGCCTTTCTTCTTACGATTTTGTTGTTCTCCAATGCCTCAAGTGGTTAGAACCACAACTTAGGCTGATTTGTAGTGCTCTAGAGTGGTCTGTGGGCATTTGTCATTTCTGGATAGCTTTTCAACTGTGTAAAGTAAAGTATTCAAAGCAATTCTGTAGCTTTTGTGTCTCTGGGAAGTTTGCATAGGTCTGTACCTACTCCTTTAGGTGCCAAGGTACCTTCAAAAACTTTGCCTTAGCAGGATTTCCGCTGAACTTGATGTGTTGGCTGGTATATAGCTTCATGGCTGAATGCTGGTAGCATATCCAGACAACTTCAAGACCCTTAGCTCTTGAAAGCAATCTGAGAACAATTAGATGAAGGGAATTGCACAGCTTTGCCATTAACACAACCTCTGCTATTCTTAGTACATTCGTATTTTGCACAGTGAGTCACAAAAATGCAGCAAGAAACAACAAAGAGGATGTCAAGTTCCATTACTGTACTAAGATGGTGGATGACAAGGGCATCTGGCTGATAGAACAGTACAGAAAATTGCACTTTGTCTGGCAATTAAGGGAACAAAACAGGAAAATGTCAATGTCCTATTTATGTTTAACTTCAAAAAATACATACGATTTCTGCCTGGGGAAGTTCTGTAGGTGGATGCCTGCCTTGTAGTCCTGCTTAAGCAACATTTTGTGTTCAAAGTGGGGTAGTAAACCAGGTAATAAAATATTCATCTCGCTAAAGTTCTGTCTTTTTTTTGGTTTTGCTGTAAAAAAAAAAAAAATTCCCATTGCTGACTAGTTTCAGCTTGGGAGTTGATGTAACCACTCATTTCAAGCTGTAATTAACATTTTGGGTTTTTTTTCCTTTATCTTATTTGTGATTTTGAAAAACACATCTTCCTTCTCTCAAACTAAACACAAACCACAATTAAACCAAGTCAGTTTATTAAAATCCAGTGAGTTTTCATTTATTTTCACAAATGGAATGGAATTCAAAGGAAGTCTTGGCCACTCTGTGCCAAGGTGGAGGTCATGAAGACCATGCAGTCTGCTGTGATGAAGCTACACAAAGCAGTAACAGCAGCAGAACTTGGTGAACTGGGACTCAAATTATATAGATTATACATTTCCTACAGTTTCTCAGGCTACTAATTACACTATAAAAATGTTCAATGTTATCACTTAATTGTTCTTAATGACTTTATATGTAACAAGACAGTGCTAAAAGAGAAAATATAATAGATATTTTATTCCCTCTTTCTTTGAAATGTTTTACCAAAGGAAGAGGAAAGCACCCCACAATTTGCACGTATTTTAAAGGCATAAACCCTATCAAGGCGATCCTGGGAGGCACACAACATCCAGCAGGATTTTGGAGCTTCTTCAGTAGAATAAGTGAGGTTTTCAGGCACTTGCATCCTTGGAATAAGACATTGAGGAAAATGGGCTTGAGGATCTGTTTCAAAAGGTTTAAGAAGTAGTTACTCTATCTTTTCATTCTCACTTTTCATCTGGAAATTTCTGCACCTATATGGATTTGGCATTACTGTCCTCAGCTTAGTACGTTTTCATGCTTAGCTTAAATTATTAGCTGGAAATGACTGTAATGGCATGCACTCTTTCCCCTAAATCAGTTTTGGGGGCAGTAACTCTTGGCAGAACACCACTGAAGCTTTTTTATCACTGTAGGTGTTCTCTATTGTAAAACACTTAAGCGAGACTTGGACTGTCCAATTTCAACTTTGTCACTCTAGGTTCCATGTGGTCCTCCTGGATCTAGATAGAGCATTTGGTACCCCATCCCATCCTTAAAAAAAGAATACTAGATAGAAAGTTGTATTCTTGAGATAAGGCAATAGCCAAATGAACTTCAAACGTCAAGTCCACAAAGCCACGTCTAGCATGTTACACCTGAGCCCATGACAGATGTTTCTCTTTCAAGCTTTCTCTTCTGAAGTCTCTTACTCAAATATGATATGAAGGCAATAGGGTAGAAGGCTTTCAAATGCAAATACGAAGAGGCAAATGGCATGTAGCAGAAGGTGATAGATGTGCTGGTGAAGGAATGTTTAGCTTTTCTTTTGTATAATGTTTCATGGATATGTCAAAGTGTGAGACTCTGGTGATGTTGGTTCTGAGAAGACAACAGACATGTTGTGAGCAATCCAGATCTGATTGACTTAGAGGCCGCGTGGCTCTAAGTCGGATGTAAACACGGAAGTGGAGAAGGCTGACGCATGTGCATGTACTGCGCATGCTCAGCATT
>VZSC01007217.1:3344-34812 GCA_013398225.1 Steatornis caripensis
TTTTTATTACTATTATTACTGTAGCTAGATTAAAGCTGTTTTAACTTTTCTAACCCATAAGTCTCTTCACTTTTCCTCTTTCCCCCTTTTGAGGTGGGAGGGGGTTAACAAAGAGCATGTGTTTTCTGTTTAATAACTAGCCCAGCTTTAAACTGTGAACGACACCAAAGAAATGTAAACTCTATTGAACTGATATATCTGTGCTAAAGAAAATTTCTGTCAAGTCCTTCAGGAGGTTTCTCTTCTACTTGAGAAACTCTGTAGTCATCCTTTCTCTGAGGATAAAACAAACTCTTGACAATTTGCTGTAATTTAGTTTCTTGGAACCTAGTAGTTCTGTTGCTGTTCCTTAGTGCTCTTGAAGACAAAACTGGATTTCCCATAGAAATTCCTAGTACTGAGTCAATCAGTACACAGTACTGTCTTGAGTGTACTTCTGTGAATCTGAACTGTTGCACACAGAAGATTGGGAGATACCTTGTTGTCTCTTTTTTCTTCTCTACCCTCTTGAAATCAGAGAAATCAGGCTGGCAAAAATATTGGACGGGAAACTTTATTACAGTAAGTTGCAATCTACCCTGTTGAAGCAAATAGTATGAAAAACAATAAAATTTATTTTCAAATCAATTATTAAGACATTTCTATACATCAGAAGACAGGAAAATTCCTAAAAATAATTTTCATTTAGCTTCTGTGACTACTCCTTCCCTATAAATAGAAGTACAAAAACATTCTACCACAAATAAAGAGAAAAAGGAGGGAAATTCATTACATGGTCTTTATGGCCAGATCAGGTGTCTTTTCTATTCATCTGAGGATACAAACAGAAACACTTGGGAAAGTGTTTTCCCTGATAAGGAAACGTGTTTTGATGGTAAATAAGAAATCACTGTACAGCATGAGGCTTCTCAAAGTACCAGATGTCTATAGTGATTTTGTAAATTATCAGAAAGTAACAAGAACACTGCATGTCAGTCAGTAAGCAGCAATTAAAGCTGGCATACTGATTACAGGCAGGGAAGAAGGTTCTCTGGGTGACGGATATGTCCTTTGGTTACTTGTGCAGTACCGAGTTAAAAAAAAGAAAATCTATGGCTTCACTTCAAAATGAACTAGTAAAACCACTTCATTTCTAAGAACTAAATATAATGAACTTCAATTTGTAGAAGAAAGGTTTAATGGGCTTTCAGTTATCTAGGCTTTCTTTTTTTGCCCTTGCTGTAAGTGAATTGGAATTTCAGGAGTCTTTCCAGGACAGTGGTTGTTTAAATATGTGATGAATAACATATGAACCATCAGACTTAGGCTCTTATCCTTCCTGGGACTTAATCTGCTCAACCTCTTTTATGAACAGGGTGTGAGGAAAAAAAAATGGAAGAACCTACTAGAGTTTATGCTTTTAACTCAGTACTGGAAGTTGTCTTAACTCAGATCCAGGAATGAAGAACATCTTCCAAAATTGTGCCTTGGGTTTTTTGCTTTCCCTTTCATTTTTCCATTCATGTGTCCCACTAGAGACAGGGAGAGACAAAAACATGCAGGCTTCCCTGTTAACCGAGTATCCAGCACTTAGATGTCTGTCACTTACTGCTTGTTTTGGATGCTACAAATTGCCATCTTGCTTTTCCTTGGAAAAATGAAGAAACAGTGAAGCAAATCAGGTTCTTGGAGAAAACATTTTGTGTAGCCTCAACTCAGCAGTTGAACATAGGAGCCCAGACCGTTGTCAGTTGTACAGATGCGGAGAAAAGTAAATTAATTCAGATTTTAACAGATGGGTAATCTGCAGGCTCTGTTTCCTTCTTCTGCCCACCTTTCTGCAAGATTTAAGGGTTAATTTATTAAGAGATGGGATACTCCAGGTTATATTGGAGCTCAGCATTCAGATTAATTCAGCTGACATTTCTACGCTGGGCCTTTACTTCTCTGTGATCAATGCGATGTTTCAAGTTTAAATAAACTTGAAAGCCTCAGATCAGAGACAGATGCAGGCTATTTTATCCACTTACAGTATTTCGAATAGTGCAACCAAATTTGTGTAATCCCCCGCTCCCTTTCAGTATGAAAATCAGCCAGCAAGTGGCAAAGTCAGGACAGTGTTTTTCAGCACAAAAGTGACCCTCAGTTTTGCCCATGTATATCTGATGTGTTTGACTTCATCTGCAACTCACTGAGTCATACTTATGACAGAGCTGATAGAAATAATACTTACTAGTGTTAGGAGATGTGGTAACCTGTATGATCTGAGTTATAATTTCAAGTTTGGCTTATCCCTTCTGATTATTTATGTTGATTTGTGTTAGCTATGTTTATGTCTGTTTTATAGGTACTGTGCTAAAATGAAATGTTGAAGACAGACGTGTTAATCCTTCAAAGGCAATATAAATTTCCTCTGGAAAATTTGGAAAATACATTAGACTCCCATGGTGCTTTATTAAGTAGGATGCAAGACATTCAAAGATACCGTTAGGATTGGGCTGGGAGAAGCAGTGACTGAGTTATTTCAAAATTTCACAACTAGTCCTTACCTTAAGAATTTTTGTGCCTTATTCAGAGTTGCTGTAATCAAAGAAGACAGTCTGCTGTAAGCCAGAGAGACAGGAAAGGAGCCTTGTAGGCTAGCAAATAGACTAGAAACACTGCACCAGCCTTATGGAGAAGAACTGCAAAAAGATTTAATGATGCTGACTGAAGAAAGAGTTAGCAGCTTAATGTCGGTGCAGACAAACTGCAAGTGACACATACAGGTGGGGAAAACAATCCTCCCGCATGCAATGGTGGACTCTAAAATGTAGATTATGTTGGGAAATTTTTATTGTACCCCTTGAGGCAAATTAAACACATATTTGTGCAAAAATATAAAGATATTTAATGAGCAGTGCATTGGGCAGAGTCCTACCACCACAAGTGGTTCTGCAAGGAGTCTGTAAAGATGCAGCATGAACTGATTCCTTACATACACTTACAGCAGCTCCAGTCCTGTGAGGGTTGGCACGGGATGCATCAACCCCACCTTGGGTCCATCCCCCAGTGCCAGATCTATTTACCAAAAGTGGCCCCTGAGCACTCGGTATTCCACAATTGTCACAAGACAATACTGCAGCATTTCTTACCTCATCAGCAAACTTCACTGCCTGGCAGAGAGTCCTTCTGTCTCTGCCATCCCAGCTTCCAGCTAGTTTAACCTCTTCTGCAGATGGATGTTCTTGCCTGCTGTGTCAGGTCGTTCATTCCTTGGTCACAAGTTACTGTTGGAATTTCCCTTTCAGTTACTGCCCTGCAAATGGATCTTAGAAGCATAACAGGTCTATGAGAATGTCAGCTCAGACCTTAGCTTTGGCCAAAAGCTAAACAGGACGCTAAGAACTGCTTGAAGAAGTCTGGAGAGCAAAGCTGAGACATTCCAGTGCTGCTGCTTACGTCTGGCATGCCTCAGCTTAAATACTTCTTGCAGTTCTCATCGCCTCCCTTTTGGGAAGAGCTACAGCAGAATGGGAGAAGGCAGAAAGGACAACGAAGCTGCCCAAAGGTGGGGAATAGCCTCTGTTCGAAGAATCACCGGGGAGATGGAGNTACTTCTTGCAGTTCTCATTGCCTCCCTTTTGGGAAGAGCTACAGCAGAATGGGAGAAGGCAGAAAGGACAACGAAGCTGCCCAAAGGTGGGGAATAGCCTCTGTTCGAAGAATCACCGGGGAGATGGAGACTCGGGGGGCTGGGAAAGAGGCTCTTGGGAGAGGGAACATCCCAGAGGGTTGTTAAATCCTGAGTAGCACAGAAAGGGAAAACTGGAGGGCATCTTCACTGGCCCCTTCAGGACACAAATTAAAGGCAACAAACGAATGTAGCAAGCAGGAGATTCACAGTAGGGAACAGGCGATTCCTCCTGCAGCACACAGTTAAACTCTGGAATTTCTTGCGGATGCTGTAATGTACATGAGTTCAAAGTGTAACTGAATTTTGTTATATTAAGCACAAAAGGGCTTGTTTGGGTATATGCAGGAAATTTCACTGTATGCTTTGCCTGCTCTTATATTCTTACCAAGGTGTCCTTTACTAGCTACTGTTCAAGAGAAAAACAAACCTGTTAGATATTTGGTCTGATCCAATACAGCCATTTCTAACTACTTTTGGCTAACCAGTTGAGAGCATGCTCACAGTGTGGTGCAATCCTGTTTCATTCCCTTAAGCTAGTATAATAAAAAAAAAAGCACCAGGACCATAGTGTACATTGGGCTTCTCAGTTTGCTAATTGCTACTGGCTTAAATCTTAGTATTTGAAATAAAGTGATGAAGAAACTACATTCACATATTTTTTCCTTTTTTTGTAAGTCAGCGAGACATTTTGTAAGACGACCAAGGTGGCAGAAGTCAGGTACCCAGTATACCTCCAACTAGTTCAGAATAGGGGTGCACCAAGTGTCATACTCTGTTGGAGTTCACATACAGGATGATTCAGAGGAGAAGGCAAAAAAATTTGTACTGAGCAATCCTTTTTACCAGCACTTCTTTTTTTTCAGAAGTTCACCCAAAGCTTCATTAGTCACAGCTTTATTTGTGCTCTGAAGCATGAATGTCTATACACTATGTACATTTAAACTGCTGATTATAGGCACTTGGAGAAAGTCTGCTCCCCCGCCCTCGCTAGACCCTGTCACTAATATAATTAACAAAATCAGATGGATTTATGGGTACCCTCCTAAATACGCTTGTGCAAGCATGTGTGACGGCTAAACAGCTTTTGACACTAGTTAACAGTGGTTAAGTGACAGAAAACTTAAAGAATTGAAGTGGCAGATACATATGGATGGGAGAGTCCCCTGACACCAAGGCCATTAATCAGAGGAGAGGCAGACAGCACAGCCCGTCCTCTTGTGGCACACCTCCTCCCTTTCTTATAAATACGTGAGCATATATGTGTGCGCATGTAAATAGATATGTCTTTTTCTTAACTTTGCTTCTCACCTTACTTTTGTCACTGTTTGTTCTATAGTGACTTAAACAGGAGAACTTTTGAAAACTTCTTCTGCTAATAACATGCCACTTTTCTGAGGAACGTAAAAAACAAGATTGACCTATTATTGAAAAATCAGAAGTGGTGGGATGGACAAGTAGGCAGAATAGTCTTTAAGCTGGCACGTAGTCAGGTGAAAACAGCAAAACACGTGTCCTGCAGGCTCTGTGAAGGGTTTGGGGACCTTCGCTGTCAGGAACCTCATCTTGAACAGTTCCTTGATGCAGAGTCAGGAGGAAATCCTTCCTTTTGAAGACAAAGTGTAAGAAGAATTGTGGTAAACTGAAAATATTTCCTGTTGTGGGCTTTGCCTTACAAACGCAGACCACACCTAAGTTTTATTTACTTTCCTCTCCTCCTGAGAAGAGAGGTGAGTGCTGTAAAACTCTTGTGGATGCAATTAATATCACAGAACTGATATGTTCAGGTTTTCTGAGGCAGCAGAGGATCCTGCCTGAAGACTTCCCTCAGCACAAGGGTATCCCTACTAAGGTAAAAGGAAGGATGTAAAGAAGACATCACCCTTCACAACCACCCCTTAGCTTTGCTGGCTTCCCAGCCACGTTTCTGCTAGCTGGTGCAAGGGCAAGCAGGCAAGAGGCTAGAGGGAACTGTCAGGGCTGGGCTGTGGCAGCATGATGGGCTTACATCTGTAGCCTGACATTTAAAGGCAGCCCTCAGGAAATTTTAACACACTCTGAGGTCTACCTGTCAGAGATCAAGGACCTGCAATCTCCCCCTGCTGGCTGTTCTTCCCTCTTCATTTCACCTAAGCTCTCCAGTGGAGAGTTAGCCTTTATGTTTAAAGATTAATCTAGAAAGACCGCTGTTGGAGTTTTAATAATTAAAGGCTACACTTACAAAGCCAGCTTAGAGGAAGCTGTTTCTTATGTCATGCTGTTTTTTTAATTTCATGGGAGAAGGAGAGTGAACAACAATAATTGCACTTTCATTGCTTTGAAAAGTGACTAGAGCTTTAACATCAACTTTGCAGTTTATATCATATCCCAGATAGGAACTTTGGCCTCTGGTGCTTACTCCTGGTGACAGCACCTAATGATATCTGTATTTTAACTGCAGATGGTGCTGGAGGACACACACTTGCTCTAGCCAGCCATGAATTAGTGAACCTGCAGGTGAGGTAACTCGGAGAAGAACAACTCCTCTATTTCATAGGTATTAAAATCTGGGCAGAAGAAAAAGCTTGAGAATTTTATGTCTGCACTCTCCCTGCTCCTAACCGTGTGATAATAAATGTAGAAAACAATTATTGCTTTTGCATTTTAAATTCAATTTTCAAAGCCAGGATGACCTCAAAGAAATAGATTGAGATGGTTTTGTTTATTACAAGGCAAATCACCTTAACATACTGATAAAATGAAGCTGTCATTTTTGACATTGTTATAATGGTGAATCAAGTCACACAGCAAAACTACACCCTCAGTCACTTTTTCATACTACCATATCACTAATTGAAATATTACATGATGTGGGAGGGTAGCAAAAGAAAACAATTTCCAGAAACATAATGTTGTGACAATGCAAGAGTCAATGAGATCAAATATATTATGGCGTTCCAACATTCGTAACTCCATAATGTACTTGGAACTACGTTATGGAAAAAAGAAAGCATAAAGCAGTATAAAGGCAGGTTAAAGTCTTGTTCAACATATGATTTGATACACCCTCATCTTTGAGAATCATAGCTAAAATAAGGTATGAAGTGAGTTGCTCACAGTAATTATTAGTAGGCTTGGGTTTTAATTCATCTGTATTCTTGTGAAACATGAAGGATCCCAGTGCAGTAAAAGTGGTGAGAAAACTGCTATTCATGTCCAGGTTCAGTAGTGCCATGTGAAAATTATAAAAGGAATAGATTGGGGCAGGGCGGGGGGGAGTAAACAAATAAACCTGGATGTAACATTTGTATACAGAGTGATCAGTGTTCTTAAATAGTGAAATATTTCATGTCTTATTAGCAACACAACATTGAAGTGACAGATTGCCAAGTAAAGCGAGCAGTTATAGTCTGACAACGCAACGTGAGCCATTACGCAGTGATGTCTTGAAAAGCACACTTCCTTTGGTTTAGCTCATGCTATGAGAGGATGCACAAAGTGCAAAGTAGATGGGTGAGTTGCAAATAGTCAAATTTATAATGCAAACAACACATAATCTGATTTTATTAGAAGAGAAAAAATGTAAATACATACAGAGCGGCCTAATAAAGGATATTCTGCCATTACCGATTATAGATTTTCTCGGGAACTTTTTGTAACTCTGCTGTTTCTAACTTATACCAAAGAACCATGCATAGAACTGCTGTCAGTCTCCTGAATGTATTTCATATCACTAAGCAGATATCAAAGATTAGGCTATGTGCCCCTCTCAAAATAGGTAACGATTTCAGAAATTGTAGTTCACCTGCTCCAGGGCATCTGCCTAATTCTTTCACTTACACAAGCAGAGGCTCTAAAGCACTGGTGTTCATCTGCAGAAATGGGTTTTGCATGGCACTGAACATCGCATTTACTCCTGGAGGAGAGGGATCAGGCAGACCTGTAGGGCGAAACACAATTGTGGATAAGTATGGCAGCGTCTGAAACATTTGCATTAGAGCAGAGGGAGCATGTACTCATCTTGGGGCTGACACACAGACTGTCATGGGCCAGACAATAAAATCTGACCTTGCTGCTGAACAAGGACGACATATCCCATCTCCTCCTCCTCGCAGATCAGATGTGTGAGCCAGATTTTAGCCTATGTTAAGGACTGACACAGAACTCTGCAGCAGTCAAGGTCCTGCCTCTGGGCATGCTGCCAATGCCAAGTCCACCCTGGTCCTGGGCCAGCACCTCACTGGTGAGATTGCAAAGGCTGAGGTCTCTTCAGGCTCATAGATGACAATCTTCTCATGCTCAAACTTTTTTTTTTTTTTGTGTCCAGACATAATACTTGGACATGAGAAGGATTATTCATAGTCCTCTAGGTATGTTACTTCTGCAACATGACAACAGGAGTGTATGAGACAATGAGACATGTCTGAATGCTTGGTCTGAGGGTGTTTTTTAAATTGTGAGGCCATCTAGGGCAGTGTCTAAGGACAGATACAGGCAAATTAGCCAGATCTAGCTTAATTTCATCTCTGCTGCAAGATGCCTGTGATGATAGCGTATTGAACAGTCCCTCAATAAACCAGCTCCTGAACAAATCATGGGCTTTCTGTCTGGGAGATCCAGCAGGTATGGTCCAAAACATCCATGGGGAGAGCCAGCAGCTCTGCAGCACCACATCAGTTCTTTCCTGCTCTATTTCATCCAGTAAGGTAGATGCCACAATAGCCTACCAGGTGGTTTCTACCATAGTTCCCGGATCCTTGTGATACTCAATACAGGGAAAACTACATTCATTACTAAGAAATTCAATTACAATTTTAACTGATTTTTTCAAATATTTTCGGTACAGATTTTCAACTTACAGCAAAAGAACAGGGTGTTTTTCAAATTTTGTTTGTAACTGGATTTGGTAGAAATCCGCCTGCCCTTAATAATTTTTAAACATTTTCAACAATGTCTTGCATCATAAAAGTAAAGACATTTAAAGCATAGGTCAAATGCTCTAGTGGGTCCGGATCCTGACGAATCCATCACTATGGAAATTAAAAAGAAGTTGAAATACTGGAGCAGTGAAATATATTTAGTTACTATAGGGTCTGACTCTGCAACTAACATAAATAAGGAAATAATTTCTTGGGTAAGGCTGCCCTGTGGATTTGCAGGGCTGCCACATGCTGCCATACATGCGTGCAATTCACCTTCCCTCTGGAGAAATGCCTTGGTAGTACACAGCCATAATTGGTCGGTGCCTGTTGTGCTTCAGCTTGAACTCTGAATTTCATTTTGTGGCTTTCTCAGTTACTTGATTTTATTTGAACGTTATTTTTGTCTTTCTTAATTGACTTCATATTTAACGGCAAATTTTAAAAGAAAATGAGGGAGATGGGGCTGTGCTATTATAGCACAACTGTATTAGAGGCCCTTTCAGGCACATTATCACATCACTAGAGATGCTAAGATCTGGTGGTGTCATTAAGCACAAAATGTATGAAGCTCTACTGTGATGTTATGAATCTGCATCTTAATTAAAACCTTAAGACTGTAACATCACCATTTGCCAGACACGACAATGCAACCATGATTGAAACTCATGTATAAGACTTTTGCAGGTGAAGATCCTCAGCAAAACTGAGAACACAGGAAAACAGAAAGATGTTTATCTCCATTTATAGCCTAGTTATTTAAAAACATAATAACTGGATTTCTCTGGATTTTTTGGCTTATGAGAAGTCATTTGACATTTTCAGGTATCTCTTATTTTCTGTTAGACATTTTCAGGCATCTCTTATTTTTTTTGATGAACAATCACAAATGAGACTGAATACTTACTGCTGACCTAAAAATGTAAGGTTGTACTATCAAAATACACACTGTTTTTCTGAGCCAGTCTCCTTGGCTATGAATTAATAAACCTGTATTTCTTCTCATTCACTTCTTTCCAACGTCCACGGGAAGTTATCTGATCTTTACACAAAGTGTCTTTGCATTGGACAGTTTCCAGAACAAATACCAAAAGTGATCAGAGCCTTTTTAAATATGATGGATGCAGGCACCTTGCAAGAATTAGGATTATTTAGTCTAGAGAAGAAAAGACTGAGAGGAGACATGATAACAGTCTTTAAGTATGTAAACACTTGTTGAAAAGAGGAATGAAATAAACTATTCTTTGTGTCAGCTGAGGATACGACAAGGAGCAATGGGCTTAAACTTTGACAAGAGAGTTTTAGGTTAAACGTTAAGGAAAGCTTCCTACCGAAAGGGAATGGGAAGCAAGGGACAAGACTGGCTAAGGAGGAGGAGTAGCTCCTATTAGTAGAGGGGTTTTGAATGGCTTGATTAAATATCTTTCAGGGATGGCTGATGTTTAACTGATCTCTTTGGACACCAAGACGGGTCAGGTGTCTCTTCACATCCTTTGTGGCTGCACTTTCTGTGATTCTATAGACAAGAACAGAGTAAATTCTTTTAGTAAGCTTAATCAATTCACTGGATGAATATATCCGGGATATATACTCTTGAACTTGGTTTAACAGTAGCAAGTTGAAACAGCCATGCAGTTGCATGAACGTTTTTTCTGTTCTTGTTTCCTTTATGCTGTTGACGCGGGCTATCTGTGTACCTGTAATCAAGCTGTTAATGACCCACAGCGCCTGCTCTGCTCTTTATGATACACTTCTGCTGGAATTGCATTAAGTTTTACACTTAACACTGGCTTTCCACTATAGAAATTAAATACTCTTATGATCTTTGATATTTTTGATACCCTGGTTCATTAATCTACTTTTTATTCATTCATTTCCTACCCAAGTGCAATTTTAAAAGAGCAGATATTTTTCGTGGTACTTTGTTGTTAGTGTCTCCTAGCAACACAACATCCTCTCAAACAGACCCTGACCGTCTCCGCAAAATCCACATCATCTCTGGAGTCATACTGAACATTTCAGAAAAAAAGTCCAGGTCCCTTCCTCCTTCCCTCCACTGACTCCAGTCTTCCAGAAACATCAAGTTTAAATCATATACAAAATAAAAATGTAGCTTGTTGATCCTTTGATAAAAGGGAAATTAAAGAAGCGCTCCTACCCACAAACTGAAAATTTTACTTTACTGTGCTGTGTCTCAACCACCCATAACACCAAACAGAAACATCTACAAACCATAGGGGCCTGTGAAAAAATGGAATTGAATTGAATTGAAAAAGAGGGATCAGAGTCTGGGGATTAAAATCTCATAGTAAATCATACAGCATGACATGTGGAGCCGTGGAGCACCGGGCTGCTGTGACAATGCACAGTTCCCCAGCCAAGACCCAGCAGCTGGCTCCCCAGCCACAGAACACAGGAACATTCATTATTATTCAGTGGTCTTTGCAGTCCAGAGCTCCTCTCCATGCTATACTTTGGGGGTGCACTCTGTTAAGGAATGCACCCCCAGGTATAAAGCGGGTCTGGTGATAGGGACATCTGTAAGGAGGACTAATGGACTAAAGCGCACTAACAGTTTGCCACCTAAATCTGGCAATAACTGAGAGGCCTCCCTTTATTTCTCTTCAACAGACACATTTGTAGCTGCTACTCTTTGAGGCCAAGAAAACTGAAAAGAAGTAGAGGAGACTAGCTGAGACACTGGAAGAAGTCAGCTCGGAGCAGACCCAGTACTGGTGTCCATGACGAGGGTGGCTCACTGCCAAGTGTAATACTGGGCTGAGGAATGAGAACCAAAAATGGTTTCAGGAGAAGGAGGATTTGGACCAGGAGTAGCACTGACACGTCCATCAAAAGTCCTTGAGGCCTCCTGCTCTATCTGCTGTGATGCCTCTTGTCCAGCAAAGGCAGGCAGCATGGTCACCTCTGGTAAGGGGAAATCACCAGGGACCTCAGGATGGATGGAGCCTTGCCCAGCACACTGCAGGCACACGTTGCACTGTGTGTGGACCATGTGTTTTGTGCTAGAAAGGCCTGTGAGTAGGCACAAAGGCTTTTGGAATGTAGGGTGCTGGCATTCACCCCAAGCACTGGGTAGTGTGTCTTCTGCTCTAGAGATGGTGCTGGTCCTCAGCAGCGGAGACACAAACATTTCATTCAAGGGTCAGGGACTGCTCCTTGGGCAGAAGCTTTTGGCAATGTCACTCTGGCCATTCTCTCCCTAGCTTACACAGAACGGGCTACCTGGCCTGCGAACCAGTCTGCAAATTACCTTTTCTCAGGTTTTAGAGAAGGAACTGAGGAGGTAAGGAAGAGTTTTGTGTAGTGGGGGAGTGGGCAAACTGTTTACAACCAGCAGCACATGGGGAAGCTGAGGCTTTTTCTATAATTAAGGTTGAATTTGGGCAATAATTTCAGCTAAATAATGGCAAGAGAAATAACATGCAGCAAGATTTGTATAGATAGGCAGTATCTTTTCTCTCAGCAACAGATGGAGCTGGAAAAAATTAGGCAAAGCTTTTCTGCCTGGAATTTTGTCTATTTTTTTCCAACCCTATTGGTTGGCTGAGCTTATGACACCAGTGGCCACAGTTCTGGATAATTTTGCAACATCTGAATATTTTATGGTATTATGGCTGCAAACTTCTCTTCCCTGTCACGCTGCTGATAATGAACAGGGTTGTTTGTAGCCATCACACCTATTGCATGCCGTTAAAAAATCAAAAAAATTTGGACGAAGGAAAATTTACTAAAGCTGAACAAGTATGTTTCAATCATTGCTGTTGCAAGCCTCTTGCAAGTGTAAATAAAACTGTCATAACTCAGTAGATAGATAGATACTGGAAGTAAGAGTAACTCATGTGCTTCATCTGCCCTGAGGCAGTCTCTTTCTTTTCCGGTGAACTTTACACTTTAAGTATTTTTAATGTATGAGGTACACTTCGGCATATTCCACAAGAACACGCTCCGTACAGGAATTCAGCCTGTCCTGTGGATTGTGAGGTAAGTATATTTGTAACTAATTAATTTTCTGTAGTACTTCTTTCGGCATGTATGGATTTTTACAGCTTGTTACTAAAACAAACAAGTGGTACTTAATTACAGTTACAATATGTTACTAATATTTGGGCGCCTATGGTTTCTGTCATGACTTAATTGCTGTTGTTTGGACAACACCTCTTTAGATATACATCATCCACAAGGATCTATATCTGTGATGCAATAGGCACGTTTTACTGCAGTAATATCTCTCTTTATTTCAACTTCATAGTAATTTGAGTAAATCTTCGATAAGTTAAAGTAGATGAGTTTTTCCTATCAGCATGTTCCCTAACACTGTTAAAGCACAGAGTGCCTGATGTAAATTTGCGAGTTTCCTGTCACCTTATTTCTCAGAGAAAATTGCTGCTGTATGAGTGCCAGCAAGCCCTGCCACATACCCCTCAGTTAGTGTTGTAAACTACTAATACAATTCTTCACAGTGTTTCTGCCTGTAAGAGGGTCTGAGCAGTCTGTGCTACAGTAAACTAGTTCCTTGGACTGCCTGAGTTATCCTGGTGGCTTCATCAGACACCAGAGTAGGGAGAGCAGAGAAGAGTACTGAGGACACTTTGCCTTCTCTCCCACAGGACAGCAAGGTCTATATTTTACCTCCTGGACTGCAGCACAGAGTATAGAGCACTGCATTACAGACACTGTTTAAACTGTGGTGAGATTTACTCCTATGCAGAGAATCCTCCTCAGGGGCTCTTTTCATTTTTTGACGAGTCCCCATTTCAGACAGGGTTGACCTAAGCTCCCTCATCAGGAAATAATTTTAAAATTGAAGAAGAGGTGCTGGGCAGATAAATCTGAATCAAAGACCTTCTCCTACTTTATCTGGGTGACAAGAGAATTTAAGGGATTGACAAAAAATAATAGTACTGTTCTTTCCAAGGTTTTTTTTTTTCTGTTTTGAGGCACTTCTGTGTGTTTTTACTGTTTGTTTACTTGTGGCAGGTTATTCCCTCTTAAGTATTCACTGTGCAGATTTACATAAGGAGTCAAAGAAAAAGAGCTGTTAAATCATACAATCCATCCCACTCAGAGAGCAATCCTAGCACAGTACCAGAAGGAGACGGTGCCTGTAACTCTGTGAAAGGCAAAGCAGCAGGGTAACAACTCGAAGGCAGCCTCGGCTCCTGGAGTCAGAGTGCTGCTCTTACACCGCACTCTGACACAGGGAAGGGCAGCCTGCTCCTCCTCCTCCTCTCAGCCTCTGCTTCATCTGTAAGTGGGAATCCTCAGGCTTCACTGCGCAGAGAGTCACTGCTGCAGCTTGCTGTGCTTTCTGAACGGTCAGTATTACTCTCTTCTGCAAGGCAGAACATGCAATTTTAATTCTTCAGTTCTTCCCCAAAGAACTGGAATGGAATGGGAAACTCCCTTTTGACACACTGTTACAAGACCCTTGGTCCAGGGGATTAGTTGCTAATGTTGACAGTAGCCTGATGCTCACCTTGTGCCATCAACATGGTGAAGGAAACACCTTTTCTATAGAGTTTCTGAAGAGGCCGTCAAAGACTGTGAAGCAAGTGCGAAGTTTTCCATGTGAATGTGTGCGGGGCCGATAGTGCCTTTTCTTCCTTCCCTAAATGCTGATACACAGATGTCTCCCAAGTCATGTCCTTGCCCAACTCCTGCCCAACCCACACAGAAATGCCATGTCAGCAGGGTTTGTTCATTAAGCTTGCAATCCTAGACACCTCTTCAAGCAAACCTTCATTTTATTGCTTTTCAATTCCACATCTACATCTGAATTTTCTGGTGTGGAGATCTCCTAACAACCCTTCTCTTAACTCTTTCAACTTCATCCTGATCCTATGGAGTTGATGGAAGAGAATTCACCTTGTTTTCTCTGTAACAATGGGGGCATGGAGAAAGGAAGATCAAATAGGATTCACATAAAGCAACCACTTATTTTAAATCACAGCATAAGAACTATGATTGATTTCATCTCCTGCTGCTGTTAGTTTTGTAGAATTTATGCTGTGGTTATGTCAATGGGTTACTGTCTGGCAAGAAAAGTGTCTGGGCATTAAAAAGTTGCAGACTCATGCCTCTGGATCTAAAAAATTATTGAGCTGCAGTTCAAAGGTGACAAACTTACCCTTAGGTGAGGCAGGGCTATATTTGTCAAGCTTTCAAATACCTGCCTTTCAGTGTGCAGCCAGCTCACTTACTATATGACTATCCCTCTTCAATGTGCTCCAAGCTTCTGCATTCAACTTTCTTCTGTTCCTCTGCTTTTAGCCTTAGGCAGCAAGCAGAACTAGATCCAATGTGCTGGGTGATGTATAGCCTAGAGAAGAGAAGACTGAGAGGAGACCTGGTCAATGTTTATAAATATCTAAAGGGCGGGTGTCAAGAGGATGGGGCCAGCCTTTTTCCAGTGGTGCCCAGCAACAGGACAAGGGGCAACGGGCACAAACTGGAGCACAGGCAGTTCCACCTGAACATGAGGAAGAAATTCTTCACTGTGAGGGTGACAGAGCACTGGCACAGGCTGCCCAGAGAGGCTGTGGAGTCTCCTTCTCTGGAGATATTCAAAACCTGCCTGGATGCGTTCCTGTGCACCCTGCTCTGGGGGCACCTGCTTTAGCAGGGGGGTTGGACTGGATGGTCTCCAGAGGGCCCTTCCAACCCCACCAGTCTGTGATTCTTTGATTCTCTAGAAGACATGGGCCATCATCCCAGTCTTTATCATGTACTTTGGGAAGCCCTGGTCTTTGTCGGGTCTTTTTCAGGGCAGCTTGCATCTGCCACAGGGGGAAGAGCCACAGTAGCTGTAGCATTTTTTTTGTCTTGCCACTGTATGAGCTCACACTGGCTGTGCCTCGCTTATGCCCTTTGGCCAGGTTCTGCCTCTCTTACTCATTTTAAATAGTCCCTTTCCCTGCAGTCATGATTATTGAATAGGACTGCAGGGAAACTGAGGTGCTACCATTGTAAGGCAACATGCAAGGCAAGATAGACCGATGATGTGTCCTTGTTTTCCAGTGTCCTTGTAGATAACCTTCCCTTTTTACACTTGGTTGATATCACTGGAAAAAAAACCACTCAATGCAAATTTAAAGGGAAATTCGGTATGAGTTTGTGGCTTATTTTTGTTCTAACCACAGATCAGAACTTCAAAGGGTTATTCTGGGCTAGGAAAAGCTTAGGAGCTTTATTTGTCTCTCTCCAGCAAAGTCAATAGGGTTTCTGCTTTGTTGTGATGGACTCTACTACTTGACAGTTTAGAACAAGCCTAGAATCAATATCTTTATTGTGTCATGTGGAAGTGTATATACGTGCTAGATAAAGCCAGGAATGTGAGAGACATAAATATAGTGCCTTGAACTTTTTGGGAATTGGTTTTAGGAATAATATATTTTATATGGCAGAGACAGTACTGATAACAGAAAGACTCAACTCTCTGTTGTCCATTAGACAATGCAGTAAGAAGTGAAAAAGGTGCCTTCCTAGAATCACAAAAAAGTGAATATCATTATTGTTTTAGATGCAGTTTTAACGAGACAGGCACAGTATTTAAGTAGCAGAGGTTGCTATTTGACCATTAAAAGCAATTATCAGCTTCCCCACAACAATCACCTAATATTCCTGAAAGTAAACCACTATTGTATGTACCTGATCTTGTGTTCAGCCAGCCTGTGATAAGACTCTTCCACGATTATGGTATACTTTTAGCCTCATTTTGAACACCTGCTTTCTAATACTAGCACAACTTCTAAGAATACAGCAACATTTTGACAGTGGTACATTTTCCCAATGCTGAGAATTATGCAAGGGTAGCAAAACTTAAAGAAGGGTAACAAAACTTAAAGGTCAACTTTCTGTCTCACTGTGAATTTAAATTTCAGCTGTAACCAATTAACATTTAGGTTTTCTTTCTGGATGATTCCAAGTCTTACAAGCCTCTGCTGCCTTAGCCAGAACTATTTTGCCAAACAACAGAATTGAATCAATTTCAAAAGGTGCACAAGGGTTTTCCAATTGCTGTGGGAGATTTATTTTAACACCTGTCTGTCAGATTCCACATTTGTCAAGAGAGAACAGTGCAGCAAGTGCTCTGTGTGTGGCTGCACTCTGCAGTTTGATGTTCTCTGGAGCAGAAAGAAGCTAATTCCTGGCTCCCAGAGCAGTTTATTGTAACTTGTGGGCACCCTCTTAAGATGGGTTTGCTCTGCAGCAAGGCACTGATTATAAACCAATTTACAAAACCTAAATGATGGGTTCCATCTCATGTACCTTTATGTGACCCTGATAGAAAGAGCAGAAGAGGAAAATCCCTATATGCCCTTTACTTCTCCAAGAGCTCCACAGAAGAGATGAGCCTGTGAGAGGTGTGCTCAGGTCCCCTCTGGCAGAGAGGAGGGGAGATAAATGAACAGGTCTGAAGCGTAGTTGTTTAGCTTGTGCTCATGTCTGCACATAGTTGTTTAGTTTGTGGTTTGCTGCCACATTTTAGAGGCATCTCTGCCAAAAAGGAAGCTATATCACAAAGTAGGGAAAAGTATGTAATGAAAACAGTGTATGGAAATATATATGAACTAGCTCTGCGTAAATGTGCTCCCAACTTCTGAGGCAAAGATTAGAGAAAGAGAAGTAGAAGACTTTGTGCATTAAGAGTTTCAAGCAAAGGTGTGGGAAGCAATAAAGCTACTTAAGAGTGTCTCATTAGCTAACAGCCAGTTCAGTTTCCCATGCTATAGACATTTATGTCAGAGCTGAAGTCACAAAAGCTGCTGGAACAGCTAGTGAAGCAAGTAGGAGTTAGGGGAACCTGACAGAGTGAGGACTGCTACAAGGCACAGTCAGAAAGATAAGAAGTAACTAAAGGAAAAAGATCAAACTGACTGATCAGCTTGAATTAGGCTTTGCAATTAACCTACACAATTAACTTAGACTGGCAGTGTAACTGCTAGATGGCTGAAGTCAGAGTGACTTGCACCCAAAACATGCTGTATGAAAGCTTTTAGTAGCCGTTGCTGAATTCTTTTGCCCACAAAGTTATGGAGCCCACTATACTGGCAAAGTGTATTAGGTAACTATCCAAACCATAAGCAGTTTAGAAGCTCAGACATGATGAAAATTAACCAGTGACAACCTGCATTACCATGTTCTGTTAGTGATGCAAGGGAAATAGCTAATCAGATTGCAAGTATCGTCAAAATAAAGGTAGGTGACCTGAAAATGAAAATTACAGCGTTGCAAACCTTGATGGTAGAAGTAAAGGAAAGACTGGCTCAGCCAGACTATTGATCATTAGTAGCTGAAAGTGGAAGCACAGTTTCTGACTGCAGATGGACTTTCAGCTATGAAAAAAATGAAATCCAATTTAAGACCAAACTCCTGAGATGAAGATCAGGCTGACAGGGACACGTTGACATGCTAGACCTGAAAAAAACTTTTTAACAGGATTTTTCATGATTTAAAGAGCCATTGTATAATACTTGCAGTTTTCCACCTTTCCCAAATAGGTTTTCTTTTTTCAAGGGCAGAGATGGAGGATTAATGAAGGAGTTCTAATGCAGGTTATATTGTATATAGCTGTCCATTATGTGCCTTCGACTCCTGCTTCTTCTGGTAAAAATAATGTTTAAATATGAATGATTCCACAGATGATGTATCAAGCATGTGTGTACTGCATAGAGCAAAACTCGGTTCTCCCAAATTGACAGGCAAAAAAATCCCAACCCAAACACACAACAAAAAAAAATATGCAACCGCTGAACCCCAAGAGTAAAGAAAATAGAGGCAAAAATGCATTATGCTTAGGACAAACAGCAATTTCAGTAAATTTTAAGAGCAATGATAGAGGGGTAAAAGAAATACATAAATGACAAATAATGCTTTTTAAAACTACAGAGCTAAACCAGCATTTCCCTAAACTAAGAAATGTTTTCTGAAAGTTTGGTGTAAAGATAGTTCTTGAGGTCAGGCTTTTGCCTTGGCAACACTCCTTTCCTGTCTCTAGGCCAGCCTCATCTGCCAAAACTAGGACTGTCTAATCTGAGGTCCCAGACCAGACTGACTCTTTGGAGGCCAGGATGACTCTGAGAGATCCTAAACTACGTGTTATCCACTGAACTTCACTTAGTCAGCAATTGCTCAAAGAGAATCTCAGGCGGACAGAATTGAGGAAAGAGTAGATGAAGTTAACTCAATTAGTGGGAAGTGAGTATTTCTCTGTAAATATTCTCTAGAGTTGATCTATTCACTAGGCAGTATACGATGGGGAAACTGTGATATCTTTTCTGGATATTCAGCAAGATTTGAACCTAGGATGTTCTACATCACAGCCCAGATCTCCAGTACTAAAGCTAAAAGTAAACACATTAGCTCACAGGAATAGCTTGCTTTGGTGAAAAAGTCACTGCAAGTGGACGAGTCCTAATCTCTCCATGGAAACACTGTATTTATATCAGCCACAGTTTATGGGTAACAGTCTGCACAAGCAAAATTCAAAGATTTAGATTTTTAGAACAGACTAACTATTTTTAGAACAGAATAATTATGAACTGTTGGCCCAGAACAGTTAAAAACATTGGTACCCTCCACATTTTGTAAATATTTAAAGGGTAAAAAAAGAAGCTTCTATGTTAAAAATATAAAACCATAACTTTTAGCAACATACTGGAACGTGAATTAGACTTTTTGAACTTAATTAATCTCAGTCACTTTTGTGATATCCAGTGGGAAAGGCATTAAACTAGACATACTTTTTATTTTCATTTGAAGCCATTTTCATGTCAGACAATTTCTTCCAGCTCCCATTTATAATTCAAAGGATCCCCTTTGTACTGCCAAGGGTTTAGAAAATATAATGTTCCTAGCAACAATTTTCATTCAGGTGGTTGCAAAATTACTGCCTCTCCATGGATTTTCACAAAGACTGTTTTCAATACTACTTATCTACAGTATCTGACCTGAACAACACAAGCAGTATCAGGGAAAACTTCATTCTTTTCTTATCAAGCTTCAAGAGCTTTTAGAGCTGACAGTAAATATGCAACTATGTTCCCCCTATTACTCTCAGAGATTTCAGGAAACAAATCTGTTCACTTTGTATTCATACATAAATACAAACCTGATCCCAAACGAACCAGAACATGAGTTAGCAGAATGACCCGAGTACAGCTACTAGGAAAGGCACGGGAAAATAGAACGTATTCTGGAAAGTGCCTGCTTTTCTACGTCTACTTTCTGAAACTCATCTTTGAAACTTTATCAAAATATTTTCAAATGTCATGCTCCTAAAGGCAGCATATATGATAAAGAAAGAGAGGTATAGAAAAAAAAAAAGAAATAGAAAAGCAAGTATTATTCCCTAAAAGACAATGAATAAAGCTCATATTTGGTTATAAAAATATCTGTATATATATGTGTGTGTATATATATATATATATCTCTGTACTTCCTTCTTACTCCAGCACAAATTAGTCTCTTGTTCAGACTGAGAATTGACTAAGGGAAAATTGAAGTGGTTAAGTGAAAAAAAAAGAAGCCTGACTTCATAACTTACATAAAGAAAAAAAAAATTGCCATATCTTTTGTTAAGTTGTGTATTAATTTGGACTTAATTTGTTTAAGAAAAGATGGTTTGATGGGTCAAAGGAAAAGGTTTTTATTAGATATTGTTAAGTTATTAGAATAATAATTTGAATATAGTGAAGCATCTTTAATTCTACTGTACTGCCTACATTAAATCTGTTGCTATGGCAGTTTTATTACTTTAAAGCTTACTCGTTCAAGAAGACTTCACTGTAAGTGAAAAATGACTATTAAAGTCCACAGAAAAGGGGACTTCGCAAACAATATTTATTGTTTCAAAAGGAGGCTGGAATTTTTTAATAAATATTTTAGTTACAAGTAACTCTGTCAGAATGTAAAATGTTGTCTGTATTTTTTTTCACTGTAAATTTTCCCAAAGAAAAAAGTTAGTATTCAACATCAAGTTTTGACTTAAGAGTCTGATCTCTCTTTCCTCATTTTTTTGTAGTGCCCAGGATTCTCATCAAGCATAAATCATAGTTACCTTGATAAACTGAGACAACTGATGTCATTTTGTATTCTGTAAGATTTTGATCCTTGGCTGAGTACTTATGCCTCTTTTTTATCTTCAGATGTATATTATTTCTTTGGCATGTGGATTTCATTGCATCGTTGGTTCACTTGGAGAACTGTAAAGGTCCCATATTCACAATTATTTTCCAAATCAGCCTTCCCAACTTGCTGTAACAGTTAGAATTGTATCCTTTCTCAGTATCCTGGCATCTTTTATTATGAGAAAAAAATTAGTTTTTAAGGTATCTAACCTGAGATAAAAGACTAGAGGTGAGAGGACAGTATGTAAATTTTAGCACAAGTGATTCAAAAGAATTTAATGCCTAGAGTTTAACTTGATAACTGAAACTCCATTGCTGTTAATAAATTTTCAATTCAAGTTCAAAATACAAGCCTTTGCTTAAAATTATGTTTTCCTTAACCTGAATAAACTGTCTCTGTTTTCCCTTTTCCCTTCTTTTTTTGGTCTGAGACAGAATGAGGTTGAAATCTTAAACATTACATTGTGTCCATGTCACAACCGTGTATGCCAGTCAGGTAGCTCATACAGGTAATCGCTCACTTGTTTAAATCTTACCTAAAATGTAGGGTCTTCTTATTCCTCCAAGGAAAGAATCAGCTGAATAATTGTACGTACATGACAGCATCTGAACCCTGCCTCCTGCGTCCCCCTTGCCTGACCTACCCCTGAGGAGCCTGTAGACCAAGCAGGCAAGGCAGTCCACTGTCCTGCCTCGAAGCCTCAGCAGCAACAATTTCAACTCCAGGGATACAGAGCAGCAATACTGGAAGTCTGATTACTGAATTTCAGAGTAGAAGGAGTCACGAGAGGGGCTGGGGAAGACCCTTGCTTCCACTGGGGGACAGAGTGCCTCCCTGCATGCTTCGGGCACTGCCTTTGCAGCCAATCCCTGAGTCCCACGCAGCACGTCCTGCCTCTGCCAAAATCCCGTCCTGTGCCGATTCCAATTCCACCGGCCCTTGACAGCCCCAAAGGCAGGGCCCTTCCTTGGCCGTGGTGGCTACAGCTCTGTCCTGGCCTGTGCTTCTCCTACTGTCTCCTGCATCCCCATCCATCCCAGGGTAGCACCTCCTCTCTCACACAGCCTCCCCTTGCCCCGGGATCTTTTGCTGAACATGGTCCCCGCACCAGGAGGTTGGGGGCCTCCAGCCTCCCTTCACAAGGCTTGCAGCCACACACAGACCCTGTGCTTCACCATGGGCCACAGGAATCTATGGGGTCACATTTCTCTCTCCATTTTCCCTTGTGTCAGGGGCCTTGCCCTTGATGACATACACAGTGACAGTGGATAGCAGGAGATCCTGAAATTCACCCCAGCAACACCAGGACTCCCGACTCTGACTGTGGAGGGGAAGCAGGATGAGATGAGTTTTCAGCACAGGACTCCAAGTCCCAGACCTGGGGACCTGCTCCTTATGCAGCACCTCCAGCAAGCCCCTTGTGCCCTGCCTAGGGCCATCCCAGCCTCAGGCAAAGACTGGTGCTACCACATCTGCCTCATCCACTCCCAGGGCTGAGACCCTCAAGGGCAGCAGCTCCTCCTGGCCTGGCCTCAAACTCATTTCACCTGGGCCACTGCATCACCAGGGCTGGTGCCAGGGGCTGATGTGGGCTCCTGAAACATGCCCTAACACAGGGCTACACACAAACCCGATAGCTCAGGCCCCTGCAGCAAATGGCCGACACACAGAGCCTGTGACTGCTCCCACCTGTGTGGGGTCAGCCTCTTTCCCCGGGCCGTGGTCACCCCGAAGACCCTCGCATCCCGTCCCATCCCTTCCCACCACCTCTCAGTCTCCTCTTTATTGGCAGGGACTGGGGAGACAGAGGTGGAGTTCAGCATGAGGGTGCAGGCAAATAACTGTGATGTCTCAACACTGAGGAGCAATTCAGGTGCCTAATGTGCCTACCTTTAGCTGTCTTACAGACAAATACCCTGTGAACATGTGTGAAACCTGCACATAGGGCACTGGGCCAGGGAAAAATGCAGGCCCGTTTATGTCAGTAAGGGCATATGTTAGGACATCTCACATTGCAGAGAGTATCTATTTTAATTTGAACTATAATGTCAAGAACTCCACTCACTCTTCTCTACAGGGCGTTAGCTCATACCAGCTCACAGAGCCATCGGAAATAGGCTCCACGGTGTCACTTTGGGTAGTGCGAGGAGTCTCACCTGACCTGGAGCTGTCACTCCAGGACAGGGCAGGCCTGGCACAATGCTAGGCTATACTGGCCTGCTCTGTCCAGGGGTTTCGGGCCCACCACCAACTCCCAAACAATGGATCTTTATTTAGGCGAGCCTGCTTTAACAGGGGGGTTGAACTAGATGATCTCCAGAGGTCCCTTCCAACCCCTACCACTCTGTGATTCTGTGATGTGTAGGTAACTGAATGTTTCTCTGTCCCCAACAATGCCAGTGCTTACAGTCATGTGCCTAGTGGCATTTTAGATATCATAGAATCATAAAATCATAGAATGGTAGGGGTTGGAAAGGACCTCTAGTGATCATCTAGTCCAACCCCCCTGCTAAAGCAGGTTAGCCTAGAGCAGGTTGCACAGGAATGCGTCCAGGCGGGTTTTGAATATCTCCAGAGAAGGGGACTCCACAACCTCCCTGGGCAGCCTGTGCCAGGGCTCTGTCACCCTCACAGTAAAGAAGTTCCTTGGATATCCTTGGATGTCCTGCCAGTTCCAGCAATGACACTTCACAGATCTCCCATGGATCCTGGGTTCACATATACCAGGTCTGTGTGTATATCTCAGTTATCCTGTGGCATCTAAAATGGGTCTTCATATGTATGTTTGGGCAATTTAAATGCTACCTTTCTAAAGGTAAATTTCCTTTAATTTCCTTCTAATGCTAAATTTCCTACCACAATTAGACCTCTACATTTAGTTATGTACTGTCTGGTATGCATGAAAAGACACCAGGAGGGATTGCATTGTGCCCTAGTGATTACAGCTTACCTGAACTGTGTCACCACTGTGTCAGGATGAGAGGAACCCAGTCCTAGGAACGCTGCTTTTCTTGCGTACTTGCCATGATTTAACCTCAGCCAGCAACTGAGCATGACACAGCCGCTTGCTCACTCCCCCCACAGTGGAATGGGTGAAAGAATCAGAAGAGTATAAGTGAGAAAACTCATGGGTTGAGGTAAAGAAAGTTTAATGGGGAAAGCAAAAGCCATGTGCATGAACACAGCAAAACAAGTAATTCATTCAATACTTCCCATCAGCAGTCAGGTGTTCAGCCATCTCTAGGAGAGCAGGGCTCCATCACGCCTAACAGCTACTTGGGAAGACAAATGCCATCACTCTGAACATCCACCCTTCTCCTTCTTCTTCCCACAGATTTATATGCTGAGCATGAAGTCTTATAGTATGGAATACCCCTTTGGCCAGTTTGGATCCATTGCTCCGGCTATGCTCCCTCCCAAATTCTTGTCCACCTGCACACTAGCAAAACATGAGAAGTTGGAAAGCCCTTGATTTTCCTAGCAACAACTAAACCCATCAGTGTATTATCAGCCGCCTTCTCATACCAAATCCCATACTAAAGCCAAAACATAATGCTATTCTAGCTACTAAGGAGAAAATTAACTCTCCCAGCTGAAACCAGGACAGTACTTTACCACTAGAGATGACTCATTATTTTGACAAACAGTATTTTATTTCTCAAATTCTATTTATACAAGTGAATGTTGAATTGCACATTTAAGCACACAAATCTTTTAGAAAGTCCCCAAAAGATAGTGAAGACCAAATTTCTCTCGCTGGGATCATGGGCTGGGTGGTGTAGACATGCCTCCCAACATGTCAACTACACTCCTGTAAGAGACGGAAAATCATTGCAGTCATACCGGGCAGCAGTTTTGAGGGTCTGGGGCCAGATGGCGGCCTCTCACTGCAGGTCCTCCACTCTGGGCATACTTGGAAACAACCACCACAGATAGAAATGGGGTTTACCCAGCTGTGACTTTTACAGTAGTAAATTTCTGCCTATCTTCACTTTACAAGCTCAATTTCCACCCATCTCTAAAAGAAGCACATGCTCTTTTTCTCATTCCAGTACCCCTTCTTCTATCATGATACAGCCTCTTCCTGTTTCCCCATCTCTGCCCTGGAGTGTGTCATGCAGGGGCTTGCTAAGACATCTGTGCCCTTCCACCCATTTACAGTCCTGCCCTTCGTAATCCACTAATGCTTTTGTGTTCATGATTGGGTCACTTGGGGCTCAGCAGATTTGCTGCTTGCATAGCGTGTCACTGAAGAGGATGGATGTAGTCATATTCCAGGGCTTCTTGGGCTTTCACTTGTGGTGGGTTGACCGTGGCTGCATGCCAGGTGTTCACCAAAGCAGCTATATCACTCTACCTCCTCAGCTGGACAGAGGGAGAAAAATACGATGAAAGGCTTGTGGGTCAAGATAGGGAGAGATCACTCAGCAATTACTGTCACAGGGAAAACAGACTTGACTTCGGGAAATTAAATTTATTACCAATCAAATCAGGGTAGAATAATGAGAAATAAAACCAAATCTTAAAATACCTTCTGCCACCCGTCCCTTCTTCCCAGGCTCAACTTCACTCCCAGTTTTCTCTACCTCCTTTCCCCAAGCGGCACAGGTGGACAGGGAATCGGAGTTGTGGTCAGTTCATCATATGTTGTCTATGCTGGTCCTTGCTCCTCGCTCTCTTCCCCTGCTCCAGCATTGGAGTGTCTCCCACGGGACATAGCTCTCCACAAACTTCTCCAACATGGGTGCTTCCCATGGGCTGCAATTCTTCACGCACTGCTCCAGCGTGGGTCCCCCACAGTCTCACAAGTCCTGCCAGCAAACCTGTTCTAGTGTGGGTTCCTCTCTCCATGGGGCCATAGGTACTGCCAGGAGCCTTCTGCAGCATGGGCTCTCCACAGAGTCACAGCCTCCTTCAGGCACATCCATCTGCTCCAGTGTGGGGTTCTCCATGGGCCACAAGGGTACAACTTCCCTCACCATGGTCTTCACCACGGGCTGCAAGGGAATCTCTGCTCCGGTGCCTTGAGCACCTCCTCCCCCTTCTTCACTGCCTTGGTGTCTGCAGAGTTGTTTCTCTCGCATATTCTCAGTCCTCTCTTCTGACTGCTGTTCTGCGAGGTTTTTTTCCCCTTCTTAAATACGTTATTCTAGAGGCGCTACCACTGTGGCTGATGGGCTCGGCCTTGGCCAGTAGTGGGTCTGTCTTGGACCCAGCTGGCATTGACTCTAGTGGACATCGGGGAAGCTTCAGCAGCTTCTCACAGAAGTCACCCCTGTAGCCCCTCCACTACCAAAACCTTGCCATACAAACCCAATACACACTGAAGCAGTATTTCCATGGATGTGTACCCACTCAGCATGGATGATGTTGGCTTTCATCATCCTCAAAAAGTACTCCAGGGAGGATGTGTTGGGGGACGCCTGTAATGAACAAAGATGCATTGCAAATGCATTGTGCTTGACCGCTGCTGCATCTCGATGGGTAGGAGCATCGTATATCCTGGTGATGTGCTGTACAGGTCCCTGCCAATCTTCTCAAAGGTGTTTTTTATTTTCAGTGGAGCACCCAAACATTTTCAGTCCACTTATTCCAAGCAAGACACAGCAAAGAAACACAAGTCTAGGATACCTACCAGGCACACACTAGATCCTCATCTGATCCAGCCCTTTGAATGACTTGCCCTTGCTCGTCTTCTTGTGCAGGGAAGCATAGGGGCAGTCCTGGGACACAGCTGTCTCCTCCCATCTGTGGGAGGCTCATGAACACATAGGAGGTTATCCTGTCTGAAGTTCTTCTTTGATTAAGCTCTTGAGAATGAGTATAGTCTGGATTCTTTCAAACACACATGTACATTTTTACTTACGGATGCAGGTGTGCCTAGAAGGAGACAACAGAGCAGTGACTGTCTCCCAGCGATGTTAGGGACTGACATGCCATATTTTTTCTTTCACACAGGCACCTGAAGAAGATCCATCGCTGCCAGGCCATGGCAGGGACCCACACTGAGGGTCAGAACTATAAGAAATGGGAATGGAGCTGAAAGCCATGCTACAGAGACATGGGAGTGAGTAGGTGCAATACGCAGTGGGACATGAGCTGAGATCCAGGATCCGCTTCAAAGGTTGCGTACTGCAGTGGGCCCTGCGCAGCACCGGCGAGCCTACACCCCACAGCTGGACACCAGGGATGCCTCCCTGGGACAAACACACAACCTTCAGGAGAGCAGGCACAGCCACTGCTGTGATGTAAGCTGCTTACTTCTCCTCTCATCAGTGAACAAATAACAATAAAAGTGCCTTCCATAACTAAGATAAAAATCTTACAGTCACTTTTTCTAATAGATAATACTACTTAAGCCTCTTATTGCTTTTGTATGTTTCTTCCAGACTCTCTTCAATTTGACATCATCCATAAGTAAGCAGCCTCAACTAGGCAGACTACCCTCACTTGCATCCTCAACACAACGAAATAGAGCAGGATAATTACCTCCAATGCCTCGCATATGACACCACTTTTAATACTTCCCAGAATTTGATTTGCTTTTCTGGCAAGTGTGTTTCATCGTTGACTCTTATTGGGTCTGACTCATCATTGAGTCATGTTCAATTAGCTTTTCCAATCAGAGTGATTTCAAGCAACCTAATCAAAAGGTAGGAGCAGCTCCTTCTAGAAAAAGTCAATTCTAAAAAGAAAAGAAAAGGAATTAACTAGTCAATTATTTCAGAGTACTTTATTACTTTGCCATTCTATCACTGAAAAAAAAAATGACATTTGTACACTGAATCTGGAGAAATGGATCTTATGAGGGACTTTCAATCTGTAAAACACCAAACCTTGGGTGCCGTGGACTACTTCTGAAAGGTTTGCAAAATGTAGCTATAAAAAAGAAAGCCTGTTGTTGGTAAGGCTAACGTCACTGCATGGATATGCATCTTCTCAGGCAATTTCTATTGATTGACCAATTGAAAACAGCTAAAATTATTGTTTTGAGTAAATTGCTGAGTATGTTCAATAGATGATTCACATCCAGATACTGACTGTCACTCAAATCTTTATGTTGTCCTTTTAAGACAATTAAATACACATCGACAAATTTTCAAAGGCAACTATCAAGTCTGCGGAGCTGTAGTGAAAAGTGTTTCAATATATACGTAATACATGTATTTAAAGAAGAGTAACAGCATATTTACCAACTTGCATTCACAGAAGCAGAGTTTTATAGATACAGGATGTACAGGTAGAGTTTGGGAAAGATGGCCCAAATTGATTAAATTCTTCTCTAGCTGCGTTGCTAACTACGGTAAATGTTCCCTTTATCCTCTCCTTTACCACAGTCATCCTTCTCATTCTGCAATAGTATTTATTGAAGATAGATGAAGAAAAGGAGAAGATTGTCTACACAAGTGAATAAACAGCAATGCTGAAACTGTAGAGACTAAAATGCAGAAAAGTGTCAGGAGAATCAATATTTAATTAACACCTCTACAATACATATAGTGTAAGATAAACTTCTGGTATGTATTAGCTACCAATACAACTTTAGCTGTTGGGTTGGCATAAATGCTTCACCTAAGAAACCTAGGCTAATTAAGAAGTGAATAATGTGAAAATGAGGATTAAAAGCAGATTAAAGTGGGGGGAAATCTTGTGTCTCCAGCTCTACAAAGCAAGTCAGATGAATTACTTCCGAGTGAAACTGAGGAGAGTACAAGGGAAGAAAACTTGCAGGCAGAGTCTAGGGTTTCACCTAGGCTTTCTGCTGAGCAGATTAATTTACAAAATGGAATTGAAAGGGCAGTAAGAAATAGATATTTAATGAAGAAATGCTGTTTTGTCTGTAAAGATTTGCTTGAAATCGAGTCTATGTTACTGGTTTGTGGTGTTTTCTGGTATGGTTACTTCAGGCTTTGTACTAGTACTTTAAGTACTAGTACTTTAAGTACTAGAAATCACCAGGTGTGGTTTATTAATTACAAGTATAGCTTTTATTTTATTATTGGAAAAATCTAGTTATATAACCCTAGTGGGATGATATATATCACCACTGGGCAAACCGAAAGAAAAAAGTGAGCTTTTACTCAGTATGCTACCAGCGCTAATTGATATACACAATACACTCCCAAAGCTAATTGAAGTTAATGGAAACATTGCTGGTTATTTCGTTGGCTAGTGCAGAAGTCACACACAAAATAGCTAGCAAAACAAGAAAATGTAAATGGTTATTCTCTTGCAACAACATATAAGGTTTTTGGCATTTATGTTGTCACGCCTAAAGATTTGGTGAACCGGTGCTCCAAAGCCTGCCTGCACTTCCTAAAACCTGAAGTAAACTGATTTTTTTTGCTTTGTGAAAGGTCAGGTTTATACATAGTGTTTGCATACTAGTTTAATCTTAAGAGCAGAAAATAAATTTTTCCTTTAAGTTTGGCTTTCAATTAAGGCTAAATATAGACATGGTCCTAGCTGTTACTGGGATTGTTGCTTTTACAGTGGTAAACTTGCACTTGACTCCTTTTGTAAGCTCAGTTTTTCACCCACCTGTCAAAGATGCACGCGCTTTATCACTCACTCCAAACAGGATCATTCCTCTGGATTTTCTTAGTCTTTTCTCACACAGAAAGGATAATGGGAGGATATACAAACCAGGCATATACCAGATAAGGTAGTTTAAAAATACAACCAGAGGGAAAAAAAGCTTTTTGAAATTAGAACCTCATTTTGAAATTTTCACTACCAGAAGGGTTACGTAATCTAACTTGTCTTGACATGTTGCAGAGCAGTCCTGTACTCCTGCAGGTTCAAGTTCAGTGCTAGGACACTGTGACGACATTAACCTTCCAGAGTTGTAACTCTTTTAAGGCAATAAACATTAATTTATTTTTTCCTGCTGAATAGTCCTGCTTTGCCAGCTTCACATTGTGATTTTTAACCAACCACCTCTGGGATGTCCCCATTATTTGCTGCTCTTTCTGCAGTTTCTTATTTGCCGCTAACTGACAGAGACTTTTATGTATCTTAGCTGACTTTTGGCTGCATTGTTTTCTGAAATTTGTTATTCTATTCTTTAATAGTTTCTTTCCTTGCAATTCAAAATCCATGCGCTACAGTTTCCTCTGCAATAAGTGATTACCATATTGCATTCACGTAGTTTCAGGTCCTTGCCTCAGGGGTTATTTTCCCTCAAGAGAACAAAAAAATGATTTGGGATGTTCCCTCCTTTAACTGCATTTCACCTCTCTGATTATGCCGCCTCCATCCTACTATGAATCAGGGCCTAAAGAGAATTACATAGAAAAATGTCAATTCTATCAGCGTGAGAAACTTCAGCACTGAGTCTTTTGGAAGTCAGTTCAAATATTCAGATAATTCACCTTCAAACATCCTCAGTTGCTGCTGCTGCCTTTTGCCACACCTTTTAATGATGGTTAGAACTGACAGGTAAGAGTGGCCAGAAGAGCAAGAAAACTATATGTGTGTCATCATCTATACTTAGACCAAGATGTAAAGCAAAAGGAACATGTGATTTAGACCTGAATTCTTAACCAAGCAGATAATCCACACACAATAATTCATTAGCTTAATTCAGGTCTTACAGCGCATTCAAAAGCACAAGCTGCATGTGACATCCTTAATTATTCAAATTTTGCAAACGTAATATGTATAATTAGGCAGATACATTTCAGCAGCAGTGCTTATTTCATGATTGATCAGACTGGTCACACAAAAGCACTTTTGTTCTACCATGAGAATGAGTGGTACAGGACTTTCAGCACAAATTCTTACAGTTAAAAAAAAATTAAAATATGAGTAGTCTCAGGTTTATCTATGTCTTTCAAACCCAATCTTCCGTTAAGCACTTTGTGCCAGAAATAATCTGTCACACCACAGTTGGTGAAGTCAAGAGAGTGTTCTTACAGTGAAGCTGATGTTACATTTTTAACAACTAACTTTTTACAGTAGTTATCTTTAGTCCCTAGTATGCACCACTGATGTTGATGTTTAGAAGTTTTTTTCCTGCATGCAGATGAACTGCATTTAATACCTATGTTTTCCTGCCTTGCATGCATTGCTAACATGCTGGTAATACACACCAGTAAACAAGGCCAGCTTCTGCAAACAATCCTGGGAGGCATAAAAAAGTATCAATTAGTAGCATCCTATTAACCCAAACTTTTGAAAGAAGATAAGCTTTTAGTGACCTGCCTTGAACTGTGCTCATTTACAAATTATTACTATTATTTTAATTACATTAATGGCCTTTGCTTAAAAAATTCCCTCTACTTTTTAATAGCAAAGCTACAGGAAGATGCCAGTGTTGATTGATTGAAAGTGTTTATAGTAGAGTCCAGCAGGACCTATTATTGCACTAGTCACAGATCACAGGAGGTGATGCACTCAAGCAGTAAATACAACCCCAAAATCCTGCTGGGGAAATGAGCCCTTACCCAGAATAGCTCAGATTGTCCACTCTCAGTAGTGCCCTATTAGTTTTTATGATCTCTTTAGCTGTCTCAACAGCAAAGTTTTAAGTCTGTTGAAAAAGTATCAACATTTTTTTTAATACATATGTTGTACCTTTCATTTTACTTTGACTATTTTATGCAAAATAGTGCTTCAGCATTTAGGAGTTTTAGTCCAGATCTAAAGAATCGTGAATATAACTGAAGAATTCTATAGACTGATTTAAATTACAATCATTTGAGCTATTGACTGGATGTATGTCCCTTTGTATTACATCAGGTTTCATTAGATTCCGTGTTTATCA
>VZSC01007217.1:36060-47941 GCA_013398225.1 Steatornis caripensis
GGGGAGGATCACCTCCCTCAACCTGCTGGCCACACCCTTCTAGTAGTCCCTAGTGACTGGAAAAAGTCCCCAGTGGTTGGGAAAAGGGAAACACAACACCCATTTTTAAAAAGGGCAAAAAGGAGGATTCTGGGAACTATCAACCACTAAACCTCACCTCCATGCCCAGTAAGATCATGGAACAGATCCTCCTGGAAGATACATTGAAACATATGGAAGAATGGGAGATGATTAGAGACAGCCAACATGTCTTCACCAAGGACAAATCATTCACGACCAACCTAATGGCCTTCTGTGACAGAGTGACTGCATCATTGGACAAGGGAAGAGCTATGAATGTCATCTACCTGCACTTCTGTAAGGCCTTTTTGATGCAGTCCCCTACAACATTCTTGCCACTAAATTAGAGATACATGATTTTGATGGATGGACTGTTAGATGAATGAGGAATTGGCTGGATAGCTGTGTTCAAAGAGTTACAGTCAATGACTCAATGTCCAAGTGGAAACCAGTAACAAGCATGTCCTTAACGGGTCCCTGCGGGGGCCAGTATTATTTAATATCTTCATGAATGACATAGTGAGATTGAGCACACTCTCAACAAGTTTGCAGATGACATGAAGATAAGTGGTGCAGTTGATTCACTTAAGGGAAGGGATGCCACCCAGAGGGACCTTGACAGGCTTGAGAAGTGAGCCTACATGAACCTCATGAAGTTCAACAAGGCCAAGTGCAAGGTCCTGCACCTGGATCAGAGCAATGAAATTGATCGATAGCTGCTCCACAGAGGAACTGGGGATACTGGTGGATGAAAAATTGGACATGAGGCAGCAATGCATGCTCATAGCCCAAGAAAGCCAACTGTATCCTAGACTGCAGCAAAAGAAGCATGGCCAGCAGGTTGAGAGAGATGATCCTCCCCCTCTACTCTCTGGTCTCCTGAGACCCCACCTCCAGTACTGCATTCAGCTCTGGGGTCTACAGGACATGGACCTGTTGGAGAGAGTCCAGAGCAGTACCACAAGAAATGATCAGGGGGTTGGAACACCTCTCCTATGAAGAAAGACTGAAAGAGTTGGGATTATTCAGTCTGTAGAAGAGAAGGATTTGGGGAGACCTTGTTGTGGCCTTTCAATACTTAAAGAGGCCTTATAAACAAAAATGGAGAGAGACTTTTTACCAAGGCCTGTAGTGAATGGACAGGGGGGCAGCAGTTTTAATCTGAAAGAAGGTAGGTTTACACTGGACATAATGAAGAACTTTTTTGTGATGAGGGTGGTGAGACACTGGAACAGGTTGCCCAGAACAGTTGATGTCCCATCATTGGAACTGTTCAAGGTCAGGTTGGATGGGGCTTTGAGCAACCTGAACTAGTGAAAGATGTCCCTGCCCATGGCAGAGGGCTTGAAATAGATGATCTTTAAGGTCCCTTCCAACCCAAACCATTCTATGATTCTATGATTCATAGACATCTCCAGCCTTAAGATTTTCAAATCTCATATATGTTGTACTACATCACAGCTAGATCTGTAATACTAATAAGACAAGTGAAATGCTTTGGAGGTAATTTTCTGAGCTCTGTACAACCTATGTTTGGTGCTGCAATGCCCAGCTCAGCATTTACATCTTTTATCCCAGTGACACCTTCTCAAAAATTTCCAGAGGATCACAAATTTAAGTATCAACTGTCTGAACATCTTCAAATATGAAAGTGTCTAATGTTCAACTCACTGGAATAGAGCACATATTTAAAAAAATTAAAATAAATAATGCAGCATCCATAGATGAAATGCTTCATTTTTAAGCAAAGCATATTTTTCATAATGTCACTGTCTGTTGCTGTGTTCCTGTGCTGTGATGGGTAAACACTGCCTATTCACTTTTTTCATACTATAAAAGATTTTACAGACTTCCCAGCTGTAGTGGACTCACTGTTGTCCTATAGAAACTATTCCATATTTTTTTATTGTATTGGGCCAAATTCAGCACTTTCTCTTTTATCACTTATGGACCTTAGAAGCTATGTAATCTAGATAAATGTAGCACATATGATGCCGGACC
This sequence comes from Steatornis caripensis, assembly GCA_013398225.1. Classification (NCBI taxonomy): domain Eukaryota; kingdom Metazoa; phylum Chordata; class Aves; order Caprimulgiformes; family Steatornithidae; genus Steatornis; species Steatornis caripensis. The sequence goes on from VZSC01007217.1 coordinate 38,122, forward strand.
AGAAAGATCCTGTCTCCTACAGATCATTTCATGAATCTTCACTTGCCCAGAATGGATCTCCTCTACTTCTTCTTGCACTTCAGCAATGCCTGTCCCCTGTCATTAATTTGAGTTTTATTTTTTCTTCTATTTTTCTCCCAAACCAGGTTCTCTCTCATTCTCTAACTCCTTTTAACATCTTCCTACTAAAACACACAAGATAAGATTTAAAAATGTTTGTTCTGGTCGGTGGCTTAGGAAAAGAGATATGCATGAATGGCCTGGCAGCTCTGGTAATCATCATGAGACCATCTGTTGGTGAATGCATAGAGATTCACCCTAGATAACTGGCCAGTTATAAAGTGATGCAGATATCCTTTTCAAGTATTAAACAGACTGACACCAAATGGATAACCAAAGAACTAGTGGACATATAGTTGCTTGTCAAGAGATGTGATTCCTCATCATCTTACATTTCCTTAAAATAATTTGCAAGTTGATTGAACCCTTGGAAGATGAGAGCAAAGGTTATTCCTGTTATTTTCAGATTTTACTTTCCCTGTTTAGAATTGTTTTGACCTACAATGTTTATTTATGATAGTAATAATGCTATTGCCCAGATCTGAGGGAAGTGTTTAGTTTCTTTAGGCAAGAGGCTCAGAGTTTTTAATTTCCACTTAAAGGTTAGTATCATTTTCCATAAAGCATACAGAGGAGGACAGTTCAGAAATCAGTACTTGCATACATGAAAGAATGAACTGAGTGAAAATTTTTAAAAAGCGTCATGTAATCTATGAACCTTCTAAAACAGAAAATGTTTCTTTTTTTTTTTAGTGAGACTACAAATATTTCAGTAAAAGAGCAAAATGCTTGAATTTTCATATTGAATGGCCATTATATATTTCATATAATGACCATTAATTAACGAATTTCATATTGAATGGCCATTAGCATTCCATGTCCTATAAAAGAGCCCAATGGCCTCTTGAAGACCCTAGCAATTTGAGTCCATTAGTGTAATAGGCAGGGATTAAAAGCAGAAACAAAGAGATCATTAACCATGAAAGTTAAACACATCTGTTCATATTCAATCATTAAAATGACAAATATTTCATCACTGAGAAACACATTTTAGTATAGGAAGGTTCAGTATAAAACCAACACAACATAGTGTTCTGCCAAACCTACAATTTCTCAGAGGATGAATTTTATAGCAGCTTCCATCTTAGATGTCAAGCAAAAGTCATAGTAGAGTTTCACCTAGCCGATAACACAAAGGAACCACACAGGTCTTCAGTGCACCCATCATTTCTATTAAGACTGAACCACAAATCCAAAAGAGTCCGTTACCCTGATGTATCTTCTTACTGTGTTTAGAAAGTAGAGAAAAGCTGATGTCACAAGTGCAGTCCCTGAAACCGTAAGTTGTTTGTCTACCACATAAGATATTGATGTGCTTGTGATGTGGGGGAGCCTATTCCAGTGTCCTAAGCTCTGAGACCAACAGCTCCTAAACTGATCCTTGCAGCTTTGTAGAAACAGCACAGCTTCTGTGAAGCCCCAAGCCCTTCATAGGAATGAAGCACAAAAAAAATGCTCTTAGTTTTACTCTTCCTCGAGGGCAGTGTACTCAGTGCTTAACCTTTCATGTTGGAACCATAAGTAAATTGATGAGGTTATAGAAAAAAATGAATAGAGGTTTCGGTAGAAAAACTGAGTGTTTGTGCTTAATCCCAAAACTGTAATCAGAGCTACAAAAGGGAAAAATAATAAAATACTTTATCAGGTCCTCTCTAACGCTTGTTCCTAGTCCTTATCTTATGAGCATTTTTGTTCCAGCGTGTGCCGCAGCAACTTGTACCGAGAGTTAAGTAGCATCTTACCATCACTTCACAGAACCATCTCTTTTACGGTTTACTGTTTCTTAGCCATTAGTCAGCCAGTCCTGTATCTTAGCTGCTCCCTTTTCCCTTCAATCTATTCTATAGGGCTACTTATAACGGTTTGTTACTGCTCTTCCTCCACCCAAGGTGGATTACCTTGCCATCTCTTGAATTCACATATTTCCTGGCTCTGTTATCTAGGAGGAGTCTGTAGTTACTAAGCTAAATTTTTTATTAAATAATTACTAATCAACTAATACCTAGAGAAACAATTATTAAATACTAGCAATGGATATTTCTATTTCTTTTCCTTGTAACCTCTGGAGCTGAACTCCATCTATCTCCCACTTCTTGGGAGTTTTAGTGAATTTAGTCTTTTGTTGTAAATAGAAAAGAGCACCAGGCTGGAAAGTATGCATTAATCAAGAATACAAGATTGTAAAGGCTGTTAAAATACCATGTAAACCAAATATTTTGAGAAGTCCTTAATGTAATTTTAGGCCATGACCACATCAACAAGACACCAACCTTGAGACAGAGGCTTAATAAAAGTTTCTGGAGTCTGGAACTCTCTTGTATTTCATTCCCTCACCTTTATATATCAGCTATTTTAGGGGTCTCTGTTATAGAAGGGGAAAGTCATATTCATTAAAACGAGTTTGAACACCAGATTTATTTATTCTAATTTCAGTTCTGAAGTGCTTTTCCCATTGCATCTAGTGTTTTGCAAATGTTAAAGGGTGCAATAGAAATAAAAACTATTTATTGTACTTAGCTTAGTCACTCCTCGATTGCCAACATCTGACTAGCTGTACCTCTTAAGCCTGAGTGCATGAAGCAGCTCATTATTCAGCTAGGCAGCAAGTTCAAAGCTGGAGACCTTCTGCCATTGTTCTCCTGGGTGAATCTGGTCATTCACAGTATGGGAATTAATCTGTCCACAGTGGAGAGAAATCCGCACTTCTAAAGTGATGCCTCTTCTTCATGAAGTAGGTACATGAAAAAGTGCCTGTTTCTTACTGAACGTATAGGGAGCTCACAGTCACTCACTGACTTGTAGGCATCTATGCATTAGGTGTCTGAAGCTTCATTTGCAGGTGAGTGGTCAGAGTTATCTGGGCTTCCCTTTCTCAGGCAGCAGCTCCTCTTTGGAAAGTCAAAATTCCCTGGCATTGGTTTACCTATTGATTAAAGACGCTAAGAGAGAAGTATCATCTGTGTTAAACAGCCTAGTCATTCTGTTAGCTGATGGAACAAGAGATGAGTACCAAAAAATGCTATTAAAAGGGGAGGTATACCCCCATTTTAAAACACTTATTGTGACTGCAGCCACCTAAGAAGTTTGTTGGATAAACAATGAGAACCTCAACCTTTACAAAGCTCAGCATGACTTCAGGGAACTCCTTTGTTTGTTTTTCTCGTCACTCTTCTGTCTATCTCTGATCACCCTTGCTCCCAGATGCACTTTTCTACATGGAATTTCTTGCTCCTGAAAACAAAAAGCATCTGAAATCTTATTAGATTATGTTTACATGAATTTTCCAGTCTAGTAATGCATAACTAAGTAACTTGGATAATTCAGATAAGTGTCCATATTACAATCTAATTTAAAACAAACCTAAAATTTTTTGGGAGAGTTATCTATCACTAGGCAGATACGTAACTGAACAAAATAACATAGGAAGTCATAATAAATACAAATCTCCACTTTTTCTATATCGGTTTTCTGCTCTTTTTAGCCTCAGGCAACCCTGTAGTAGTGTGCTGTAGGCTAAAAGGACCACATCTGTATTCCTGCCTATCATCTCTCTTTAAATCTGTCGATAATTCAGAAACAGGCAATCAGCTGAAACCACAGCAGATGAACCCCTTTTAGGAACTGGTTTGCTCATTCCTTTTTTTTTTTTTCTCCTTTAAAATGCAAATCTGCAAGGCCCCCTCCCAAAAATGAGGAAGGTACTTTTTATGATCTATGATTTTGAAAGACCTGTCATTTTATAAACAAAACTATACAATCATGTGGAGGATGGGGCACAAAAGGATCTTGTGGTGCAGTCACAGTTATCCCTGACATTTTTCAAATGACCTGTCTCAAGTTAGACAAATGCTGGCTTGAAAACAACTATAGGTCCTCCTACTCCTCTACTTGAAGGTAATTCCAAAATTTCACTGCACTTATGATTAGAAATCTCCTTCTCATTTCCACCCTGAGCATATCTATGACCAGTTATTTTTTTGTGCCAGTCCTGCTCTTTACTTAAGGAACAATTCTTCTTTTCTGTATATACTTCCCAATGTATTTAAAGACTATATTCCATTTTGCCAAGCCTCTTAATCAATCTTCTTTCTCTCTCTTTGCATCCTGAAGTTTTCCACTCCTCCCTTTGTCACAGTGTACTTTTTCTGCACTTGTTCAAATGTGAATTCAGCTTTCAGGGAAGCAGCTGAGAAGAATTTACCTAGTATTCCAGATGCAGTCTCAACAATGGCATTGAGTCTTCCTCAGATTACTTTTACTCTCCAGATGTTGGTTTGTAATTACCCCACAGTCAAATAGTATACCAGGCCTTTGTCTTTCTCAGTCACTTCCAAATGATGAACTAATTGTTGATTTTCTTGTTATTAATCTTTGGACACCTGTCCTTGAATTTCATTTTTCTGGTATCCCCCTTCTCTCATTCCTGCAATCATTGGAGTTGTTTATTCCTTTAGTCATTTAATATCTCAGTCTTTCTTTTGTGTTTATCATATTTTGTGTTTATGGTACTGCAAATTTCATACATGCATTTCTTGGTTTTAAGCCAATAACATTAATGAAAATATTTAAAAGGTTTGCCCAAAGATTAATCCTTGAGACAGTCCAGTAGTGACTTCCCTTCAGTCCGGAATTTCCTTTTCTGACACCATCATCTGCTGTCTCCCTTCAGCAAGGTTCTTACATTTTTATGTCTCTCCTATTAATTCCTTCCTTCTCCAAATTTATAATTTCCCAGATAGTAACATAGTGAATAGTTTACTAGAATCTAGATATTAGAATATGAAAAATATGAAATTTCTCAGGGTTTCTTCTCTAGAAAAGTGATTTCCTTATCAAAGAAAGTTTGTTTGTCTGCCCCTGTCTATACTTTGTGGGTTAGTGCTTCCTTCTAGAGAGCTCAAATCAGGTGGTGCGATCTAGCTGAAGAAGTAGGGTTGTTGGAAAAACCTGAGCATGTGGATGAATGGGCACATACCATAATAATGAAGGGAATGGTACTTCTGTAGGTGTTTGTCTAGCTGAATTCCGAACGAATACGTTCAATGTTGACTCTATTTAGTTGTATTGTCCACTGAGCAGTATCCTGTCTGAAGATTTTTAAATGTGTTCTCTTGCTTGCTTGAATAGGCACAAGGAAATCAAGATAAATGATGGAAAACTAAAATGCTAGTGATGTGTATGATGGCTTATGCAATCCAATTGGCAAGCTATGGCATCTGTAACAAATCTGCTCCAGAAAAAAAAATATTTTCAAATTTAAGTCCTTTTAAGTCATGTTGTACTTTAACCCTCCTCAAACAGTGGTTTGTTATCTTAGGAGACATCCTCCAGATAACAGTGCTCTCTTTTACTGTAGACACAGCATCTTCCCAGACCATTTGTTCCAAATTTGGCCATCGTTTCTCTAATTCAAGGATAGAGACAGTGTCTCCTTGGAAATCATTATTTTTATCCATTTATCATCATGCAAATACTCTTCAGAATAAAACAAAATGGATAATTTAAATGCAGTCTGCTTAAATAGGACATTGTGTTTCTCTCCAGATGAATATTGCATTGCAATAATATGGACAATAAATCCGTAATTTCTAACTAATTCCTAAATGTCAACTGTACTTTGGAAAACTAATGAGAAATTTAATTGTCAAAGCCAGCTTAGACAAAACTTAAGGAAAAAATGTCTCTATGGGCTGTAAGATCTGAATGTTATTAAAATCAATTATTTAATATATTAAAATACATAAAAAATTATTAGGTAGATGGCAAAATAACTGAATTTTACTCAGAGGTTTGAAAGAAACTCTTTTGCCTAGTTCTGAAACTACTCCAAGAAAACAAGTTCAAGAAAGGAACACAATCTTTCACAACATTCATCTTAGATATCACGCTCATTAACCTTTTGGCTCAGTTTTCTATCTTCCTTCCATCCCCAGATGTCTCCCCAGCACTTTTAATACACAAGAACAGAGGCCTCCCCAGTTTTACAGTGGCAGCATGAACGAGCTAATTCATGACATCACACAGTAATGTATGTCTGGAGCTGGTAACAGAGCCTCAGTAGTGTCACTGGGACTTCTGTGATATAAATTTTCTTAAAGGTAAGTCATTCAGTTGTCTAAAAGACTAGCAAATGCTCTAACAGTGGGATATGCAAACCTCAACTAAAATTCAGACCTACTTGGCACGTGAGTTTTCCCTTTATGTCAGTTCAACTATAACCAATTCTTATTCTAATAGGAGTATGCAAGTCTTGGTCTGATATCTCGTAATTGTGTTAAAGTCCTCCAGCTTCTAATGAACATGCTCAGCTACTTGAAATTCTGTGGTGACAAAAGAGATCACACCTTTTTCACTCAAGTACCCTTTTCCCTGTAACAAGATGTGAAAAAATCCTCTTGACCTATACAAAGAAAATTGGGCCAGTAAATGTTAAATAGAAGCATATTGAAAGTTCATGAGGAGACAGGCATCCTTCAGTTGTTAGAAATGATTACTTTGAAACTTCTATGAAGTTTATAATGTATGTGATGGACAAAAATAAGATAAATGATTGGCATATGCGTTTATTACATTTTTTCCCCTATTTCAGCCTTCTCCCTAAGCCTGTGCGAATTTAGGAGCGTTAGTACAAGTCATAAAAGACCACAGACATTATGTAAATAGTTTCAGTGGAGAAATGAAGTGGAAAAACTCATTTTACAATAGAAAGAATAAGTCGTATTACTTACCATTTGACAGGGCGGAAAACCACTGAGATTTAGAGATATCTGATCATTACCCCAAGCTTTTAGGTACAATAAAGAGGAATTAAATTTAGCCAGTCCCTTCCTGGACACAGCATCCCACCTCAAAGAAAGAGGAAGCAGACATGAGAAGTTGGATCCAAATCCTAACCTCTGTAACACATGTAAAGCCAAAGAAAACAATCCACTTCAGTGGAACTTTTCTAGACTTATACTAGAGTAATTAGAATAGCATAGAATAGAATGTAATGGACTATTTCAGTTGGGAGGGACCTACAAATATCATCTAGTCCAACTGCCTGCCCAATTCAGGGCTGACCAAAAGTTAAAGCATGTTATTAAGGGCATTGTTCAAATGCCTCTTAAAAACTGACAGGCATGGGGCATCATCCACCTCTTTAGGAAGCCTATTTGAGTGTTTGACCACCCTCTCAGTAAAGAAATGCTTCCTTATGTCAAGTCAAAACCTGGCGCAGCTTTGAAAATTTCCCACGCATCCTGTCACTGGACAGCAGTGAGAAGAGCTCCGCACCTTCCTCTCCACTTCCCTCCTCAGGAAGCTGTAATTGGGAATGGAGCCCCGATTCCAGTACTGTTTTAAGTTTTTGTGTGCTAACTGCTGAGTTCTTTATGAAGTTCTTGTACAAATTTATACCAACTTAAAAAAGTCTCTCAATTTAAGAATGTAAGAGCTCTTTTCTTTTTTTCCTTCTGAATGTCAACATTTGTAGGAATGTTCAATAAACTATGAAGGACTTGAAAACATTTAGATTGTCTCAAGATCTGGGAGGGCTCTTGTAAGTCATCTGGGGTGATTTTCATTGACAATAGTGGATTTCGGAATAGGTCTGAGTGGAAATACTGGTGGAATTGCTGACAGTGCAATTGTTGAAAAATACAGGTGTGAATGAGCAGCTCGTATCACGTGGTAGATCTGCTCTACTCCCATCGAAAATACAGGGAAGGTAACGAACATTTAGCCAGAGTGCAAAGCCGGCTTGAGGTGTTGGCAGAGGCACCAGTACCAGCTATAACATCAGTGTTTCGTGGCCACTTCTGACTTCAGCTCAAATAGGTTTCAAACAGCCACAGCTGGAGTTTTCTATTCTGTGATTCTACAACCTTGAAACATGCAACCTGCTTCAATGACAATCTAACGGATATGAAAAGAAACTTTGACTTATTTTCCATTTTTAGAAGGAGTCATAGTAAATTGGCCTTGAGCCGATTACATATGACTTCAAGCTCATCAGCTTAATCACAATGAAAATAATACCAAGCCATCATTTAGGTGAACATAATCTCATGGGAAGTTATCTGAGAGCACTCCAAGGTGCAATTTAATGTATTTCTGCATAGGAAAAGGATTCTTTTTTTAAAAAAGAATGCCTGATCAGAAACAAGAGGAGATCGTAACAAAAAGAACACTGAAGGCAGCACAACAGAGACTGCAGAACAGTTTGGTCTTCAGAGACTGCTTCTGTCTCAGTTTCACTGCTGTAGCCATTTTAATAAGTATTATGAAATACTATTACAAAAACTATAGACTCCACATATGTTGCAGTTACTTAGTGCCCTATGGAATGAAGCTAGTGATAACAAACACAAGAATACTAATGTGGCCAATCGTCTCCTTTATACAATTTTGTTGTAGTAACACTGACACGTAATTGGATTTTTATGCAATATTAGAGGGGAAATACGTACATTAAAAATGTAATCTGAAAGGTTTCTTGGTGCAGAAGATAGTTCCATCAGTTTTAACATAATCTAGGATTGCAGTTAGTATGATTCAACAATTTAGTCTCTATTCATTTTATTCATTGTACTGGGATTTTCTTAACCTTTTTCAATTAGTACTAAAGACACTCAGTAGGAAAATTCATTCCACACAGGTAAAAATATTCTCATATAGCAGAGTGATTATTTTTATTATGTTTCTACTTTTAACATGCAATTATGTTACATATTATTTTGCATGTACAAAGAAGTTTAAAAACAAGTACTTATAATTATTCCATAAAACAGTGTTACAGTTACCTCGCTCAAAACTCAGACATTACCAAACCTAAGGAAAACTGGAGGGAGGAAGGGGCCAGAGAGAGGGAAAAAAAGATGGAAGGAAGGAAAGAACGAAATAAATTTGAAGCACAAGCTGGTTTTGCCATCGTCACTTCCAATGAAGGATTGCTGAACATCATTAAAAGCCCTGTCTGAAATCACCACTATCTTGAATTGCACAAATAAAATCAATGATTGAATTAAGAATTAAGGAAAATAAAGAACAAAAGAAGAAAAATCACCTTAAGAGGTCTTGAAGAATATATTACAATACAGATCATTCCACATGATACATCTTTTCACTGATAACTTCTCAAAACAACACTTAAATCTTCTTATTTACTTTCAATCCCTATTCTTTCGCACACAAACAAATGATTTGTGGATACAGGGCTGATTTCTGGTGGCAGAACTAAGGACCAACATGACCAGTTGCTGTTAGGAATAAGAAGTGCCTATGTTGAATTTAAAATTAAAAAATGAAATGAGTTTGCAAAATAGTTAGCATATAATAAAAATGAATGTCAGACAGACCTGCTCCACTAACCTTGCAGAGTGTCTTTAATTACACTGGAAAATTTTAATATGCTCCATTCACAGGAGAGGAAGGGAATTTGGGTATTAGTTCTCCTGACCTACATTTGCACTCGGTTTGCTTAGCAGAAAGGAGTCAGGGAGGTGGGCCTCATAATAAGGAAGTGTCATCAAGATGTGAATTACTGAATAAAACACAAGATATTCAGCTTCCCAAAAGTGATTGAGAACTTCTGTGAATTATCCAAGAAATTAGGAAATAATCATAATAATCATACCAGCACTCATAACACGCACTAGTGATTTTAGACAGTCTGGTAGCTGAAAATAGGATTTAGCAACACAAAAAAAAAAAAAAAAAA
>VZSC01007217.1:48083-61707 GCA_013398225.1 Steatornis caripensis
AAAAAAAAAGAAGAGGCAAGTTCGTGTTTATATTGGTTTTTTTGGTTCATGCGGCCCAATGACTTCAAGAACATTATTTTGAGATGTTTTTCCCTTCTGTGCCTGTCACACAAGTCAGGGAAAGCAGAATGTAAAAAGCAATTATTTTTAGATTTTTTTTTTAATCTCTGATCTTAAAGACCATAGCTCGTGGTCTTTAAGACGACTCATGTTGTGAACGCTTTCTTCATGCTCGGAATAGGTAGTGCTTGTGGGCAGCCTGACTCGTGTCAGCTTTGTGTAACTCATCCAGCCACAGAAACAGATTACCATGACCAGAAGGGGACACCTGATCTGGCCCATAGAAAATCCTAGAATTACTGAAACCTAATGCTATATGTAAAATGAATATAGTTAATTTTTTGTTTTAGTAACAGATCACTGTAGCATGATGGCGGTCAGAAATCTCCTTTTGTTCAAATAAGTATGACAGAGCAAAAACTCATACTCCTTTATCTATCACCCAAAGATCCTTTGCCTCTTAGAAGGAATAAAAATAGAGCTGATGAAACACAACATAACTTGAATAATTGTTCATCAGAGTTGCGACCTAGCAAGAAAAGAAAAGGATGTTCTTGATTTTAAGTCTCCCAGGAGTTTTTGTGGTGTCAAATCAACAAATCACTTTTAGTAATCCAGCACTAACCAGTATCTACATGAAAGTGATACTTACACAAATTAGATTTGAATGTGAAGATTCCCTCAAACCACCTTGGAAGTGTAAAAGGGTTTAAAGATGGTTTCACTGTGCTGTACCTCCATGTTAAAACCCCTTAGTAATGCCAGTAACAGGTGAAATGGCTCCAGTGCAAGCGAGAGTTAGACCTCTCATTGGGAAGCTGCACTTTGCATCCAGTTCTCTGAGGAGCTGAGCACCTCTTGAAAGCAGCAGGAATTGAACATACCCAGCATTTCACAGGATCAGATTTTACCTTGAGTGAAAACTAGCAGGTTTACACAAATTCTGCAGACGATTCAGTAATGCCCAGAGTTAATCAGGTATGCGAAGATTAAATTACTCAGAGCTGTCTTCAAATTCTTTTCCCTGGGGATGGTGCCTAATATATGTTAAATCCAATCAGTGCCTTTTAGCTTTCTTCCCCGTCACAGAGTTTCAGTTTACTAATTAGAAACGTTCAGCTGCAATTCCTTTACATCACTTTCTCACAGGGTAGAATTCAGCACCCTCTGAGAATTTAAAAAGGTCACACCACCATTTGTCAAGGTCACAGCAAGAAAGGTTTTTCATTAATTTCAGATTGGCAAAGAATAAGAAATATTGTAATTGCTGCATTTAAGCCATTCACTGCACCAGTTCCCTTTCTACTTCACAGACAGCCAATTAGGGACTTTATTTAAAATGTATGAACTGCATGACTGTCATTAAAGCTATGATTCTGAAGAGTTCATTTGCTTTTTTTTTTGATGGAAGTATTACAGAAATGCAATCATTTTTCAGGACAATGACCCAGTCATTCAACATTTGGTAAATAAAAATGTCTCTCTATAGATTTGACCACAGGTGGAGAAGCCATTAAAATTAGTGCTGGGAGGCCCCAGTTCCGCAAGGCACTGACTGGCCACCGTGCCAATGTTGACCATCTGCCTCCTCAGTTTGACAGAAAGACCTGGAAAATTCCCCAGAATATTGTGCTTTTGCGGTAGGAAAAAACCAAAACCACAATCAAATGCTCTTCATTTGTGAAAACTGCACAGAGCTATCTCCAAGGGCTGTTGCTGGATAGTGCAGCAAAACTGTGACTCAGTTTCAACCAAGCCAGAGCCAGAGCAATGAGCAGACACCTTGGCTTACCCAAACGTGTTGTCAGCTTTCTCCAGCATCCTGTGAACTTTCTTGAACGAATGTGCTTCTCATGACAAACAGCTACACCTTGCATGTTCTTTCTTTTTGGCATTTCTTGAAAATTAGAGCCATTGTTTTAGATGGATTTGTTTTACTCCTTTCTTTTTTGTGAGACTCGATCCGAAAGAATACACCTCCTCTGTTTCAAAGCAACACATTTACTGCAAACTGTTAGAATCTGGGTGGTCTGAGATTGCTTTTTGCAGCATCTTTTCCATGGTTTTTCTTCATCAGTAAGTGCTTCTCTCAGGTGTGACTGCTCCTGCAGACTGTAAGAGTACAGAAAGTTTATCTTCCTGAGGATTGCATGACTTTGCACTGGAGATATAATTTCCGGTCTTGATTTTGCCAAGAGAGATTTGCTTTTGTGTGTGTTAATGTGCTGGCCCAAAAGCGTTCCTTAGAACACACAAAATCATCCATCATTTATTTTCCTTATTGAAAATATTTTGGTTTATAGCTTTGTTTTCTTTCCGAGAACAAAAAAAAAATCTCCTTGTCCCACTTGTACTGTTAGCCATATATTAATCACACCACAGGCACGTCTTTTGCTCTCATGGCATAGTAAATGTGTTTTTCCTGATACCCCAAAACAGGTGTGTAAATGAGGAGCTTTCTTACAAACTCGTCTCTCGCTTGCCTCTTATTTGGTCATTAGAACCACAAGAAGACGAGATATTCAAAACACAAAAGACAGCATGTGAAAGATCAGCTATTTTTTTGTCCCTCTAGTCCCTCTAACAATTTCAGATTAATTATTGTCAACATAAGCAATGTGGACCATACAGTTATTCAAAAATCTTGCGTGAACAGAATGATTTGCCACAAATGTGTCAACTGATTTTTTTTTTTAATTGTAATTCCCTATTGTGCCTCTTTGGCTATTTGATATAGAAATGTGTGCATTTCCAGGACATTTTGGCCATTTAGCTTCTGAAACTGCTCACAAACCCTTTCTTCAAAAGAGCAATGTTCAATTAGGTTTCTGATTTTCCAGGTCTATGTACGTTCATCAGTCCACATTGAGTAGAAGCTCAGATGCACCAGCACGTACCACCAGCTGCATCACCTCTGATGTCACTTCTCAGGGAATGAAACTATCCACGGATGCTCAGAGGGCAAAGAGATCTGCGCAAACTTCAGATTGGTTCCTGACCAGAATGAGCAGGTGACAGGGATCGCAGAGGCTTGCTAGTATCTCCCTCCAGTCAGCTTCAGCACAGCTGAGGCAATCCAGTAGCAGCCAGCAACAGACTGGCGTGAACAAGGGGGAAGTCATGCCCAACCAACCTGGTAACTAACCTTCTATGATGAAATGACTGGCTTGCTAGATGATGGGAGAACACTCGATATTGTCTATCTGTACTTCAGTGTTTACAGAAAACAAGCCAGTGAACACTGAAGTACAGATAGACAATGAATGCTGTCTACTGTAAGAACTCTTAGAGAAGCTCATGAAGTATGGGGTGGATGAGCAGAGAGACAGATTGAACACTGGCTGAACAGGCAGACCCAGAGGTTGGTGACCTGTGGTACAAAGTCTGGTTGGAGGCCAGCAACTAGCAGTGTACCCCAGGGGTTAATACTGGATCCAATCCTACTCAGCATCTTCAAGATGACAAGACAAGACAAGACGACCTCCAGAGGTTACTTCTAATTTCGACCATTCTGTGAACAGCATAGTATCCCAGTGGGATGCAGGGTCCACCAGGAAAGGGAATCCTAGAGTGGTTTAAAGCACAGCAAAGGCTTTCAGACATGGGACTAAATTACCAATAAATAAAAATTTACTGCAAGTAGAAAACCAAGAAACTATTCATTCACTATTATGTTCTCTATCAAGAACACAACAAGAAGAAAAATTTGAAATCTCTAAGTAGTCTAAAATGGGTAAGTCAGAATCACAATAAAAAAAATTGCCTTTTTTTTTCATCTCATAACTTTAGGCTGTGATGGAAGGACATACTCAAGGTTTTGAACGTTTGAGTTAACAATACTGATATAGGATGTCTTTTTCTGACAAGCTTCAGTGCACCTAACAAAATCTCCCCTCATGGTCCTCTGTCTGCACCATACAATTAAACTGATAATCATTATTATAATTGTCACATATTCTGAAACAAATGATACCTAAAGCACTTCATGGAATGCCTAGCATGAAAATTAAGACAATTTTAATCATTTCTGTGTCTCAGACCCTTGCCGACTAAGACTTTGCTAAAAGAAGTTGAAAGTACAGGAGAGTTCTCCTAGGTGTGCCCTTGGTGAAGACTGTCCTAATTCTGTCTCTCACCAACATCATGACAGCCCTGACAGATGCAAAAGGAGGCTGAATCAGAGAGGCAGCAGCACTCAGAAAAGAAGCTGAGAGACCTCCCAAGAGAGAGGCTGTGAGGAGGCAACAGGAGCCAGAGGTGGTCATGGATGGAAAGGTGACACTGCTGTCCGGGGCAGAGCAGCTCCATGCCCTTGGTTCTGAATACAACAGAAGGGGGAGCAAGAATTTTCGGGGGAGGATGGATATTTTACCTTTTGCCCAAGATAAGGCTAATTACGTGTGCTGTTGATCGTGTTCCTGCATGCCTTGTGCCAGGAGGGATATCTGTTTCTAGACTAAGTAAGAGCAAAGTGTGTCTCAGAGACTAACCTTCCCCTCAGTAGAGGAACTCACTTTTGGCCAGTGCCTTTGACCATGAGATCTCACTATGCTACCCATGCTGCAACCTGTTACAAGTAGCTTTTAGAAGCACACTGATTTAAGGTGAACTTCACTGAAAAGAAGTCTTCTTTTGGTTTTCCTAAACATAATCAATCACTTGCTAAGGTTACTCTTATAAAAGCAATGGTGGTAAAGTAAAATAAATATACATGTAACAGTTCTTCCAGGACGTGACTGGCATCAGCAAAGTCAGGGTCAGTGTCGTGACTTGACCCTGGCTGGATGCTAGGTGCCCACCAAAGTCGCTCTATGACTCCCACTCCTGAAATGGACAGGGGAGAAGAATAAAATGAAAGGTTCATGTGTCAAGATAAGGACAGGCAGAGATCACTCAGCAATTACGATCACAGGCAAAATAGACTTGACTTGGGGAAATTAGCTTAATTTATTCCCAATCAAATCAGAGTAGGATAATGAGACATAAAATCAAAACTTAAAACACCTTCCCTCCACCCCTGCCTTCTTCCTGGGCTTAACTTTACTCCCAAATCCTCTCCGTCCTCCCCACCAGTGACACAGGGGGATGGGGAATGGGAGTTGTGGTCAGTTGATCACACGTTGTCTCTGTCACTCTTTGGCCAGCAGCAGGTCCGTCTTGGAGCTGACCGGCATTGGCTTTATCAGATACAGGGGAAGCTTCTAGCAGCTTCTCACAGAAGACACCCCTGTAGGCCCCTTCACTACCAAAACCTTGCCACGCAAACCCAGTTCAGTCAGATTGAAGGGGATTGCTAAAACACACCAGGTGTAGCCTTTCTCTGGAAGGTTGTGTAAATTAAACTGAAATAATTTTTCTCTTTCTCAAACGTGAATAAACTGGCTTTACAAATAGTATATTATGCATGAAAATTAAGTTAGAAAAATAGAGCAACCTTAATAGTTAATTTTAAAGATAGCAGAGCATAGCGTAGCGTAGCATAGCATAGAATAAATAGAATAGAATAGAATAGAATAGAATAGAATAGAATAGAATAGAATAGAATAGAATAGACTATTTCAGTTGGGAGGGACCTACAAATATCATCTAGTCCAACTGCCTGCCCAATTCAGGGCTGACCAAAAGTTAAAGCATTTTATTAAGGGCATTGCCCAAATGCCACAAACATTGACAGGCACGGGGCATCTGCCACCTCTCTAAGGAAGCCTGTTCCAGTGTTTGACCACCCTGTCACTGAAGAAGCACTTCCTGATGTCAAATCTAAACCTCCCCTGGTGCAGCTTTGAACCATTCCCACGCATCCGGTCACTGGATAGCGGGGAGAAGAGCTCGGCACCTCCCTCTCCAGTTCCCCTCCTCAGGAAGCTGCAGAGAACTATGAGGTCACCCCTCAGGCTCCTCTCCTCCAAACTAGATACGCCCAAAGTCCTCAGCCGCTCCTCATAGGACATGCCTTCCAGCCCTTCCACCACTTTGTTGCCCTGCACTGGAAGCATTCAAGGACCTTCATATCCTTAAATTGTGGAGCTCGGAGCCGCACACAGCGCTCGAGGTGAGGCTGCACCAACGCTGAATACAGCGGGATAATCCCCTGTTTTGACTGGCTGGTTATGCTGTGTTTGGCGCACCCCAGGATGCGGTTTTCCCTCTTGGCTGCCAGGTCACACTGCCAGCTCATATTGAACCTGCTGTTGACCAGCAACCCCAGACCCCTTTCTGCGGAGCTGCTCTCCAGCCACTCCTTTCCCAGTTTATACTTGTGTCTGGCGTTACCCCACCCTAGGCACAGGATCCAGAATCTGAATTTGTTAAATTTCATCCCATTAATCATAATCTGCTAACAGGCAAGTTGGATGCCTCGGCCCTGCAATCACAGCCAAACGCCAGCTTGGGACTGCCTCACCCAGCCATGTAGCAAGGCTTGTTTCTCCTTGCTCTATTCCTGTGCGCATTTTCATGGTGCATCCTGCTCTGCTAGCTGCTGTGTCTAACCACTGCAGCTGGGCTGACTTTTCCTGTGATTTCAATGCTTGGCAAGCATATCACTGGGGACTTGCAGAGGTCTTGCATAAAAAAGACTCTTAAATGGCTTCACCTGCTTTAAAGATAACAGATGACCCTTAGTTTTAGTTGCAGGCTGTAGTTTTTGTACCCAAGTGCTGGTGGTTGTGATCACTTATGGCACATTCATTTAAGCAAAGGTAGCTGATGTGAATTTCCGTGTCATGTTGCAACAAGAAACCTTTCCATGCCTCTTTTATGTTTCCTTTAACAGAAATGTCTCTCAGGTAACAAACCAATACATTGAACATGTTTTATGTCTAGCAGAAGTCTAGTAGAAGTCCAGGCAACTACACTTACATAAAAATCTGAAAAGCAATAACAAAAACAAACAGCCCTGTAAGGAATCAAGACTTAAGCCATTTCTGAGTAATCCTGTTTCCTTAAGTCTCCTAAGTGACACATATTTTCACAGGTTCCCTCTGTTGTTCAGCTAACAGAGACACTGTGGATAAGTAGTGTGAGTCAAATAATACCCCTTTAGCTGGCCAAGGGTGCCGCTTAGTTGCACCTCTAAAAGACCTGAGCAGAAAGAAGCAAGTGTTTTGTCCTTTGGACAAAGTACCTGATGGAAGTTCTTATTTTCTACCTGCTACATTTTCAGAAATGATGTTGACAAAGAAAGTTGACTAAAACAGGGTCAGGGGGGAATCTCAAGGAGGTATATTTCTATATTTCTCTAAGCTACTTTGCTGTGAATCATAAACAACACTACCTGAGTAAATGGCGTCATTTACTTAAAAATTAGGCCAGTGTAAATAAAGGCAAGTCCTAATGATACTGATTTACAGCAGCATCAGGCCTCAGCTATTTCGATACGCTACCAGTAATACATCTTTGAAGCCCAAATATGTCCAGTGAACTGAATAATATCCTATTCTCAACTATGAGAATGCAGGTACTGCTTCTTCTCGCTATCAGGACCTGAAGGAAACACATATTTAGTGGTTGTTGTGAATGAAAAAACGCATAACGAATTTCTGAGTCTTTCAGGTAGAAGAAGTTATCACCTCCTCTACTGTCTGTTTTAAAGTTTTTGCCAAATATGGATGGCTCTGGGTACAGCTAACAAATTTTTATGCTACCAACATGTAGTAAGGGTTACTCCCTCACATGTAAAAATATGTCTGTGGAAGTTTCCAAACAATCTCTATCTATGAGGAACTATCAAGTAAGAAGTGAAATACCTAATTCATTTGGGAGGATTTTAGTTTTGAGAGCTGCCTCTACTGATTTGCTCTTTGGCATTGGTTACCTTTTTTTAAGAATAAAGTTATATGTTTAAACACTGTATCTATTATACATTATGTACATACAACCAAAAACTTTAATTTTGCAAGATACATTCACTTCTCATGCTCAGTACATCAAAAACATACATCGCAACTTGCTTGCACATCCTTCTTATCAGACTGTTTATCACTCAAGTAGAGCCAGGCAGAGAAAACACTATGGACGACTGTGCCTTAAATCCATATACATTACTTCTGTCTATTGTTAGCTTATTAGTAGCACTGTGAATTTTGTAATAATCTGGTTTTCCTTATGAACTTGTTATGGCATTTCATTCATTTTACTAAATCACTGAGACAGATAGATACTCAGCTGAATATTCTTAAATACTCCTAAGACTGTGGTTCTTCTACATGACATTTCAAGTTTTTAGGACATAAACATTTGGCTAATGTATCCCATAGGCTCATTTTGAAAGACTTTTCATATGGGAAGCTGAAAATACATTTTATGCTTGCTGGGATTCTGTGGAATCTTAAAAATGAGATTTATAAATGTATATGATACTGAAAGGTGTTTATGATGTCGCTACACTGGAACACATGCTCATAAAATTGTCTTCCGATTTTATTTTTTCTGTGAGGAAAGAAGAAGAAAATTGTACTTAAAGTACCTCTTTCTTTTCTTTATAAGGAAACAAGCAAAGACCAGACCCAAATGCTTCAATCTGAGCAGGAAGAGCATATATTCCTAAAACTGTAGATCATGCTTTTCTCACCAATGGCAGTATCATTTTTTCTAACCTACATATGATTTATGATCATTGCTGCTTGTGCCCAGGAGGGATATGCTATTTAAAAAGATAGTGTGTGATTCCATGACAACTGGCAGGTGCCTTATAAAGCCTTTCTTTGTTGAAACTGTGCAGGTGAGTTGTTATACTTCGAAATAGGAGAAATTGAGTTCTGGTGGATTTTGCTCGGTGCACGAGGAATCGGTAAATTAAAATCAAATACTATATTTATACCTGCCTATAGAATTCGCAAAGACCAATTGCAACAGCTGCAATGGAAAGTCAAATAAAACACACGGCCCACATGCTGCTGTATAAATATAACAAGTGCGATTTTTTAGCCAAACTGCTTTCTTCTTTTAGATGTTGCTGACTACAGCAGAATCATGAGCCTGTGTAGTGTCCTTTCCACTTTGCTGTCAAGTCAGGGAAGTTTCTTGAAAAATACAAGACAACTAACTTGCTAACTTTTCTCTGTTTTTCCACTTAGCTATCTCACTTGGTTTAAACCACCTCATTTAGTAAATAGTAAACAATCACCTATTATTGTTAGAGTTTTGAATTTATGTGGTATCTAATTTTCCAACTAGCAGGAAGAACTCAGACAGCCTTTGGTCTTTGTCTGACTCCTGGGATCACCAGTACAACTTCATTTCCCTGTTGCCTTTACCCTCTCAGGAACATAAAAAGCACTGGTAATGTCTTAAATCAATACATATTTGAGCTTCTGGAGCACAGGATCTGTTTCCACTTGAGCAGCTAAGAAAGAAACCCACAAGAAGACCGTATTCTACATTTGCAGAAAGCCTCATTTCTACTGATTCCAGTGAAAATTTATCATCTTTTGCAAACCTGGAGGATCAGATCGGAGTATATCACCATTTTCATTAGGCATAAGAATCAAGAGCTTGATCCAGTGCAAAGACTCTCGTTGTCTTCAGCTTACTTGGGATGACATCAGGAGCTCATGGGTCCAACTCTGCTAGCCAAAAGAAAGTAAAGCACTCCAGCAGCTCCTTTTGCTGCCCATGAAGATTGGTCAAGCTTGGAAAGTAAGAGACAAAAGACAGATTGGCAAGATAGTGCAAATGAGATAAAGAAACAGTTTCTTTTAAGCTCTCAGTTCAATTTTGCAGCACAAAAGAAAATTTATTTTTATCACTGAAATGTTGATGTGTTTTTAAAAAGGCTTCACCTGTCTGAAGTCAAACAAATCCCATGACTTTAAGTAAGCAGATCAAAAGTTTCTCAGCAAAAATCAGAAGGATGGAAGAGCTTGATCTGTTCAGTATATCGATAAGGGCTGTCACAAATGGGAGTGGTTTCTCAGCTCCTGCTCGTGCCTGGTAAGGATACCCTCAACACCTGCTAGGAATAACCCGGCTTTTCATAAGCTGTATTAACACTACATCTTGTCGAGAAAGATTCAGTCACCAGGCACAAAATAGCTAAAGTTGTTACTGGATACCAGCATCTCTGTGTAGGAAACCACACAGGTGAATCCTGGGCAGAGACCCCTCCGCTTTGAATGAGAAATCCACAACAGCTCCTCTTACATGAGTAGAGAAAGCCATCAGAGGTCAGCACTTCAGTTTCTCTCTCATGGGACACCCAGGAAAGTATTGCCTCCTTGTAACAGCAAGACGCCTTAGATTTAACTCAGGTTGAGAGGGGATGGTCTCAGCTTCAGCACCACTTCCTAAGCACTGTGGTTTTTACTTTGTTTTCCAGGGAAAGCTTTTGTGATCCTATCCTAGATCTGCTGGGCTACTTTACCTCCCAAGTAACTTACCTCCCCAACAAACACTGGCCAGTGGCACCCAAACTGATGAAAGTTGTCCAGTTCCTACAGCAATCTGCTTCTTACAAGCACCACGAAAAAACAGGCAGCCTGCTTAGGGCCTCCACTGATGAGAAGGCTGCAGTGAAGATTTAACCTTGATTAGACATCAGAGGATCCACATGCCACAAGCCATTATTAATATTGTCAAGAAGCTGAAAGCTTCATTCATGGATCTTAAACTACATCAGAGAATTAAAAAATGTCATTATACTTTTGTAAAGTTTGAGATAGGGCTTTCCATCAGCTGTTTAGGGAGAGGAAGGATCTTCAGAGAACAAAGCTGTAGCTGAACAAAGGACAAAAGGCAATTCGGGGAATTACAATGTCAAACGAGCACCTCTTTTGCTCAAATTGTACTCAAAGTTTTGATCCTAAATGCAAATCTCAGTTATTGATAGCATGGAAAAAAATAAATATAAAATGTACTGAAAACACTTTTTGCATTCGGAAGACTTTTATACATGTTAAATTTTATGAGTGATGCAGAGGTAATCTTTACATTGTTTTAAACTACTAACCTCAATAAAAGGTTAAATAAAATTATCTGCAGTAAAAATTATTTTCTTTTAAACTAGTCAAATGAAAGTAAGAAGGGGAAATGACAAAGTCAGCAGACGAGGAGAAGAGGCTATGTAAAGAAGCAATCCAATTTTTGCTGCATTCTTTCTCAAATATTTTCTGTGTTAAATTGAAGAAGTAAATTATTTAATTTGCTTTCACTTTTTTATTGTGATCTACAACATTAGGACAGGCAATATTTAATCTTGCAACTTTGGTGGCGAACTATGTATTTAATTTTTTGATTCCGTTTTCAAACTATGCTAGCAAATAATTTAAGAAACATTACTTCTACATTAGCATTAGTAGCATTACTGCTACACATACCAAACACTTAATGTGCATTTTTCTTATTTCTTGTATACTGATATCAGTTTCTCCATATCACTTTTAGACGCATATTTAATTATTCCTTCTTATTTAGCAATTCATATTCTTCTTCCATCTGCTCCCCCTGGAAAGATGTAATTTTGTCCTTTATGTTTCTTATGATGTTACAGATTTTTTTTTTTTATTAAAATTCTCGCTATTACTTGGAGTTCAACTTGCTTTCAATTTCTGTTACTTTCTTAGAACCTTCTGCTTTCCTCAGCACCTTCCTCCTCACTTTACCAGTATTCCTCATTGGGGTGGGGAGAGACTCATGAAAAGGTTTATACTCTGTGTAAGAGAAAGACATCAGAGACGAGTGCTCATGTAAACACCTGCCTAGGTTCAATACCTTCTTAGGGACCCCTCTCCTCAACACACATACACGTTAAGCTACCCTCTCATCTGAACCAGTTACCCTGTAGGCAGTGCCATCGTTTAGACCACACAGAGCCTCCTTGGAGGACTTTTGTTCTCTCTTGAAAGTCCTGTGTTGAGCAGCACCCGGGGCTTAGCTTCTACTCCCTTTGCCCAGGGACAGCTTCCCACCGTGCTGCTGCCAGCCAGCCGTGGGCTAGGACGATGCTCTCAGCTCTGCCCCCCTGAGCAGGTTCTCAGCTTCATGGAGATCGCTGGGAAGCCAAGGGACTTTTCAGATCCCATTTCATGGTGACAGTGTTTTGTTGCCAGGTGTGTTAGACACGGTGAAATGGGGGAATGAGGCTCTGCTGGCTGCAACTTCATCTGCTATCTTGGTGTAACACAGAGCAAAATAATTTCTGTTCCTTAATGGATTTTTTCCATTTTTTTCACTCTGATCTGGAATGTTTGAAGAAGACATCAGAAACTGCATGCTAAAACACAAGCTAATCATGGGCCTTTACTTAGAAAATGCACATCATTTTCTAAAAGTGTTATAAAATCCCACTGTGAGCAAGCGGGAGAAGGAGAACAAAAGTGAGCCCTTGCAGCTCCCTCAGGCATTGTGCGAAGGGCCACTGCAGTGCTCCTCCACCCCATGGGGCAGCACTCACAGGGAGCT
Organism: Steatornis caripensis; assembly: GCA_013398225.1. Classification (NCBI taxonomy): domain Eukaryota; kingdom Metazoa; phylum Chordata; class Aves; order Caprimulgiformes; family Steatornithidae; genus Steatornis; species Steatornis caripensis. The sequence goes on from VZSC01007217.1 coordinate 60,543, forward strand.
GCTGGCAATCCCAGCCCTGAGGGGCTGGAGCCACAGTGGAGCACGGTGGGACATCGAACCTACTGAAGGCTTCTCCGCCTGGGGAGACAGCAGCTCCAGTCAGGACTATTTTGGCCAGCAGATTTGTGTTTAGGTGCTGGACAGGCAGCGACTCATAGTTTTTGGAAGACACTGACCTTTTTCACATAGAGCACTGGGCAGGTGCCTCCTGGTCCAGAGCAAGCACCAGCACGTCCTGCATTTAAGTCCCAGGCAAAGGGAGGAAAATTTACAGAAGCACAGGACTGTGTCCTTATCCGTTTGTACTTTTATGGGGCACCGAACTTGGTATTTACAAGATGGTAATTACATTGTTTTAATGTTGATGACACTTGTTTACAAGACTGTAGCTATCTGATTAAATATAAACTGTTAGATTAAATAGCCCATTTACTGTAATATATCTAAATGCCTAATTAAGTAACAAGACAATATTAATCAGATTTATTATGGTTTAACAAATATATGAGCATTATATATTAATACTTTAAAATACACTATTGATGTACCTCATTAGTTAAGCAGTCCCTCTTTTAAAAGCGCACTAAAAGTACTTACATTGTCAAGAAACCTGATTCTTAATTCGTATTACCTCACTAGTGGTTTATTTTACCCCGTTTACAGATCCCCAGCCATTTACTCAAAAAGTCAACAAAATATAACATTCAGTTCCCAGTTGTCTAACTTCACGGAAATAAAATGCACAATCATTCACTGTATGTTTTTCTGTAGCTACAGTCAAAGATACAAAAGATTACCTTGAAGTTATCTGAAAATTTCCTATGAGAATATCTATGAAATCCCAGTATCTAATTGAAGTCTAATAAAAAGTCTTCTTTATGATACGCATTTTTCTAAAACAAGCACACCCTTATGAGTAAAGGCTCTGTAGCTAATGACATTTTTCATTAAAAGTATGTTTAAAAGGGTTTTTTTGTCCCATAATATTACTGGAAAAAAAAGAATCATAGAATCATAGAATCATAGAATGGTAGGGGTTGGAAGGGACCTCTAGAGATCATCTAGTCCAACCCCCCTGCTAAAGCAGGTTAGCCTAGAGCAGGTTGCACAGGAATGCATCCAGGCGGGTTTTGAATATCTCCAGAGAAGGAGACTCCACAACCTC
>VZSC01007217.1:63727-159843 GCA_013398225.1 Steatornis caripensis
GAGAAAGTTCTTGTTGCTTTCATTTTTAAATAACATGTCTTGTCATGAGTTTGGCAGTTACTACAACTATGTATTCAATAGGTCATGCTAATCTATTTGGAATAGATGAGAGTCATGGATATGGTATGTCCCTGCCTCTCTACATCATCACACTTTTAAATAATATTTGAGGTTTCAGAAAAAATTCTTATCTTTCTTAATACCATGGCTAATATACATTAATAAATCTTCAGAGTTTTTTGCTAAAATGCGGGGAAAAGATGAGAAAATAGTTATAAATGTGAAATATAAGGCATTTGAGTGTTTCAAAAGTGTCTTTCTCCTTCCCTTCCACTATAGGATGTTTTTATGAGGTAGTAATTCCTTTTCTGCCCTTGTGACAGCTCTCTGAGAAAGAAACTGCTTTCGCTGTTCTTGCACGGCCAATTTTAATATGAGGACATAATTTTACAGAATTTCTTTTTCAGTAGAAGTAGAAGAGCAGAGAAGCTCTTTCTCAGATGGTGGTGGTTTCATACCAAGCTATTTGTATGTGGCTCCTTGACCTTCTCTGATTGATGGTTTCCTGAAGAACTGTGGTACTAGGCCTTTGCATCTTCTTATGCCCACTGTATTGGTGACATTCTGTTTACACTCAGGACGTTTATTTCTGAGAATCAGTTACTGATAAAACTATTACGCTAAGTATTTATATCTGGCAAAGTGTTCAGCCCATGCACTGTATATGGTACTGTAGTTCTTCTACTGCTTCTATAAGAGTTCAGCTTTTATATCCACAAAGGCGCTATTGAAAACGTCATCACTCTAAGGCATTTGTATCTTGTTTGCATTTGAAAAAATCCTACTTCTCCAGATCTTTTCAAGCTTAGTAAGTCCTAATACCACCAGGGAAAATTCCACTTCCTGTTTGTTTTTCACGTTCCCTTTCTTTCCTAACACCATGCTGAAGCTGTTTGTTCCTCTCGTTTTGTCACTTACGGTTTTAATTTCTCAGTATCAAAATTTCCTTCTGTTTTATGTTGTCTACCTCAACAGCCAAGCTGTCTAAATATTGCTGTCATTCCTGCTTATTTCAGTGCTGTTGTTACCCAACCCTGAAAGTTTAATCTATTCATGAGCAAAAATATCTTGTCTGGTGGGTGACTAAGTTAATGATATAGTAGGTTTTGTATTGTTAAAAGTTTCTCAGTGTCTTAGGCCACAATAAATTATGTCATGAACGAATAATGAACTGGTCCTAGGAAAGTAATGAGAAAAGAGTGGTGTCGATCAAGCCTAAGATTTTTATTTGCAACCATAAAGACTATGCAAAAAGCAAGAAATCCTTGTGTGGGGAGGGAGATTCCTATGCTGATTTCATAAGCTGCTTTTCTTGATGGATGACAGGACCTGGGCAACTACCAGGACCCCACAGTTATCAGGTAGCAGAAGTAACCACAGGGGGGCCCTGTGTCTACTCCACTTCACAGAGGCAAGATATTTTCTTTCTGTACCCTGCTGAACCCTCCTATATAATCTGGAGCTTATACTTGAAATTTAGCCTTAATATCCATGTTTACCCAATGCTATACTAAAATTAAAACTTAATTGGGATAATTTATTTACTCAGTACCTGCTCTTTTTTCTTGCCTAAGAAAGAAGCCAGTGACTTACTAAGTCCAAGGCTACCCAGCTGCTCAAAATTACTTCTTATCAGAGGAGGCCCTACATATTAAGCAGTGCAGCCATATGTTCAACGAGCATTAGTCCTTATTTGCCTGATCAAATTGAACAGGGTAAGCTCCAGGGGGGTCTGCTGCCCTAGGCAAACTGCCCAGCCCAACCAGTCTGTTGCTGAATGCCCAATCAACCTCGCCAGCTTGAAGTTACCTGTACAAACAGTTTTGCTGTCCCTGGAATTTGGCTGCCCCAGGCAGCCACCTGTTATTTCTTTTAGCAGAGTACTTGCTCCGAGTTCAAAAGTAATTTGGAAATATTGGAAAAATCTCTGTTTGGGGGGAAAAAAGCATCTTCTCAGGGCTCATTAACTATTTTGCAAATTGTAAATACAACAAAGATGACTAGTAGGCAATCACGGTGTAACTTGTTTCTCCCAAGAAACGTTTCCAGATAAAATTATATACCACCAGTATCTCAAAACGTCAACGCAAATGAACACCAGCACTAATTATGTGACAGGCTGTGGAAAGTATTAGTTTTACACAATACATCATGCTGGGAAACCAAAGGATCACAAAGAACATTAATTTTTATCTAAACATAGAAATCTACTTGGGCTAATTAGTCTTGTTTCAAAAAACAAAACATCAATAGCCACAACAATTGTAAGAATTAACTTTTATAACGTTAAGATATAGAGGGACTTTCTGTATAGTCCACAATATATTTAATTAGTTCTTGTTTTTCTTCAGTTACATAAACTAGTTTCATCATTCGGATGTTGCCATTTAAATTACATTTCTTATTCATTTAAAGTTCTTTCAGTGCTACAATTGACAGTAGTTAGTGCTACTTGCCAGACTTCTGCATCCAACCTAATTAGACACTGTTGTCCTACAAACTATTTTTAGATATGTTTCAAACTCTCTAATTATGCTCAGTGCACTGCATTGCAAAGGAAACAATTGTTGCTTTAGTGTCTAGATACTGTCCGTGGATAAAGTCATCTGCAGTGAGGGTGTTGAATTGTAGATACAAAAAGGTGACTACACAATAAATTCTCCTAAGCTGTAGATGCTGAAACGGAGCAACAGAATCTTTTTTTTAAAATGTACTGTTTTTGTTTAGCAAGATACAGGATCCAAAAAGATGTGTGGCAAGTCTGAAGGCAGCTATCTAAAATGAGTGGCTAAATAAGCCTGGCCATTTTCTTATGTGAACCTAGTTCTAGTTATTCTCAAGAGAAATGCCAAGTCAGACCACTGCTCCATAAGAGCTTATAAAGCTGGTAGCGGTGCCACCTCTCACTGCCTCTCCTCTATGTTCTTTGGAAAGGAGGAACATCAGTTTAAAAAACAAATTGCTGAAAAATAAGCTCTTGCTTCAAGCTGGATGAAAAAACTTGATGACGCATTAGATTGGATGATCAATAAAGGCTCCTTCCAACCCAAACCATCCTATGATTCTATCTAATTCAAGCCTCCCCTTTGTTTCTCTATTTGTGAAAATATCGCCCATAAACAAGTCAATATCTCTGGTCTCGTGTCCCTGTATGTCTCCCAGACTTCTCTGTCCATTCTACTAGTGAACAGTTGCACTTTCATCCCACCTCCCATGCTGCCTGTCATGAATGGACAATAATATTTCAGACATTTCAAACATCGTCACTTGGTGACAATGCAGTTGCCACCAGCTATTTTAATGCTCTTTAGTCTCTGTGGGTGGGATTGATTTCATCTCTGTGTCTAAAGCGTAGCTGTCTAGATTCAAACTAGTCATCATTTTACAGCCAGCCAAAGGAAATAGGCACTTCCAGGGTAGCCTTTATCTGACCTATTTTAAGTGTCTATTTCAGGATGAAATGTCCCACGCCTTAGAAGTGTCTGTTTCTTGCTCAGATAAATCCTACCTTCTGCATCGCATCAAGCTCTTACTGCCACCAATGACCTTGTTTTTCTAATGTTTCTAACCTTAATTTCCAAACTAACAAGACTAGGAGTCCTGGAACAGATTGTTCAAATTTGTCCAAAGTAAATCTATGCAAAAGATCTTCAAAACTAGACCTGGCTCTGGCAAGTTGAGCTTTCCATCCTGTGACAGCTTCTGAGGTTTTGAAAATTTTGTCTCTAACTAAATAGAACAAAAAGTTGAAATGTTGACATTTCACATGACTCGACTATAATAAAAGAACAGTAAAGCTCAGCTACAGAAAAGTCTGTCTTAAGATATATGAAAAATTCTTTTTCATTTTCCTTTTGCTAAAAACCACTTCACATCTTAAGGAAAGCATTAGATAAAATTTGGAAATCTATTGAAATTTTTATTTTAAAAGATGAAAGGGTATGTTTCAACCATGTCAGTACCACATGAGAAGACTTTAAAGCCCAGTCCTTTATCCTGTTGAGTTTTGCTTTTGACAGATAATTATTTCCGGACCTCGGAGTCCTAAAGAATCCTGAGTGATTGCAGGTCAACCAGATTTAAATTTAAAAAAATATCTTAACATAGATCACGGTAGGTCAGGCACACATTTCATATTAGTGCTAGCATATCTATATTTATTTCATCCTTATTTTCCATTACTGTAGTAAAACTGAGCAACACAACTCAGTTAGCAGTTATCACAGATGTTTCCAGATTGAGGTGTTATGAGCTTGGTACAAAGCCAAACCTCACTCCAAAGGCACGCTGGAGTAAAACCATCTGTCTTTCAAAGGCCAACACCTGTTCGAGGCAGCTTTTTAAACTTAACATGATTGCCTAAATAAACATGCCACTCAGAGGCGCATAATGGTACGAGGACACTGTACAGGACAAATACTACCTTGTGATGTCACGGTGGATGGACACCCACAGTCACCACTCATACTTGGATGTGTCATGGTGTGTATAGGAGAAACCTATGTAATAGGTAACATGATCATGTTGCTGCAGTATTGAACACTAACGAGACCTAGTCTGATTTTTTTCTGCTCTATCTATAATGATGTTTTAGATATATGAAGCTCATTACTTCCCTTGTCAGTTTTGCAAGAAGTGAATTTTTTATACTTTCAACAGGACTACCCTAATCATCTGTATCTCTTTCATCTCTCATTCTGGAGAAATAGCTGGCCCTGAGCACAAACCACATTAAATCTAATTCATATTAGATTACAAAGGATCAAACTGAGAGAGTAGAGGACCAACCTCTTCTGTTGTTCTAGAACTTATAGCTCTTAAATTTATATCTAAAGGATCCGCTACGTATGAAGACATGTATCTTTAGTGGTTCAAAAAAACCCATGTGGCCAATTTCGGGAAACGCCTTAGCTGTGTCAATCTGTGTTATATCTTTTCATTGTTGAATTAATTTCCTGATCTCAACAAACATAGGGTGGCCTTGACGTTCTGGAAATGTCTTTATTGAGTACGCTTCAAACTAAAAATGCCTTCCTGAATAAAAATACCTTTAGGCTGAAGTTTCTCATATTGTTTTTGGCCCAAAGAATGGGTTTGGAAATATCAGTCAATTCCATTTGGCTGCTTGAGATACAGAAGAAAAAGAAAAAAATCTTCTCTTTCATGGCTTAAGAGCTTTTTTTCAGGTGCTATATTTATACTGGGGTGATTGAAAGCTAGCATCTGCGTACGCACATACACAGCTCTGTTTCGCCATGGACTTAATCTTGTTATATTTGCTGAGAATTTTTTACTTAAAAGGAAGAATAAGAGTACAAATGCCAAAAGTCTAAAAGCTTTGGTTTTCATATGTAACAACAGTCTGAAAATAAGATTTGTTAAAGGAGTCTCATGGGAATCAGGTATTCTACATTCTTTACGCTGTAGGAGAAGTAGCTGTTGCCTTCTGATATTAATATTGCTTAACACAAGTGTTTCACACCAGGAGGTGCTAGTCCCTTGTGACACCAGTACAAAAGGCACTCAGACTCTGTAAGGTATCATTCACAATGCTATTTATTAGAGGTAGCACTGTAAGAAGAGAACAGCATAGATAGTTTTACATCCCTTTAGAAGTCTCCAGGTACTGTAGCATCAAAGGCAACTCTGACTCATGTGCAGCACACCATGCAGATCATGCCCGTAGCAGATTCTCCCCTCTCTGTCATTCAAGCTATTGTAGGATTTTCTTACAAGTAAACAACTCTATTTATCATGGCTACAGTCAAACAATGTTCACATGAGAGCTTCTTGCTGCACTTTTAGGTAAAGACAAGCCCACAGAGGTGATATGATTGCTGGTAACAGCTGGGAGTTGCCTGCAGGATGCTCTGTCACGGTAAGCTGGTTGAGTTTATCCTGCAGCCAAGGGATTTGTGCAGCCCAGCACAGGGCTGAAGGCCACAGCACAGACCTGGTCATGCTCAGGTTAACCACTGTGTGGACCACTCACTTCTCCATGTGCAATAGTCAGGGTCGCTACAATGGGGCAATATAAAGTCTTGTTTTGTCACTTACCTGCAGTTTTCTCGGATGTTTCTGTATTTCAAAGCACAGAGAAATGACAGGAAATTCACCCTCTTTTAAGATAATAAGTAACACAGTTGAGATGAATCCCGCTAAGGAGATATCTCCTGCGAACAGGACCTAAGACAACCAGCTTATATTAAAAACCCAGTGTCTAGAGAGCGAGAGATAGGCATGATAAATGTCAGGTCACGTGTCAAACACTCGAATCAAAATTAGGGCAAAGCAGTGGAGAAACCTGTAGGACATTTGATTTAATAGTGGCAGTAACTGCATTTGCTGTTCCCAAAAGGTTACTGGTTTTGAGTCACTGTCAGACACTACTGATCGCGTACTAACTGTGACCATACATCCTTACAGCTTGTTTGAACTTGGGTGGAATGAGTCTCTGTATGTTAAAACAGAGAAAATAAAGGCTAAAAAGAAAGAACCAGAGTGCCCTCTGGGACGAGAGCAGAGAAAATAGAGAACAAACTGCCTGGCATATCCTGGGTAGGTAACTTCAGAACCTGCAGGTAATTCATCCTTAACACAGCCAACACCATAGGTGGGAATATGCCTCTTCTAGACTGCAAAAGAAACAGTTCATACATCCAGGCATAATGTCTGGAAAGTTATAGTTTAGCAATCCGCAGCCATTTAGAGATGATTTAGATTTTTTTTTTTATAATGAAGAGGCTGCAGGAGAGGCAGGGGCTGGCACACAGTGAGGAATCAGTAGGAACCAAAGTTCACAGTCAAGCCCTATTCAGGTATGCTCCATACATACATACAAAAAAATCCCATTGCCAGTAAGGCCTCATCCTATCAAACATCCAAAGAGCCACGAGACTTTCCAGGCTTTTTGACAAATTGAATGTGAGCATATCTTTCTTTTAAAGGAGCAGCTTCTAATTAGCACTATTAAAGGGAAGAAAACACTGGAAACACTGAAATATCTTTACTTAAATTGTTTTACTGTTTTTCAAGGGGTGTGAAAGTGTCTCTTTTGGCAGACATTTATTGCTTTAAAGAAATTAGAAGAAACATCCCTCAAATGAATATTTTTGAAAGCAAGTACCTGTTTAAGAACAAGAGTAGATAATTAGTCTTATTTACAGGGACACTTCTCAGTTGTTAGTAACAGTAAAGCACACTGCCAATTAAAAAGAAACTCTTACATTAGGTGTTTCCTTGAATTATTGCAATAACCTGGGAAAGAAAATCATGCCTAGAGGGACTTCAGTTGCATATCATTTCATTATGAAAAGAAAGGAAATAAAAAGATATTAGATAATGAAGTAATTAACCTTTTTATTTTCACAGTTCGATCAATGGTTTCTACTAGAGGAATAAGACTGTGTAATTTATTCACACTATACATTTATTCCAGACTAACTTTCAAATTTGTTAATGAAGAGGTAAAGATCCTGCTATTTTAGCATGATTGGATCACATCCCAGTGGAAGTGAGTCACATCTTTAGGAAACTAAATCTTCTCCAGGACTGAGATTCACTTGCGAAAATTAGAGGACATTGCTTTCACATAAATCAGAAGGACAGCATAGAGAAGATCTTCTAAACGATGTTGTAAAACAGTCTTTGACAGCTGATAAACAGAGCTGAAGGAAAGTTAAAACCAGGACAACAGATAAAAATGCCTAAGTGGCTCACAAGAATGCCGATGCAAAATAGTACATTGAGAAGTCACTACTACTAGAGGGAAAAGGCATATGATGACAGAAACCATTAGAAAAACCCTTAGGCATACAAAACATTTTCTGAAAAAGTAAATTAAATTTGTAACTTACTGGCACTAAAGCTTAAAATTACACAGGAACTATCTCTTATTTTATATACAAAACCAACTACGAAGGATTATTTACAATCTCTAACGCAGTATGTGCTACTTTTGCAGCTTTTTATGAACAAAAATTCTATACATTAGTCCTCTAAGAAACGGGACTAAAATTCTCGAAATAGCAAGCTTGCTAAAGCGACGTGAAACTTATAAGGTGTAACACAAAAGGAGCTCCACTGAGCAAGACTAAATATTCCTCTAGCCCAGTTTCTCGTCTCTGGCGATGACTAATGGTGAGTGTCTAGGAAAGAGCAAAAAAGGGGACAAGCAAATAGTGATACCGCCTGTATATATTCTTCCCACATCTAAAAATAATGGATTGGAGACTTCCTGAGCCAAAAGTTCAGCATTTTTTATTGTTGTTTTTATTTAATAGTCCAGTGTAACTTTTTCTTTTGTGCATTTGTCCTACCTTTTTTCACTCCGTGTAAACCTCTGCAAGTTTTGTTCCACTCTCTCTTGCACAGGGGAGTTTCACAGCTTTACCGTTGCTGTGTGAAACAACCAATTCTGTCTATCTTGAAATACTCACCTTCTGATTTCATTTCACTTTTCTTCAAAATGACGGTAAATATTTGTTCTTTACTTATCTCATCTTTGCCACTTAGGGTTTTATAGAACTATACTGCATTCCCCCTCGGCCCACCTTTTTCCAAGATGTGGAGTCCTCGTCTGTGTTGTTTCCTCTATAGAAGCTTCTCCGTAACTTTGATCACCCTTGTTCCCTCCTCTGTGTTTTCACTACCAATAATTATCAGCTTACCACTTGCTGTTTTCAGTTACTGAGCAGTGGGCTAACCAAGAAAACTTCGAGGGATTATTCAGTACAAAGCCTGGCAAAACTCTAGAAACCCATTTGTTTTCCAAGTACATTTTAAGGTATTCTAAGCAAAACTTGATCCTTAAATTGTTTTAATAGTGTTATGCTGGGGAAAAAATGAATAATTTATTGAGGGCACCTGCTGTTTCAAACTCCTCAAACTACTGTGAAAAGCCTGAAAGATATCTTGAGAAGGTCATTTAATTAATCTCTCTGCCCAAAGACAAGGCAACCTACTTTGGGATAGGAGATTTTAGTATGAAGAACCTTATATACAGCCATCTCACCTAGCTATGCTATTGTTGGATTGCAGAAGACAGGGTTCATGCAAACCAATTGGTTAGGCTGGAATTTCTCTAACCTGATTTAAATCACATTCTTAGATTATAGAAACCATGATTGAATCAGATTCATCAAGGATAAGCAAAGATTGAGATCACATTGAATGGTTGTTAGAAACTTGCAGACTGACAGACCAAAAAACAAATCATTTTTTCTTCAATGGATAAAGATGCAGTAATAAAAAGGAGTGCTTTATCAAGGACATTTTTTTGAATTTACAGTCCNTCACATTCTTAGATTATAGAAATCATGATTGAATCAGATTCATCAAGGATAAGCAAAGATTGAGATCACATTGAATGGTTGTTAGAAACTTGCAGACTGACAGACCAAAAAACAAATCATTTTTTCTTCAATGGATAAAGATGCAGTAATAAAAAGGAGTGCTTTATCAAGGACATTTTTTTGAATTTACAGTCCCTCCATAATCATTCCAGATAAAGCAGAGGGTGCCATTGAACTGCTTGAAATAAGAAAAGACTGACACTGACTGAATAGACAAGAGGATTTAAGTACTATCTGACATTATCAAATCAACCATTTTAAAGAAATAGTGAATTGAAGGTGCTTTAATCCACCTCTTAAATTTCAAAGAAAATGAAGGTTATGTAAAACTTGTAATATGAATTTTACGTTTTAAAAACGGATTCTCAAAATGTATCAACACAGTATTAGACAAATGCTATCTTCTCAAAATCAGCAAGAAGTAGAGATATCAACTACTGTCGCAAGTGTTTTATCACGGCCTATAATCCCAGTATTTAAAAATGAAAGCAGACCATTGAATAGCATGGGTTTGTGAGCAGTTCCAAGAGAAACGTTGGGAGCAAAATAATTAATTCAACGGTTCTACAGAGGAGTCATTTGGCTGTCATTAGGCGTACATTGCTATTCCCTGGCCCCTTCTGACCTTCTGAGGTCCATCTGACTAGTGAAATTCCTCTTGGCATGGCCAAAATAAGGGAAAGAGAAATGTCTCCTTGTCCTTGTCCTGCTGTGCTGAAAGACAGCTGCAGGAAACCTAGGCGTTCCTCTTCCATCTCACCCTGTAAGACTAGACATCTACTCACAGGCTAATATTTTTGTTTGTGTTGTGGTTACAAGGTGTCTTACACTTTGAACTCTCAAGACAGCAAACAAGCTGCGCAAAAATTAGTGTTAATTTAATGTTAATTTTGCCGTGAATTACAGCTGCTTGCTGAGTCTGTGAGTATCCTGGCCACAACGTGCTCTCCTGGAGTGACCAGAGCCTGACAATTCTTGTTATGGTTGTGGGGAAACCCTGGCTTTCATTTCACACCTACTTTTTAGTGTGCCAGTGTCACCTGGGTCGCAGCTTGGGATTCATCTGTGCCAAGTCTGTACCTAGCTGCTCTTGGTGGCCTGCGCCATACCAAGCTCATCGTTTCACGCTGCCTGCTTGCTCCTTTTAGCAGTCTCTTTTGTGTAACACCACAGCAACCAGTTCAGCAGGAACAGAAAGAGTGTGCCCCAGTCACAGAAATAATACAGATGTTTCTCAGTTCATTATTCAAATATTTGAGGGCAAAATAATACTCCCTTTTCATATAATGGAATCACTGTTCTTCTTGAGGTGGGGTCAGTGGTTTGCTGGTGCAAATTAAGGGCAAAATCAATGAAAGCATATGTACCCATCTGTGTCAGCAAAGAATTTTGCTCACAGTCTTGAGAGAGAAAAAAGGATCCAGCAAATAACTGATAAGGAATGAAAAGAAAAACCTTTCTACTACCAGAACAACAAAGACATTAGCATAGAGGAGTTACATTTCACTGTACCCTCTATGTGGCCTCATCCTCTATTGTGTTGAGGGTTCTCAATTACCATTCACTTCAATAGGAATCTTGTAGGACATTCACAGCTCTCACAGAATTAGGATTGTGCTACTGTGACTAGTATGCAAATCAGTAATATACGAGTACATTAAATGTAATTTAAACTGTAAGAGATTTAATCTTTGTTTTGGAAATACAATGTGCGGGAACAATTATTAATAGAGGTGTAATTCTTATCAGATACATGCATGTATGCAAATACCCTTTTTTGTCTTGCCTTAAGCACATGTAAGATGAAAAAGCTCTATTGACCATTTAATTTTCCCAAAAGAGAGCTGGAGGAAGAAGCTGAAGTACAATCCTCTCATCATCAACTTTCCAAAGTATTTCAATAGGATTATACGCAGGACAATGGGTAATGCTTCTCTTGTAACAGAGTGGTGCCAGTACTCCCCACATGCATGGTGAGGCTGTAATGTCCAGCCTTTTCCGCCAAGGTTATTGTAACATTTCCAGACAAAAAGAAAACCTGATGAATTATACATTGGAATTAAACTAGAATTCGGAAAGATTTTGTATGGTTCATGTGATGCAGAACATTTAGCGTTCACATAATTAAAATCCATTGCACTTGTGAGATTTAGTATGCCTGACATTTCAAGGTCTGTGGATGAAGAAGAACTTCCTTGCTGGTTTTCAGTTTATTGAGTGTAATGTGCTTTATTCCTGGTATAGCCGTGTTGATAGAGACTCACAATGGGCTTGTAAGAACAAATCCTGAAATGATGGAGATAGATAACATTCACTCAGATTTCAGTGAGATCAGACAGAATGCGTAACAGTGAATTCAGTCTTGATCCAGCAGAACATCTAAGCATGTTTTTATCCTTAAGGTTTAGAAGCATGGATGGAGGTGACTTTTTCTGGTCTTGTAAGTGCCCTGGACTTGGGAATCTTTGAGAGAATCCTGGAAAAGGACTTGTCTCCAGGCCAGACTGTTCTTCTACTCTTTCTTAGCCACTTGGTCTACTGATGTACGTAGCAGTGCATACCAAGACAAGACCACATCACCTAATGAATCTTTCATTTTTAACTACAGGAACCCTCAGTGACATCTTTCTGCTGCACAAAAGCTGACATCTTTGGCTGGTCATTTATCTCAGAGTAAATATGAGCTTTATATTATTACAGCTGTGAATACAGAAATATACACCTCACCCAGAGCCTGAAATTTTCTAGCTAGCAAGACTGTTACTTAGATTTATTGTGAAATTACATGGTAATACCAGCCTATTCTGCTGAGAAAGGGAAATGCGGGAACAGCTTTTTCTTTAAGTATTCTTAGCTGTGTTAATGGTTCACCATAAATATATTCAGTATTTGATTTTTACTATATGTTGCCTCTGTATTTGTACTATAAAGCAAACCTTTGAGGAATAGTGTTTATATTACCTGTGTATCCATACGTACAAGGAGAATAATCTTGACTTAAAACTCCTCCAGCATTCTGACAGGCAAAAGACATTTCCTCCCTTTCTGTAGGATCACAGGACAATCCACGCTGGAAGAGGCAGGTTTGGAAAATGCCCCAAAAGCACAGACTGCAAAACTCCTCTGGCCAGCCTGTGCCAAGGTGTGACTGTCCTTATGGGAACAAAGTTTCTCTCTGTGTCCATTCTGAACATTTCCCGTGCCAAAGAAAAAAAAAAAAAGGTATATAGGCAAAGAGGAATGACTGGTCTGCCTATGGATACATCCTAACCTGCCTTGCTGCGTCCATTCAGGGAGCCCTCCTCATCCCCAAAAAGTTTAAGCAATGCTGTTAGATGTGCTCTGTAGATAGCATAGTTTCTCCTCCATGCCTCTTTTGATGCTCAACTCGAGCCTGTCCATCGCACCAAATCCGCACTGAAAGTATTGCATGGGTCTGCCAATGCAATGATAAATCTGCAGTGCATGAGCCTTGCTGAGAACAGATACCAATGGAAACCTGCTACACATTGTAACTTGGAATTGCAATGCCAGTTAATTGCTAAAAGCAGCAAATACCAGAGTTACAAGATCCTTTATAAGGTAAAGGCCATTTTTTCTGTTTTTTTTTTTTTTGAAGTCACTACCAACCAAATACCCTCATTTAGTCACTGAGAAAATAATAGGAAAGCCTTAGATAGAGGAAATAGGCTGAGCAGCACCTGTACTTGTTTGCTTCTCACTCCCTGTCCTTTGACTTTCATAGCCAATGTACCAGAATCACCTCTACTGTTTTCCCAGCGTTGCAGGCATGACTCCAACCCAGCTCTGCCTACAGGCCCTGACATCAGAGCCTAGGATGGCAATCGATTTAGTTTGTACTTGAGCCACTACACTGTGCACTCACAGACCTTCATACCACCTCCCACGAGCTGGCCATGGCATTTCTGAAGATGCACAAAAGTGCCGAAGTACTCAGCTGTGGCACTAGAAAAAATTCATAGAACGACTCTTATTATAAAGAAAACAACATATCTACTGGCCTGGCAATATTCCTGTGCTGGAATAAGAAGGTATGGAAAATAAAGGTAAAATGAATTATTTCAAATACTAATAATTTCTAATGTAATTTTGTATACTAAGCTTTTTCATAAAGTTCTGTTCTTTGAGAATAAAGAACAGAAAATACTTGAGAGGTATGTTATTGTCCATGTGCTAAGACATGAAAGTATTTGGGAGATTTCTAGCAAGTAAAAGGCAAATGCAAGCCAAAAGCAGTTTAATTTATGGCCCCAAACACAGCACCTGTGTGCTCTGAAGTGACCCCCCAAAAAAGAGATGTTCTCAGAGGAACCAGTTCCATCCACCTGGGGGTGTTTTTTCAATGATCAGAAGAGATGGAGAAATAGAAATCAGGAGAGAAAATATGCAGGAGGACTCTGCTGTAAATTATTTCAAAAAAACCCCAAAACAAACCCTCTAGGAATTGGCTTAGTTTTATCTAAAATAAATGTAGAGGCTGTAAATACATTGAATGGAAAAATACCCTGAATAAATCTACTGTTCCTCTCACAATGGCTTGCTGAGAGTTACAAATCACTTGATACAACCCTTACTCTATTTAATACAGCTTGAAAAAACTTAAGAAAACCTTTTAAGTAAAGGAGATTGTATGAAATCTTTGTTGCAATTAGAGGGAAGGATGCCCCTGTTATGATTAAGAAAAAGATGTGGATGCGTTGCTGCATTTGGAGACTTAAAGTCTACTGTATATCACAATGGCATATTTATGAGCAACACCATGTGATTCTCTAATTCACTCTCGAAAAAAATGACATATACAAACCAACAGCAGTCCAAAATCTCAGGGGTATCACACGCTACTCCGTCTTCCAGTTTACTGAAAATATTTTTTTTTAATTTGTTCTGCAAAATTTAAATAAGTGAACAATAAATACATAATAATAATAACCTAGGGAAAATGATATGCTTTTTCTTCACCAATATCCTCAGTTCTAATAGAACTTAATGAAGCATTTAAAATAAAACTACACTAAATGCTTACTACCGTAAATTTCCTTGAAAAACTAAAAACTAAAGAGGAGTAAAGTCCATAGTTACTGACTTAAAATAAATGGCCCAGATACTGGCTTCTAATCCAGCTCTTTACACAACCCTATCAGTGTGTTTGGGTTGCCAACAGTTTAGGTAGGAGTCCTTTTGACAGCTGGGATGCATCGTGTCGATGCATGTAGCATTGTGTTCCCACAAGATTCATTTAATCTGCTCTAGCGGTTTTCCTTAAACATGCCTTTTCCTTAAACACTCATTCCCTTCCCAGGCTGTACATCCTGTGTTCGCCCCTCTTGTGAGAAGCAGCAGAGAATTTAATTCAATGTTTCTTTACTCACTAACGCCTGGTGAGAACAGGATTGACAATACGATCAGGATTTTCGCCACTTTCCACTAATATCAATAATTCTACAAGTTCCACTCTGAACGAAGGTCAGAAGCAGCAAAGTTCCCATCATACAGCCCACCCTAGCAAAGACTTGATTGCCTGGCATGGTGAGACTTACTGATGTTCAGCTCTATAGCGGACTGTCCTCTGACAAGTACAATCCATATGTTCTGCAGCTATGATATGGTTTCAGCTCACATATTGGTATTGAAATTCCCTTTTATAATGCACATCCTCAGCATAACAGAATTTACAGTGTAAATGGCACATACAGACATCAAGAGCTTCCTAAAAAATTGCTTTATTTTTGCTATGATTACTTGAGAGGACACCAGCAGATATGAGAAATGTAATGAAATACAACTCTGAAAACAGCTGTGAACTTCTGAAACCTTTTACTTTCTCTTTGGAAGTAAATTTCTGTGGAAAACATGTCAAGGCCTCTGCTTTTTGAAAATCTTTTTGCACTGCTGCATCCTTGAAACAATTTTAAAATGTTTACTTGATTAAAAACTGACCGCTCAACCTTGTAAAATGCTTTTCCTCCACGTAAAAACAAAGGAATGCATTGAGATAGTAAATTATAATAATCCCATAATCCTAAAAGCATGTTTACAGAGTTTTCATATTACTAATTACCAAGGGAGTTGGCATTTAACTACTTTCTACAATCTCCACAGAATATTTCTCTTTTGTCTCTTAGCTGTTTAGAACACACATTTATTCTTTTTCTCAAATTACCTGGAAGACCCTCAATAACAAAAGAATTCTGTTTGTCCACTGTGATGAAAGATTCCATTTATCTATCATCTCTGAAATTTCAATACAGTTTTAATTTATTTTTCATATCGAGATTCCGTGTGAGTTTGCTCTTTGACAATAGTGTTATTTATTTGGTATTTATTTCGTTTTCTTTCAAAGTTATTCAAGATTAATAAATACATCTCTTACAGCCTTGGCAGCTTTCCAGATAATTTTATTAATTTTCATTCTTAAGATCCATAATAGCAGAAAGTTCACCCTTTCTTTCCTCCTCCTTGGACCCTTGCCCAAATTCATATTCAAATGAAACTCACATTCAAGCTAAGAAAGAGTTGCCAGAATAAGATTTTAAAGATTAGGTCAAAGCTCTTCAAGGCATAAGTAAACTGTCTACACCAATATTTTTTCTCTATTCATGCATGCATTTCATAATTGATGCTATGAAATATCTTTTCACTTAAAATATGCAAAAGGTGAAAAACAGTTCAAATGATTGATACAGAAAACAAAGTCACAATGCTATGTGGAAAAGTATTCCCTGCACCATTTTGGAGCACTGAATTCTGAAAAGCTGGAATTTGAAAGGAAGAAAAGCCATTTTGCTGATGAAAAAGTACAGCATTTTGTTTTCCAAATTAACGCTTTTGACATTTAATGAAAACCAAATAAAAAATCCCAAACCACCTTTCAGGTCAGAATCATACCAAGGAAACAAATCTATTTTCAATTATTTCAAAGTCTGTTTCTTTGGATCTAACTCCTTACAATCCTGTGCTCTGTGTAAAGATTTTTGTGAACTTACCAAGTTCTCACCAGATCTTGGCAAAACATTTGTTACGAAGTACACAGCCAACAATTATCTGCAAAGCATAACTGAAACTGTTTGTGCTGCAAATAGCATTTGCTGAATATTTTCAGGTTAAAAAAAGGGAAAATAGATACTTTTAAAGTCTTAACTATTTTGTTTTGTATAACACTTTTAGTTTTGAAATCAATCGGACTTAGAAATTGTTTTTAAAGAAAAGAATTTTGGGCCAAAGAGTTTTACTTCAATTTGTAAAGTCAAAAAAAATTATTTTTTTGTTTGGTCACAGAGCTGCAAATTCTGTTGTTCACACAGCTCAACTGGCCACGTGTTGCCTAAAGCAGTAGGGAATACTTCAAGTAAACCCAGTAGTGTCTCCAGAACACGTTCGATTTGGTCTGTAATGCATTAAAAAGTTGCACAGCACCAGTTAGTCATATTCACCAGGGAATAAATATTGTTCTCTCCAGAGTGCATTCAAAAATTGTTTAAGTTAAATTAAGGAGAAAGACAAAATTTTCATTCCAAAATCTATCCTTCAATTCATTTCAGTAATCTTTAGCTCATCGAAGATTTTGGGGTGAATGTTGATTATAGCTAATATTCTAATTGTGGGGTGTATATGTATAAACAGCAGTCAATCCAAAACTCTTAATAGACTTTCTCATGAAAATGTATCAGCAATTGACCTTTTAAGTATCTTTTCCAAATGACATTGGACAAAATTGATGATTAAAATAGTATCCCTTCTTGCTATGGAGTTCTTTGGGAAAAACTTTTGTGCAACTGCCTCATCACTGAACACTGCAGCGAACAATTCTCAGAGAAAACTGTATTAAAATTCCTTTTCTTTTAAACTTTTCTTCCCTTCTTTAGGAACAATCTTAGCATTTTGGGTTTCAGCTGCCCAGTTCTTCACTGCCTTGCACTTTCTGTCATCTTTACCTTGAAGCAAAGCAGAATCGTTTGGTATCAAGTAGTACCTATAGCATAGACATGACTCTGTCTCTCCAGACTGCAGGGATCTGGGCCATCTTTCTGAGCTAATAATTCTTGAATATGACATACCATTTTCATAAAGAGGGAGTGAGTGCTCAAGGGCTATTATTGCTCTTGTGTATCTCTGCAGGGATGAGATGCTGCTGAGGCAGCCCCTGTGTCCACTGTATCTCTCTTCACTGCAAGGATGGAAGAGTGAGATATGATGCCATCATCTTCCACTATTTCCTAAGAAGCCAGATTTATTGATCAGTAATGATTTTGTGCTTCACAGGAACACAGACCTGACAGCAATAACAGCTGTTGTTGTACCAGATCACCAGAGATTTACAGAGTTCCTTATTTCCAAGGAGTACTGCTGCAGTGTGGAGGTCACAGTCCTGACAAAGAACCACTGTACAATGTTATATGACTTTCATTGCTGTAAAACTTTGAATCTAAACAAATAAATGTGTCCAATGCAATATAGGTCTCTTTTACGTCCTGGGCAAGTCTGCAGTTTCCATGGTTACCAAAGGGCAGCCTAGTAGAGAAGCCGTCCACATTTTCTTTCAATAGATATTCTTTAAGACTATCTTTTTGAAAAGTTAGTACAGGATCAATCCATCGTAACACATATCCATGCCTCTTCATTTTGCTGTTTAGACAGCAATTTATGCAAAAAACAATTAATCAGTTTTAAACAAATAATACAGGGTAACTTTGAATATTCCTCATTCAAAAACAGCATCTCTAGTGATATGTGTAGTCGTTCATCACATTGTAATTTACTGCGTAATTTCTTCTAAAACTGTAAAAAAAAAAAATCACTGATATCTTTCCTACTATTTCAAAATTATTTTTAACCATTCAAAACTATACCTTTAGAAATACTTCTGTCCACCAGGATCGATCTTTAGATTTTATTTCCACTGAGTATTGCCAGCAAATGTAATTCCCTGCATTATTTATACCCCTAAAAGTCCAAGGTAGGCAGCATTCTTCCTGAACAATGAGAAAAAAACAGAACTCTAAGCTAAAGGCCTTAAATGAAATGCAACTCCTTCCTCCCACTTCTGATTTGCAAGCTCATATCTAGGTCTTCTGCAATGATACTTGTCTTCTAAGTTCCTAGGTCACTTTAAATAACACGACGTTAACAACTGTCCGAAGCTGGGCTGAAGATTTCGATTTGGTCTATTTTGCTCTTTCTGTTGCAGGAAAACTGAGATGAATAAATAGTGCCATTTAGTTCTGTGGAAAGGTCTCAGCCACAAAAATGCACTCAATGTTAGCTACACAAACTACCTGTCTGGATACAGTGAAAACTAATTAGGTTTGATTCTTACTTTAATTCAATGTACGCTTGTCAAAGGTATTTTTCACAGTGATTTCCTAATATAGTTTTTAAACACATTCAAGAGGTTGCCCCAAAACAGCATTGGCTGTTACCTAGCCCAATTCTTTTAAACTAGGTTAGAATCGTACAACAGTCCAGGTTGGAAGGGACCTCAAAAGACCATCTGGTCCAACATTTTGTGGGAAAGGGAGCCTAGATGAGATTATCCAGCACCCTGTCCAAATACATCTTGAAAACTTCCAGTGATGGGGACTCTACCTCGTCCCCGAGGAGGTTGTTCCAGTGATCAATTATTCTCACCGTAAAAAGGTTTTTTCTTATATCGAGACGAAACCTCCCCCAGTACGACTTGTACCCGTTGCCTCTTGTCTTCTCCATGTAGCTCTTTATGAAGAGAGAGCCTCCATCTTTGTAGCCATCTGAGCCTTCTCTTCTCCAGGGAGAAAAGACCTCACGGAGCAGGTTCTCCAGCCCCTTGATCATCTTTGTGGCCCTCCTCTGGCCCTCTCCAGTCTGTCCACTTCTTTTTTGAATTGTGGGGGCCAGAAGTGGACACAGCACTCCAGGTGCAGCCTGACAAGCACCGAGTGGGATGACCATGTCTTTATCTCTGCTAGTAATGCCCCTGCAGATGCAGCCCGGGATCTGACTTGCCTTTATTCCTGCAATGGTGCGCTGTTGACTCATGCTCAGCTTGTTGTTAGAGCAAGGTTAGAAAGAGTCATGAGTCTCTTATGGGAAAAATAATCTAAATAGCCAGTCTAACAGTGGCTGCAATTTTCCAAAGGAGACCTTTTCACTGCTTTCCCAAGGTTTCTTTTCAGTAGCCACATGCCCTGGGCAGATCTGCCTGGCATTTTCTATTCTCACTCAACATACCAGGGAGGATTGTAAAATTTGTAATCTTATAATCTTCCCTCTCCCGTGTACCGACGAGGGAGAGGCTGGAGCATAGATAACCCTTGGATTAACTAATTCACTTGAAGTCATGCAGATAGTTCACCTGTTGCTACTTAGGAAGCAGACTAAACAGATCCAGACAGATCATTTGCAGTGTGGCTTTCTACCCTAAAACAGATTAAATTATTACCTAAAATTTTGTAATTATATTTTGACCTACATAAAAGGAACCTCAAATACTTTCCAGATTTATTTTCCAAGTACCTTTTCTTCTGATCAAGATCCAGAGATTTTATAGAACCAGAGTAGCAGAATTAGGGACTGAAATCTAGTTTGAGGGATCATTAAGATTTGACTTTGAAATGTTTTGGAATTGTCATCAAACTTTATTAAGGGTCAGAGTACTTGACTACAAAACATGATATTAACGGTACATACTGAAGTACTTTGAGTATTAAGATTGGACTTAGAGCTCACTATTCCATGTGTGTTTAACTATCATGTTGAATCAGAATCTTACTATACCAATATCAACAATAATGGTAACAGTGACAATGCGGGATGATCATTTTACAAATACTAGGTATTGATATTAAATATGGACATGACAGATTATCAACAACATTCAAAAACCTCATTTCAAAATGGTTCCATATGGTCCATTTGCATCTTTGCATCTGTTCTCTCCAGATGATTTGGAAATCCCAAACTATGGTTTTTAGTAACATCTACTGTGTATTAGATCCCAGTTTTGGCTTCTTAACATATATTTTCCTTTTCATATTTATTACTTTTCTTTGTCTCAGATGTCCGTTTGAAAAAACCTTCACTTTCCTTAGAGAGCTCGGAGTGCTTCCCAGTGCTCCGAGAGTTGTTGAGGTTTGCCAGGTTAGAAAATCTCAGATCCTGCCTCAACCCCAGCTTAGTTTTTATAAATCAGTGCAGGAGTTGTGCCCCACATCAGATGAAATCTGGCCTCACTAAGATAAGCAGTCTGTAGTGAGACTCCCATGGCTCTGGACAGACACATTAAATCTCACACAGTCTTTGACGCCTTCCTTACAGTCTCCCACCAGAGGTGCTGGGTCGTACCCTCTTTCCAGTTCTGCAACATCAGATGCCACATTCAGCTGTCCAGCTTGTTGAAACTACTAGCTGTGTCAGGTACATGGAACTGGAAAATGAATTAATATTGTGCAAGAATCAAAAGGTATACTTTCCAGATACAGCCATCTGCAGCCCTCATAAAATCGTGTGCACAGATACACGCATGACCGTGTATCACTTTACTGTGCTGAGCCATGACCTAACACGGCACTGCAGACCCTTCTTCAGTAATCACCTGGCTAGAATGAGCATAGGAAGGTCTTTCAGCAGCTCCTGTTGGAGCAGTCCTTCCTCACAGTTGTTTCTGAATTCCTTTTCATTTTGTTTCCTTCATTCATTTAGAGACAGCCTCTGAAATAAAGGCAATGTTTCAGGAACTGCTCTGATAGTACTGTGTGGCATGAGACCATCACTAGCTTAATTTAGGCTTAATGCAGCTGCACAGGCAGTCTTAATCTATTTTCTTGCTGTATCGTGTTACAAATTAACATATCATTTGATGCCCACTATTTCCTCTGCTTTTCATATTTCTCATATTGATTATCACAGATGATTTTCAAGCAGATCTGTTACCTTGCCTTTCTCTAATAGGATTTCTGATTTCTCATTTACTGAACATATTAATACTTCTGTATTCTTGTGTCATTTTTGCTATCTTCCTTAACATTAAGAAAAGTTCTAAATTTGGTATCATCTTCACATTTAATTAACGTGATTTCTATTCCATGAATAATCTTCCCTGGTATGTCTGCAGTTGATGCAAACTGTATTCACACGGAGTAGACATGATAGTTAATGTACTAAGTGACCATATACTATCTCTAATACTTATTAAACTGTTTACCGCCTTTTCTAAACCAGTGAGTGTGTAAGTATACTGAAGAATGTATTCGGTGTTCCTAGGTCTTTAATTTTGCCCAAAATAGATCTTCTTCCTTGTTTCTGAGAATTAATAGCTTTGGGTGTCTTACCTTCATTATAATTATAACTTCTAGCTAAATCGAGAGCACCTTCACTCAAATGCTCTGATAGCTACTTTTAAAATGTGACTCAGAAGAACAAACCATGTGCAGAAATGTGAAGCTTGATTTTAAAGAAATTAAAGTATTCACTGATTATTTTGTTGGAGGGATCGTAATGTCACTGTTTACTTCAAGACAGCATAGATTTCAAAACTACAATGAACACCTAATATTGCAGTTAAAAATAAAAACAACCAATATGCTCACAGAATTTAATGTCACGATTTCTATTATCTCGTTCTGAATATTCAGCTATGTGAAACTGCTCTGGCTGTTTTTCAGCCACTTTGAAATATCACCATTACATTCTTTCTGCCAGCAAAGCAGCTGAATAAACTGCCAGGTAACCTCTCCAACAAAAGGGTATTTCCAGCATGTCTGGCAAGGTAACAAATACTGCTTAATATTTTCATCCGAATGTTCGATTTTTTTTTCTTTCTTCTGAAAACAGAGAAAACAGTATGTTTCCAGAAGTGAAATCTGCAGAACACTAATTGCTTTCTGATCACTAAGGAAGGCAAATACTTCATTTTTTCCTAGTTTTTCAATCTGCAAATCAGGACTGATTTCAGGTGACAGTGAACTACTACCTACTAAAAGGACCATGAATGCGTGTCTTCTATTGGCATGCAAGGCAGCTCCAAAATCGTGTATGGGTTCTGGGACATTGTGTCACTTTTTAGGACGTGACCCACCACACAACACTTTGCAGTAGAGGACCCTTGTCTACATATTTTGTTTTTGAGCAGGGTCAGCTGCAAGGGGGAATCCTCGGGATATGGGATCCTCTGGAGAGGGGCCCCAGCTGCCCCGTGGACAGCATTCCTTCCATCAGGTCTCCTGTGAACTATGAGCTGGTTTGTAGGAAATGGCCACGTGGATCCAATACATCTACAAGGCTTGAAATTCATTGCATGTATCACTTTTCAAGCACAATTATTCGAGGACATAAGTGTTAGAATTTAGGCATGGTGCAATTCCGATATGTGATCTACAGAACAAAAAGTAAATTGTGCCCTCATATTATACAGGGTAGTATCCATTTTTTCCTTCCATCGATTGATACTAGAATTTTTTGTAGGAGTATAATCAAAGGCCAAGCTATGGCCCCTCTGGTAAATTAGCTTATAACTTCTTTTATTTATAGCCTTATGTATTTAGATCTGTGTAAGGATTTCAGGGTAGAATGTTTCTTTGCTGACAGACACAGCACTACAAAGACACTACTTAGAATCCTCTCTTCAGCAAAGGACAACAAACACTTTGAAGGTAACTATGATCACAGCTTTCCATTAGCAACTTGCTACAATTAAAGAGCCATGAGCAGAAAGTTTCTCCAAGATTTCTCAAAATGCTCCATAAGATCTGGGACGGAACAAACTCTGGGAATCCCACTTGTATTAAAAAGCTGGAGAACAGTGGCACAATTTCCAAGTATTTTAACTCCAGAATTTTTTGTGAGATTTACCCAATGCCCTGCTGAATTACAAAAAATTTTTTTTTTCTGCTAAAGTTAAAAGGAAACCTGGAGAAGAGAAGGCTAGGGGGGACCTTATCCATGAGTACTGGTACTGGTTATCTTCTCAGGAGTGCCCAGTGACAGGACAAGAAGCAATGGACACAAATTACAACATATTAAATCCCATTTGAACACAAGAAAACACTTTTTTTTTAACTATGAGGGTGATTAAATGGTGGAACAGGTCACCGAGAAAGGTTGTGAAGTCTCCATCTGTGGAGATATTCAAAACCAAACTGGACACAGTCCTGGGCAATCCAGTCTAGCTGATTCTGCTTGAGCAGGGCGACGGACTAGACAATGTCAAGAGGTCCCTTCCAACCCTACCGCTTCCCGATTCTCTGAAACCACTCTTTACCACTCTGAAACCACGGCAACTTCTTATTCTGTTCTAAACATTATGCTTGATTTGAAGTAAACCACAAAATCCTACAAGGAATGAGTGAGGGATTTAAGTTATTTAGGGAATTGCTTTATCAGCTTTTTAAATCTTTATTTTTGGCAGCTTATAACAACAGTTTTAAATCTAAAAGATTCTGTATTATAGTGAACATTTTAATTAGCTCAATATCAATCTCAATATCTGCATCACATTGTCAAATATGCCTGTGCTTGAACGGTTCTTTGATTCACAGCTTTTAATGATGAGTTTGTTTGATCTGCAAGCTCACATTTCATTATACTTATAATGAAACTGTGAATTATGCATTTTCAGGCTGATTCCACTGCATTACCTGAAGCTGGATTCCACAACTCTTATTCATTTTATGACTAAGCGCTCCTTATTCAATGAGAATTTTTTTGTAACTCCTAGTCATTAACATACAGTGTTTACCTTTTCTCTGAAGTAAGGAGGTTTTCTCTAAATCTCTATAAAACTTTACAAAACAGAAAATTTCTTTATCCTTAAGTCTTAAAAGTAAAGTTGCTCATATAATTGTCATTTCCCAGTTGTCCTATTTACTTGTCCAGCTGATGTTGATGGATGTTCTGTCCCAGACCAGGCTGTTGTCTCTGTTGCAATGATTTCTCTCTCTCTTTTCTACTGGCAGCTGTAAAGTGCTTCCGTACTACAACTTATTATACGGCTAATACAATTACTAATGAGATTTTAATGTTCCAATGTTTTGACTTATGTCTCCACATTGCACTATCTTTGCCATCCTTCGCATGACTGACATTTTTTCATCCTAAAATAACAGGTGTTCATAAAGAAATACATTTATGTTATATTTCAGCATCATTTTTGCCAGTGTAGCTGAAAGTAATAGGATAAGCGTGTACCAGAGCTGGCCTTAGCCTGGCTGAAGTGTTATTCATCAGGGCCACATAAAATAACTATTTTGTAAAGACCAGTGATCTGAAGCTGCTTATAGCCCTGAAGAAGTCCCTGAAGGATAACTTCTGGAGTTGTTGCTCCTTGGGGTCATGTATTAGTGATGCTGATTTGATCTTTTTAACTCAGTCCCCAAATGTCGGCTATCTATACAAGAAACTGTTATTTATGGGTTCAGGAATACCTTTAAATGACTTTGATCTTTTCCTTTTGTTACTGTTTTCAGAACTTGCCAGATTAGCTTAAAATGAATCTGCTAGCTGTAATGTCACAAAAATACAGACACTTGGTTTATCTTCTGAAGAGCAATGTTTGGGTTCTGCGGTGGATAGCGCTTGCTTTGAAGGGCTTTGCCTTGCAGCTGCTCTGTATTCTGAGTGCTGTGAGTATGTGTCTAAACGAAATCAATCTTTGACACCTGAACTTGGGTCTTGTGCTCCATTATGGCAGGAGTACTCTGCAGATCTTAGATTTCCTTCTGTTTCTCTCTGATGCTGCAGCACACATTATTCATCACACAGCCTTGCAACCCAGTGGGAGAATTTTATTTACCCACAGGAGGAGACTGGGCAGCACATCCCATGCGGAGCACGCAGGAGGCTTAGCTCCCCAGCAGTACGCTTTGCCTGCAAAGAGCACTCTGCCCTCATTAGTGCTGAGTCTTTCAAGTGTTTCCAAACGCTTTCGCATTTTGAGAAACAGAGATATTCTGACACTTGATGTTATTTTCCGGATTTGAATGCTACTTGCTGATACCACGTAAGAAAAAACTGCTCAGTGCTTCTTTCCATAAATCAGATAGATCAAATTCTCAATGTACTCATCTAACGGAAGATGTTAAGGGTTTGTTCAAAAGCTGACTACTGTAGTCAGTAAAAAAACTGCTGATGAACTTGTCACAAGTTGGATTAAGTCTTGAATGAATTATGTCCCAGGAATGCCTACAAGTAAATCTGCAGTTTGCCTGTAGTTGATTGATTGATAACAACAACATTAATAATAGCATCTCAATATCAGTTGTAGATTGTACTTTTTATTATTTAGAAAAAAAAAATAAAGATTCATATTCCATATTTTTAAAAGAGAATCAGGTGCTCCAGAAATTTATTATGGAATAGAAAAGAGGAGTTGAACTGTTAACACTGGTGTATCATCCCCCTTCTCTGTACGAGCTTTGCCTGTGATTAGAAGTAAAATTTAGATGCAGTTCAGTGGCACTTGCCCCATGCACACACAGAGCCTGAAATGACTCACCTGGAGATACGTCCAGGTAGACAGACAGAGACTAAGACTCAACATAACTCAACTCAATTTTCAAGGTAGTGTGAATATCTGGAGGCAAATGAGTTGTATTGACTTCAACGGACAGCCACGCAGCTAAAGCACTGTGCAATACTTTGAAACCGTGGAGTTTCAAATAGCTTTATCTTTCACTGTGCAATCATATCATTTTTCATTATATTTCTGTGTATTCCTTTCATGAGAATTATTACATTATCAAGCAGAGCAGAAAAATGAGACATAGGAGTTACAGTTTCCTGCAAAAGAAGTGCCAGATATAATAGTTTTCTCTTTATCACATTCACTTTCCTAAGCAGCCTGCCAGCTATTGTCTTTGAACAAACAAAGCTCTGTAAAGATTTCAGAATCTGAAAATGTCTTTTTCAAGCAAGTTAGCTCATTTAAACTCCTTTTGAACATTATCTACTGCATTAACAATAATGCACTTTCAGGTGTACTTGTGAGCATCCCATCAGGCTGTTAATAACTAGGTGTTTGGTAAATGATCTAATTGATCCCAGATTTATAAAGCTACTAGTCTTTTAAGCAAGACGCAAGACCTGTATCATAGTTCCCCAGTGAGAAAAGTAACTTCAAACATACTCTGCTTCTCGTTGGCAGTTTTGGTCTGCTTGCTTTGGGGGGATTATTGCATCCACACATACGACAGGCTACTTTTCTTTTTCTCTGCTGAAATATTTTTAGGGGGTGAGATTCTCATTAATAGCTCTCTGCATGGCCTGATTCCTATTTATTACCTATATTAATGAATAAATTATCTGTACTTCCTTGACAGGATCGGGTTTTAGTTTACGTATTTAAATGGGAGGAAACAAAGGCTCCAGTAAACACTATAAAAAATCCTGTTATAGATTTAGATATCCTGTTGCAGCGAAGCACACAGTGCGCTAGGCAGGCTAGGTTTTGAATTGGTTAGCCTGAAGATGACCAGCAAAATAATCCTAGACAGCGCCTAAAATTCTTGGCCTCCCCACTTTTGCTTTTCTCTGAGGCATCTGAATCTGGTTTTTGTCCACACAAAACAGTTCTGAAGGCAGCAACAGGGCAGATGAGTTGAAACCACCCCAGGCCTTCAGCAACAATGTGAATGACAATGAGAATGCATGGCCCTTCANACATCCACACATATGAGAGGCTACTTTTCTTTTTCTCTGCTGACATATTTTTAGGGGGTGAGATTCTCATTAATAGCTCTCTGCATGGCCTGATTCCTATTTATTACCTATATTAATGAATAAATTATCTGTACTTCCTTGACAGGATCGGGTTTTAGTTTACGTATTTAAATGGGAGGAAACAAAGGCTCCAGTAAACACTATAAAAAATCCTGTTATAGATTTAGATATCCTGTTGCAGCGAAGCACACAGTGCGCTAGGCAGGCTAGGTTTTGAATTGGTTAGCCTGAAGATGACCAGCAAAATAATCCTAGACAGCGCCTAAAATTCTTGGCCTCCCCACTTTTGCTTTTCTCTGAGGCATCTGAATCTGGTTTTTGTCCACACAAAACAGTTCTGAAGGCAGCAACAGGGCAGATGAGTTGAAACCACCCCAGGCCTTCAGCAACAATGTGAATGACAATGAGAATGCATGGCCCTTCACATCAGGTGCAAAGATTTCCTGGCAAAGCAGCTTTACTGACCCTTCGCTCCTATTTTGGAGCTAGAAGAATACCTGCAGTTCCTCTGCTGCCGGGCAGCCCAACAGGGCCAGGCTCGAGGGGACAAAAAAGTCTGGTTTTATTTTTTCGTATTCCCGAGAGGATTGTCTCTCAGATGATTAACTAGTTTTAGCTGAAACTGGTAAAACTGCGTACATTTGTAGCTGTTTAGGAACACTCCATTACGGTGTCAGAAAGACCCCTTGGTGAGGCTAGCCCGTAACTTCGTGTCTTTCTTTCGTCAGCTGTTCTGTCACCCAAGGACCCGCCCCCACCAGGGAAGGGGAATCAGGAAGAGAAAAGGAGACCCGTGGGTTGACATGGAAACAGATTTAATAAAATAATAATAACAAACCAGTATCAATGCCAGTACTAATACAGAATACATAAAGCCACACTCGGCCCATGCAGAGGGGGCGAGCTGTGCGCTCCCAGCACTGAGTGCCAGATGCCAGACCCTGCAAGCACCACAGCTCCAGCGAGAGCGCGGCGGTCACAGCACAGGGGAGAGCAGCCTCGGGAGCAGGAGGGCGGGTGAGACCCTCCAGGGACAGCCGCCATTGAGGAAGGGGGGAAGAACGGCCATCCCCAGCAAACTTTGCAGTTTACAGTGAGCATGATGTTTACGGTATGGAATACTGCTGTTGGCCAGTGCTGGTGGCCAGCCCGGATCGGCTGTCCTGGCTTTCACTCCTCCGAGCTTTTGCACTTGGCTCGCTTGAAACTGCTGAAGGCCTTGATCCCTACGGAAACCCACGCACCGTGGCTGGCCATGAAGTAAACCAAAGTGTCTTACCAGCTTTGTTCCCACCAAACCGGGTGCTGCAGTCTTTCTCAAAAATGCAGCTTTCCTGAATAAAAAAAAATTATTCTATGATCCTATCCCAGCAAAATCAGGACAGTTATGTAGGTTTTGGATTATCATATTCTCCTTAATTTTGGTTGGTCTATAGCGGAATTCCTAAAAGTGACAATGTCTCTTCAGATTGTGCCTTGAATTGTGAAAACTTTGTTCAATTCATAAGAATTCTCCTTAAGAATGCACATAGCAATCTTCAAGACTGATTGAAAACAAAGTGTTAACATATAATCTAACGTTAAATAACCTGTTTCAAAGAGACAACGTATATTTTTAGTATATTTTTAAATTACTGCAATTGCCAAAGGTCATTTGGAGTAACAAGAAAATACTTAGTTCTTGTTCTGGAGCAAGAGAGATGTTACTCATCACTACTATGTGACTCTAAATGTCTGTTCTGAGAAAACATCTCTTGGTGATTTGGATTTAAAACAGGAGAATACTGAGAAAATAGATGTTTAAGACTAATAAGGATTTATTTATCAGGCAGATGTTCAAAATCAGTCAGGCACAACCTGTCACTTTTGAATGCTTTTTATGTGTTTGCACAGTTCAGTGTTTTGAATATCAGACAAACAGACGTTTTATAGTCAGCATTTCCAAAGATCATTGCCTGACTTTGGGGCCATAACCTCATATTTTGGTAATTTCACTAAGAGATGCATTGTTTACTTGCATATTTGCATTTGAAAGCACTGCATTTAATTAGTCAAGGAAGAAAAATACTGATTCAAAATAACTTTTTTAAATCACATCGGTAAAAATAATGTGGATATTTAAAGACTTGAAGTGGCTAATTTCTTTATTCTAGGCTTGAACCAAGCTTCATTTTTAACAAGGAGAAAGCTTTTCTCTTCCACAAAGCAACTCTTATGGTCGTGTCAATGCCATTTAAATGGACAAGTGCATGAATTAAAGCAGAATAAAAAACTATGTTTTGTCTTTGAACATTCTGTCCTGCAGTTGTTTTTCACTGGGTCACAGGTTGGTGTCGTGGAAGTGACTGGTATTTCCACCATCTGGTTGGCAGGTGCTTAGGATTCTCAGAAAAAGCAGAGTAACCTCATAAAAGAAATCCCCTTGCAGGGACACAGCTCAGTGACCCACTTGCCTGAGGTGATGGGCTGCAGTGATGGTACAGGAATCTGGCTGGGGAGCGTATCTCTGGGAAAGGCTGGAGGTTTTCTAGGTTTGGGGACTCTTGGATGCTACCCCCATGATGGACTGCTCCCCGTGCAATGCAACGTGTGAGCATGACAGCGTGAAAAGCCCCAGAACAAGGAGTAGTGGGCTTCCTGTGACTCTTCCTGATCACAACCTTTTTTATGGCTTCTTTACATCTTTTCCATGTGCAGCAACAATGGGAGGATAGGGAAGGGTCTTGCACCTGTAGGTGCTGCTGAAGAGGATGTTTTCTAAGTTGGTGAGTGAGATTTCTAAGTTTACACCTCTCTGTTTTCTCATCTGGCAACATTTTTTTTTTATCTAAACCATTTAGCAATTATAATTCGTGACAAGTTCTTCTTATTTTTAAGTTATTCTTCTACTTTTGGAAGACGTAATTTCATTTGCTCTACATCATCCCTGATTTTGGAACCTTAGTCTGGTACTTACCTTCAAAGTTTGCTTATACAGCCACGGAGTGACATAATCAACCATTTAATAATTATTTTCTTCTTTTATTTTTATATTCTTAGTTTAATATAATTTAATATTCTTAACGTTCCTACAGGCTTCACTACCCTTTTCTCATCTATTTAGTTGATCATTCTGAGCACAAGGAAGAATAAAGTAGCATGAAACATTTCCAGTATTTCTGACTAAAAAGAACAACACTTCAGTTATTCTGGGCTGAATGGCAAAAGTATAATTTTCTTCATATTTAGACTTCATATGGAGAAAAACAGCATACCTGAGCAGCAGGAGATGAGGCGTCACTAAAAATACAAGAAATAATTTCATCACAAGAAACACAGACAAAACAATGTCACTCCTCTACATTTTATCATTTACACAGGCAACTTAAACATCCAGCTTTATCAAAGTAGGTCAGGAATAAGAAGAGCACAGGGCTGTGTTTTTAATCCTAAAGGCTTATTAATCTTTTTTTTAAAATAGTTTAGGATGCACTCTAAAAGTGCATTGGGCATGTTAAATTGGACAACAAAATAATGTGACTATGATCGCTGCAAAGAAAATGCTCTTCAGTAATCCAGATGACAGAATTGTTGCTGCCTTTGTTTAGTATTCACCTGAAAACTAGATCCATTAATGTGGGGACCATTAAATGTTGTTCCATTTTTCTTCAGTGGTTGGTAGTTATATGGCCATTTCTATTAATTCCTGACAGGTGGAGGCTGCCTGTATTAAGCTGGACTGCTAGTCAGCAGGATGCTGGGCTGCAGTTTTAGGGAAAGCAAAGACTCAGTGTGTGACCTTGGCAGGCTACTTGATTGCCACACACTCAGTATCAATCAGTCCTACAGGAAAATTGAATGAATAACAGAGTCTCACTGAAAATTGTATTCTGTAAGCATTGAATTTCCATGGATAACCACATTGCATCATTTTTACAAAGTAGAAAGAAGATAGTTTCAATTTTGCTGAGATTTCCTGTGCTTACACTCGGTGTGTGTATATATATATATATATACTATGGCTCCTCTAAGAAGAGGAGAATCTAGCTATGAGACTAGGGCTACGTCTATGCAAGCACCTAATTTTACATTGAAGGAGTGGATTAGTAGACCAAAAGAGGTGATGCTGAGCCACCTAATCCTATATAAACCGTGGCTCAGGGATGTTATCTGGCTAGACATAGTCTTATCTCCTGGAACAAACATTGTCATGAAGCATGCAGCTTGAAGCTGTTTGAAGGGCCAGTCTTTGGTTCCTACATCTATGTGCGTCTGTGGTTGCAGTGCATGTAATGCACCTGGGAGGGTAGCTTCCCATTGAGTTTCCTCCAAAAGTAATCCAGTCCTCACCTCTCAGAACTGCTTTACAGGTCCTGAGACATGGGAAATGAGGACACTCAGGACTTCCCTTTCAAGCTCACGCTGTTATTCCAACCCAAAGCCCTAACAGAGATGAAGCCACTGGCTGTGAATGGGAGGAAAGCCGCAGGAAGTATCTGCCTTAGGTTGGAAAAGAACAGAGAGACAATTTTTTGGGTTATTACTGAGTGTAACAATACCAGATTTCATGTAACTCTCTGAATCTTGATAGTCTGAGAGACACCATAGTCAAGACACGTACTAGCACTAACGATGAGTAGCGTTGAAAGGAAAACGTGAATCTGGTCACAAAGAAAAATTCCACAGACTGTAATGTTTTTGCTAAAATGTTTCCCAGTTTCTTGCATATAGCCAGCTAGAGATGAGGGATGCCAGGCTCCATGAGGAGGGACAGGAGGCTGGAAAGAAAATATATTTCACAGTTAACCCCTACAACCACATTTCTTTCATGCGATCCCAGGGAAGCACATCCATGGACGGTACCACCTCTTCTCTGGTCCTCCTTCCTTCCTGCTACCACCTCACAGCAAACAGACAAAAGAGCCTAGAGTTGTTGTTCTGCTGGGACAGACACTGAGACCTTGAATTACCAACATATCTCTTCCTCACCACAGCTTAAAAAATGAGAGTTGATATAAGCCTACTCCTTTTGAACTGAGTCTTAAAGGTTTGTTAAAAGGGATCAATTATATTCTACTTTTTGAGATCTTAATTGTAAGAGTTAGTTATTAATGTTTACCATTGTCTAAAGACCCACATAAGACTGCCAGGACAGTCATTAAAAATCAACAGTGTAATATAACCTTAATGAAAATAAAGTTTTCGAAGAAAAAAGATTAGAATAGGTTTCAGGGGCAGTTTTCTTCATGTGTCTACAGAGAAGGACTGCATACCTTTTTTTTCCCCTGAGTCTACTATGCTTATGGAAAATTGCATATATTTGCATTATAAATTTCTATTCAGTAAGGTCAGACGCCTTAACATTTTCCAGTGGTTCAGTAGGGTTTTTGTCTCAGTAGTTTTTCAGAGCAAAATACCAGAAAAAATAAAATACTTATTCTATTGCTGGTTTTGTTTCTTTTCACAGTTCTTTCAAAGCACAAAAATTACTAGCCACATTTCTTAAAAAGTAAAAGGTAGGTAAAATTGAAAGCTTTTTGCATCCCTAAAAAATTTTGAAAGAAGAACATCAGAATATTGGAAGACACTTCAATGATACTGGACAACAAAGGCAATAGCATTTATTTCAGTTATATATAAACGTCTAGAATTTTAGATCATGAAACAAAGAATAAGACCAATAGTTATACTGGTGCCAAATTTCAAGTTCCTGTGGAGGCATAGGAAAGAAAGGGAGACTACTGAATTTAGTGGTGTTCACGAAGCTACTTGTAGGTATCAGAATTTAGATTTTCAATGAAGATAAATCATCAGATCTCACTGATCCCACAGGCATTACAGATAACCTTAGGTTGGGTTACACTCGCCACTCCAAGTGTTTAAATCTGAAATTCTTTACAGACCCTTTCCTTGCTTTTAAAAATAGAGTTATTATTTACCATTAATAACTGCTTGGTTGGCAACGGAAAATCAGTTATGTCTGAGGTGATTTTGTCTTCAATACAGAAGTTCCTCACTGGACTAGGACCATCTTCCTGTTGTGTCAGTAGCCAAATGTGACTCAGTAACCAGATAATAATACTTGCTCAGGTTCCTTCAGTGCCCTGTCTACAAAGCCACTGAGACACCAGACCTCACACCCTACACACGTAGGATGTAAACTTGTACTTTTACTTACACATGTGCACTTTCAGTTTAAACCTGTTTTGCTAACATGTTTCCCCATCAAGGTATGTTGTGTCATTTGGAACTGCTGAGTCAGTAATTGCACTTAACATGTACAGACAGTGAGTTACCAAACTTACACTGTAGGTCACCTTATCAGTGGCTTGGCACATCTGGGTATTTGAACGTAGGACGAGCCTCCCAGAGCTGATCTCTCTAATACGGAAGGTACCTGGGTCATGGTGTATTTTGCTTGCCATCCCAGCTTCCCTGTTGCTCCAGACTACTGCACCTGGCAAAACACTACAATTACAGTTAAAAGAGAGATCTGGCTTAGTACTTTGGCTTTGCAAAGCCAGGCACTGGCCCGCAGCTGCAGCAGGAGGCAGAAGGACCTCAGTGAGCTGTGAGGGGCTGGTCAGGTCAGACTTGCTCTCCCATGTGTGGAGCATGCCACACAGGGTGTGATGCAGACCACTCAGAGTAGGGTGTATTAAAAGAAGTCAGTGTTGTGATGGCATGAGGACTACAGGACAGTCAAAGCAGGGACAATCACTCTTGTCATGTGTCGGACAAGCATGCTGTATCTTCACCAAGCAGACTGAGGTGTTAGGAGGATGGGCACACACAGAGGATGTTCCATGGCTTGGGAATGGTGGAGCACCTCCCAAAGGCAGTACAGGGCAGCTTTCCCATATGTCATATTCACATATTGCCAAATAAAAAAAGATCTGCACATGAAACTCATTTTCTCTGCTTGTGCAGAAATTACTACTTTTCAATAAAATAACCATTCCAGTCCTGAGTTTGGCTCCCAGACAAGATGGAAGCTGTCAAACTTATCCTCTTCTGTGTCAGTCTTATTTTATGCCAATGGATGGGAGGATCAGCAACCCAAACTGTAGTGATTCCTCCTTCTGCCATAAGGCCGATGCTTTAGCATCTGTAGCACCTGCATGTGTGTTGGCACTGGCAGAATAGTCACCTGTGCTCTCCATCCCAATATGTGCAAGTTGTGTCTAAAGTATAGAGATGGGAAGTCTTTCCTTTATGTACACAGTCTTGGTATTTAATTGCTTTGTCTTTATATAATCTTGAAAGTATGTCAGATTCTTACTTTCCAATTTCTATAAAGTTATTGTGTCTTAGGAAAAAGTCTATTTAGTGTTTATCCAGCTGTCAGAATCATCATAGTCTATATTCTCAATGAGAGATACCAAGAGACCTCATTTTAAAAGCATTTTAAATCTCCAGTTTACTGCCAGTGGTTATATATGAAACAGAAGTAAAAAATACTGTGTGTATTAAAAGTGGCAGGACATTTGCAGCTGGCTCCCCAGTAATAATCCAGAATGTAGAATCATGAAACAGCATCTCATTTTAAAAATGCCTCAAACTAGTTTGAAGAAACAGTGTTATAATTGTTAGTGCAAACCCCGAAAAGATTTAGTAGGCAGCTTTGATCTTTTCAGTTCTTGATTCTAAAATATGATAACTTTTACTAATCTGTAATAAATCAAACCTTGACAATTTTTAGATAAACCAGCAAGTGAAAATATTACAAGCTGATACATTGCAATTTTTGTACTAACTCAAAACAAAAGTGTGAAATGGTCAATAAGGAACATGTGCATTGAAATGATACTGATCATAAGTACATATGGAAAGCTGTTTCTGAAACATGTTAGCCTTTTAATACTTGAAAATACAGAAGGTATAAATGAGTAATTCTTCGTTGTACACAAAATGAGCTTACTACAAAAGATTCAGATTACGTGACTGACACTCTTTACACCCTGGAAAAAAACTTCAGAAATATCTAAATGACTTACATGAAAGCCACTGTTAATTAACCTTCTCCATTTCTTGCATGCTTTTGAAAATACTTAAGGATTCAGGCTAGAATTTTTATGAGCTTGGAACTCACTCCTGCAGCTACATTTTCAGAAGAGGTTAGCATTCACCTCCCACTGAAATGCTAGAATAAACAGTCATATTTCAAGGGTTCAAGAGGCCAGCAAGTCAAGCTCTGCCAGAGCTTTCAAAGGTTATTTGAAATAGTAGCAAACATTTCTCAACCATTTTAATTAAAAAAAGAGCAAGGAAAAAAGAAATTTTTGAGAAGGTCAAGTTTAAAGATAATCTTGGAAGGTCCTCAAAACTAAATGAGCACTTGCTTCGCTTGTCAATACAGATAATGATGTTGAATTTAGGGGCAAAAGCAGGACAGATAATGGGAAAGGAAATTATCTCAACTTAAGTGGAAGCAAAACCCCAAGACATTAATGACTTTTGACCAAAGATAACTATCTTCCAAAGCTTTGGAAGAGCTGCGATATCAACTTGCAGATTCTGCAGCAAAGTTTTCCTGACACTGTATTGTTTACAAACTTGTTTAACATATATTTACCATGTTTAACAAACAGGAAAAACCAGGACCTTGGTAGTTTGTTTCCCCTCATTTGCTTTGTGGCACTTAAAGACTCATGACTTTTTGTCTTTTACTGCAGATCTTAACTTTGTTATAGGGAATCATTCTGTGGATGATTGGCACCGCCGGCACGTGCCACACATGGAGCAGCTGTTCTGCAAGTCCTGAAATAAACACCTCTCATACTGCTGCCCAAAATTACAGGTACTGAGTAGTGCTACCCAGGTGGGCCTATGTTCCACATCCATTGCCTGGAGAGCGATGTCCCAGAAGTCTGGAGAGTACTAAAAGTAATATCCGTACTTAAGAAGACAGAAAAATGTGATCTGAGTCACTGCAGGACAAAAAACTGGAGGACATTAAGGACATAGGTTAAGAGGAAGCTGCAGTAGGTAAGTGTTGAAAGGCAGTACACAAACAGATTTCTTGCAGACTTTGCTGTGCATTGGGTCTCAGCCTCATAATTTTTAATGCTCCTATGAATGAAACTGGCACATCTTGTGCTGACAAAATTGCTGATGACATAAAACAAAGAGGCACAGTTGATACCGAGGGGGATGTTCACCACTTACAGCAGGAGCTCGAAGACCCTAAGGACAAGGATCACAAGGAATGGACCAGGTGCCATGTAGTCAGATCTGTACAGATCATATTTAACTCGGGCACCTCAGCTCAGCTACGTAAGAAGTCTGTTGGCCAGAAGCCAATAAAAAGAGACAGAAAGAGGGATCTTCAGAGGGCAATTCTGTTCCAAACCCTCACCAGAAATGCTTAAGTCTCTTCATGGTCTACAGAAGAAGCACACAGCCCTAAGAGAACCAGTTGGCTGACGTGAATCCAGGATTTGCAGACAGGTAAGAGGAACTTGTGCTGCGAGTTAGAAGGTAACAAAATGGAATGATCATGAGGGGAGGCAACAGAGAGCTATTAGTATTAAACAACAAAATGCAATACTAGGAAGTACTAGCTGTACAGGTAGTGAAGCATCTGTGCTGTTGTAGAAGGTGCTCGTGACACCTCATCTTCGGTATGGCACGTGAAGCTTGTCACCAGTGCTCAAGAAAAGTGGCTTCTGATTTGGAAAAGGTTCAGAATAGAGCCACTGGGATCAGGCCGTGTTAAAGGCTTTGCTTGTTTGGCCTGGCAAAATGCAGGGTAAGAAAATATATGGCAGCTTATAAATATATGCTGGGCTACATGCTAAGAGAAAATAAAACTGTTTACACTAAAGAACAATGCTTGCACAAGAACAACTGAGGGTAATAAACTGGACACGAGTATCTTCTAACACTGAAGCTACTGAAACAAATCTATTCTCAGATCTGTCTGGAACAACTTTCCTGAAGAGTAACAGAAACAATATATTTTCACGTGCTTAGAATTGAAATAAATAAGTTTATGATGGGGATTTGTGTGTCCTGTTTGCCTGCAAGGGCAGAGAACTGGCTGGAATGACTAAGGAGAACTTATCTTCAGTGCTAAGCTCTTCTGATTATCTGTCAGTGAACACAGCAATGAGAGTTGCTGGTTGCTGAAATATCTAGAAAATCTATTCCAGCTGGGATGCTGAGCTGATTAAAAAAAAAAAACAAACCAGTCTGTAATTTAAAAATAAAAGCCTGTATGTATTTGGATATTGAATAAAGATCAGACAAAAATGATAGTAAAAAGTATAAAACCTTGGGTGTATGAAGCTCATGATTTCTGTCTGGATTTGCCATTCTCAGGGCTGTCTCTCATTCATACTTGGGAACAGAAGCAGTTTATCATGCCCTTGCAATAATCTCACCGTCAGACAGCCAGCCTGTGAACTGCTTTTGCAGAAGTGCGTACCAGGAGGAAACTTCAGATCCTTCAGTCTCTGTGAAATGAATCGTATAACCTGGGGACTACGAACAATCTCTATCATTATGGACAGCCCCTCTCTGCTTCACGTATCT
Source organism: Steatornis caripensis (assembly GCA_013398225.1). Taxonomy (NCBI): domain Eukaryota; kingdom Metazoa; phylum Chordata; class Aves; order Caprimulgiformes; family Steatornithidae; genus Steatornis; species Steatornis caripensis. Next base: position 101,362 of record VZSC01007217.1, read on the forward strand.
TTTGCCCCAAAACAAAGCCATGTGTTCTTCGTGGCATATGGCTATTAGATGAAGAAAAGAGATTCCTTTGAATTATTATATTAAAAAAATATTTTCCACATTCAGAGACAAGATTGGTGGTGTAGTCTCTCTCTGATGACATTTTTATTGTTATTTTTACTTTGTTCCAAAGGACACAGTAGGAAAGATGGATGTTAAGGGAGTTGGAAAGCTGGGGATACATTGTGGAGAATAAGTCTATGTTAAAAGTAGAGAATGAAAAGGTAAATGAGACATGTAATCAAAAAGATTCAGGATACATAAAAAAATAGGAAAACCAAATGGCTACTTAGGAATCTGCAGAAGGCATCATCATTAAAGACGTGAACCATTGCCTTAATCACACAGATACCTGTGTGCTTTAATCCTTTTTGCAGTCTTCCACCTTTTAGACTATAAACTCTTCAGGGCAGGACTGCATCTTTCTAGTGCCGCAGCCTGATTTTTTTCGACTGGAGTAACTGAATGTTTACAAAATGGGAAAAAAGAGTAGAAAACTTCATACTTGCCAAACAAATAGCACAGACAACAGGGTTTTTATTATGACTTGATGATTGGTGAAATCTTTCATTACTGCTAAGGGAAACACCTTAACTACATGCTGCTTCTAACATCATATTGTGTACTAAGAGCCTGACAACAAATTCTATTTCGAACATTAATTTCATCTAGTAACCAGTTAATATCAGGGAGTGGAGAGCTTCTGTTGCAAGAGTGAACGTTTTTAAAAAAGCAAACAAAAACTCTCTTGAAATTAATTTGAAACAAAAGGCGAGAAGTAACTGTAATTCATAAATTTGATAACTTTAGAGCTAATGTTTCAGCACTGCAGACTTTGCATTTATATCCTGATGCTACTTCACATTAACAGTCAAAACAAAAATTCCCATATTATCTGGCTTTAGGAGAAAACTTTGTGCTATGCATGTTGATGTCTTTCTGTATCAAATCCTGCTCAGGTCCTGTAACTGAAGAGCTAAGCTAATCTCCCTTTTCCGGCAGCGATAATAACATGCTAATAGAAACTTCTGACAAGTGACTTGTATTATTTAGCAATTAGCAACTGCCACTGTAATAGAATTGAAGCATCAACAAGGATAAAATGTGAAAAATTATTTTCTTCTCCTTGGAACAGTTGTTCTGTTGTAGTATTGTGCTCCTGAGACGCAAAACATTTGCAGAGTTGATTTGATGAAGGTATTTTGAAACATACAAATACATCCATTTTATCTTTCCTTGTAAATAGCTTCAGACAGTCCAAGAACATCAGTAAATTTCTCCAAATTCTGCGTTCTTTAAGAAAGACTATAGAGGAGACCATAAAAAACTTCGCAGCATAGGAATCACTATTTACTTGCAAAATGCAGCCAAAGAATTACCCTCTGTCTAAGACTGTCTTTGTCTTGCTCAGCATGGAAATTCAGTGCTTTCCCCCTTTTCCAGGGGTGTTATCTTAAATTAACCAGTACAAATGAAATGAGGCATGAGTGCAGCACAAGAACACAATGCAAATAACGCATGTCTCCCACAAGTACTATCCAGATTCCCAAGTGCATTTTGTCTGTGCTGAAAGGAACGTGACACACCACCAGGGACATGACAAGAAGGACAGAGACATTGCAGAGAAAGCTTCTGCTGCACCCAGTCACCCACTGCTGCTGGAGAAGGGAGTCGCTGCCTCCCAGAAGCTGTGTGTTGCTCTGGGACGGGGTTGCTACGAACCAGGTGCAAACGGCAGACAGCAGTGCCGCTACACCAGAGTGGACCAAGCCCAGAGGAAAATCTAGGTCAGTTCAACATAACGTGATAAAATTATTTAATCTCTTCTTTCAAAAAGTCCAGTTAAATATATAGGCCTTTTCTCAAATAACAATACAAAATTTGTTTTCTATTGTTACCGTCAGCAGATGGATCAGACACAGTGGGATCTTTCTCCCTATCGGTACTCAAATAATGACAGATCAGCTAAACACCTTCCTTCAAAAAGATTTGGCTTTCCGATCAAGAACAGAAAAATTCCTGTTAAACCCTCAATATGCTTTTATCCTGAACCGTCTGATTTACACATGCTTCTGCAAACTCTACCACTATTTATGTATCTTAGACCATACTTAAAATATTTCATTGTATAGGCCGATATGTTTACGTCGCTCCTGTATTAGAAAAGCTCTAGACAGACAATATTGTCAAATGTAAAAACCTGCCTGGTTTGTTTTGAAAGACAGTCCATTCTAAATTACCCTTATTACCTGGGATTAAACACTTCAAATTTAGAGCATAATTTCACTGAATGTTCATTGTTGTTATAATTCCAACAGGAACAATACGCTCTAACCTGTATAATATATCTATGTAATATGCTTTGAATTTGTGTTTCAAATATATGTTATGGAAACCTGCAGACCTTTCAGGCAAGCCTCTGAAAACCTTGATTTCTTTCCGTACACATTCAGAGATTTGCATGCTAAAAGCCTTAGTATAAAAAGTAACCATCTGACTGTTCAAATAATGTTAAAGCATTCAAAAGCGAGTTGAACTGCCTAATTGGTAAATTGCTAAACCAAGACAAAAGAAATCCCATCCACAGGCCAAACCCCCTAGTTCTATCTGTTCAGCAGTTAGCTGTGTAGGGTTGTTAGCTAAGCTCTGTCAAGGGTATGAAGGGCAGGAGGCAGGCACCCCTGCAGAACAAGGGATACAACTCATCCACTGCAGGTGGCTGACTTGGGAGGGGATACATCTCCTCCAAAGGTTGCCTGCTTCTCTCCCCTGATTATTGATGGAGCCTGAGTGATAGATTGCATGTCTATGTGTTAGGGAGGCAGGTGGAAAAAATCCTACCCCTACTGACCCAGTGTCGGAGGCAGAATAACCTTGTGCTGACCAACATGTTTTAAACTGACTGCAAGCAAAGTCTTTTACAAGTCAAACGTCTTGCTTTCTCCTACTCTACCCACCACACTTGGAAGAAGTTCCACGTAAAAAGCCACAAAACCACCCCCTTATTCTCCATCAAATCCTCCTTTACTGTGATGTTTATACACTAGAAGTGCCTGATATGATTTAGGCTGCAAATGCACTTAGACCTCTGCTAAGGTCTAGGATGCTCAGCATCACAATGTTTCTGTACTATCCCTTTGTTTGCACCCATCTGTTGCCCTTCCTGCTATGCTGATGTAGAAATTTGGGAATGTAGGCAGAGATTTATGCTTTTAAACCTGTGTTTGTACAGGGCTTGGTGTATGCAGCACCTGTTTATGGATACAGCTCGTAAGTGCTATGGAAATAAAAGTATTACATAGGATTAAAAAGAATACTTGCTATCAAGTTATTTTTCATTCTTAATGAGCAAATTCTATACCAAATGGCCAGTTTCACAAGCTAAAAAGGGAGCCCTGCTGGGAGGAAGGTAGATCCTCTGTTCTCCCATCACTACATTCTCTAAAAGTGTTATCTCCAGAGGCACATGTTTTCTGACATTTTCTGCATTGCCCTGTTTGGGAGAAAACACAGAGGTGTCTGCTAGAATGAAGCAGGGCTTGAGTCACAGGCTCTCAAAGGCAATGGAGCTCAGATAGATACAGATAGATAGATAGATATAGATATAGATATAGATATAGATATAGATATAGATATGTATAAAACCCTGAGAAGTGGCATTACATCAGGTTTGAATAACACCAGCTCCAACAAGCCTCTCCAAATAAAGCTTGTAAAAATGAAAGAAGGTGACAAGACTGATCTGCACTGAGACATTAGTGCTACTTCTGGGAGTACTTACAAAGAAAACTTCCAAACAAATGGACACCAGAGAAAAGAAACTAAGACTCTTCTCATTTTATTATCTAAGCAGAGATATTAAAAAGGCGCCTCTGTGTCCTAAGTCATGAGAAAGATTTTCCTAGTTACCAATTATTATTTAGTGCTGCCAGAGTTATTTTCAATAATGGAGATAAATAATGTGAGATAAACTGGCATAATATTAAAAATGATGGATGACAAGTAGGCCAAAAACTATAGGACTAAAGAGATTTTAAAACAACTGCTTGAAATAGTTTGTAAACAAATACAAAGGAGAAGCAAATCTAACAGGTTTATGATGTTGCCTTTTTTATTTTAAAAGTGGTAAAAATGTTGAAATAAATATAACACCTATTGCACACACTCTCTAATAATTTTAATATCAGTAATTGCTCCCAGTAATTGAAAATGCATGAGGTGAACAAGGCAGGTACACTAAAAAAATGTCTTTAGTACTAAAGTANAGTGGTAAAAATGTTGAAATAAATGTAACACCTATTGCACACACTCTCTAATAATTTTAATATCAGTAATTGCTCCCAGTAATTGAAAATGCATGAGGTGAACAAGGCAGGTACACTAAAAAAATGTCTTTAGTACTGAAGTATAAAAAGATAATTGGAAAGATGACAAGAAAGCAAAATGATACGTGCAATGGTATATTTGGAATTTAATCCGGAATTGCTTTATTTGTATTTTTTAAATTTATTTATTTGGAATTCCTTAGAATAAATTATGTCATAGACTGTTCACTTTAAAATAGGAAATGTATTTGCTAACAAGCATGATTTTTTTTCTGGCTCAAGGATAACCAAGTGGGAAATCTCAGTATTGTCTTGCATAAAGTTGTATTACTCATCCATGTGCTTTTTATAGAGGAAAACTAGCAAATTTACAATGGAGCTGCGTCTAGAGGATTTGTAGGAGAGACCAAGGAAGAGACAAAACTAGGATGCAGATAAAAGATCTTGGAGGAAAAATGGAGAATCTGTTAACTGGAAAATGTTTCATCCATCCAGATGGACATAGGTTGTTTTGATGACTAAGTTGCTTCAAAGGAGATGACTGTTAACTCCCAGATGACAACTACAAACGGGAAGGATTTTGATGGATTTCTCTATCACAGCAATAGCCATCAGTCAGAAAGTCTGAGATGCCCAAGTTAGCAGCAAGCAGACTGGAAGTTGATGTAGGTGGGACAGAATGGGTGACATTCACGTTGCCTAACTTTAGATGACTACAACACGCACACTTCCTTCTGAGCTGCTCGCTTTTGGATCATTTGAAGTCATGAGGAAGAACTAAAGGCTTTTAGATCACTCCAGATCAGATGGGTCCATATCTCTTCTCTGACAATGAAGAAGGACCACCGTGACTAGCTCAGCTGTAGCCATCTGCATTTTATCACATGAATCCCTCCTGCTCTATGCCACTCTTACTTTGCTTTAAATCCATTTAAAAATTTGAGTCACATCCTTTGGCAAGTAAACTTTTTTTTTTTTTTTGAGAAGACAGCATAGAGCTCCATGGCTCCTGGTAGGAAACCTGTGCAGATACTGATGTTAAGACTGTTAAGTCTGGAACCTAGAAGATGAACCCAAAGCCTTTGTCAGGGAACAGATGGATTTCTGGACTTCTGTGTCACCTGAACGGGGTCCCGTTAGGGCTAGAAAGGATCTGGAGAAGTCTATCTCCATTTAGGAGAAAAGCGCTCTTCATCTGTGCAGCAGGAAAAGGAGGCACAGATTACTCCCGTGGTACGAGTTTCCTTGCTAGCAAAACTTCTGCCTTGCTCCTAGATCTCCAGTTAGTAGAGCAGAGCCATTGGGATGAATTAACAGCTTAGCTGCTGGTAGAGACAGTGACTGTATAACTTTTAAGCAGAGATGTGAAAACCAACAACAAGCTGTGACATGGAGTCAGAATTTGTTTCCTAAGAAAATAAGTATTCATTTAGCACAGACTTCAGCTCTGCTCCCCATGCAATGAGGAATATGTGGTATGCATATGTCAAAAAAACCTATTTGTGTCTCTTTCCCGTTTTAATATTTCTTTATTCTATATATTTGTGTTTTCTTTTTTATGATATACATCAGTGTTGCATGACTACCATGACAGATTTTCCTTTTTAAAAATTGTTTATAGATTTCAGTTTGCATTTTCTTACAGAAATACTAAAGCAGCACAAGAAACAATTCATACTAAGCAGTCCAGTGAAATGAAAAAGCTGATTTGTCACTGATGCAGTCTCCAGGAGCAGGCAGAAGCCTGCTCACAGCTCTTGAAAGCCAGATTAATTATTGAAGCAAATGCATGCAGACTTAACTCCACAGACCTTCCCCTCACCCCCTAAAATTGTCTATACTGTCCATGAAAAACTAAATACGAAACAAAACACAAAGAAACATCTTTTAGAAGAAGCATCTTGTTTAGCAGATAGACCACAATACATAAAACATTATCCTCTGCCACAGCGGAAACAGCAAGTCTGGCAGGGTTCCTCTGCTCCTGATGTTGTGTAACCGGCGTTCACAGCTGCAGCAGCATTTCCACAGAATACATGTAAAAATTAATATACTGTCTATGGCTACTCATGCTTAACATCTGACTGCACTTATTTCTCTCCTATAAATACAGGACGGCAAACACATGCTGCAGAACGTCACCATGTGGGCACACTCCCATGGTGTGTTTATGCTTATAAAAGTTTTAAACTGTCCTTTTTACCTGTTCCAAATTTTATTCAGTGTAACAGAAAGAGCACTGAGTCACAGGGCAGAGGACTCCGACATCCAGGTCACCTTCCTCCACTCAAGAAAAATTACACTGGCATGGGTTCTTCTTGTCAGTAAGCCCAAGAAGGAATGAAGCAGAGAAGCAGTAGGAAAAAAACCTCCCCTTGTAGAGGTAGAAATAATGTTGTGTTTGCTTGCTTTTTTTAAAAAAAAAATTATTTTCCACATCAGCATGATGATACTGTTTGTTTCTTTGACAGAAAGTGATGAGCAATCTAGGTTAAAAACAATCAGTCCAACTTCCCAGCTGGTTCTTCTGGTTCAGTCAAGTTCTCTGGTTCATTTTAACTCCTCTTTAGTTATCTTTGATAATTGCAGCTACATTTTCCTTTTGTTTTCTACTAAAAAAATATTTTTCTGCTTAATTTTCAGACCTCTTTGTGAGAACACAGGAGATGTGGGACACTGTGATGTGGGAAGAAAATAAGGTGGTGTTAATTCACTTCAACATCAGAGTCTTGGGAAATAGCATTGATATAAAAAAAACACAGTGTGGAATTTTAACTGGGAACAACCGATGACAATTCTGAGTCTTCTCTCTTCTTTCCACAGGAACAAGATTTACATAGAGGCATTGCTACCTTCAAATGACTTCATTTATAAGAAATTTCACCCGCAGCAGAATGATTGTGACTGTAGGATAGATAACCTATCTAACACTAATTTTTGCCTTTTAAAAATATATGCAGTGTTTTATTTAATTTCTGATACCTTTAAGTTTTTCTCTAAGTACCAATTTGCTTGTAAAGCAAAATAATTTTCAGATTTTCAGGTATTCTTAATCTCTTTATGAAAGAAGGGTTTTCACGATTGAGGTTTCGTGATGGTTGCTGTTGCCAGTTAACCTGCCTGATAAACTAATTTACAAACTCATCCTGCAACCAATGATGTGTGAACAGACTGTTGCATCCTCAGAGCTCCACTTACGTCTGCAGGACTTCTTGACCCTCTATCATTCTAACAGCATGCTGTCTCATGAAGACCCTGCAAGGTTAAACTGGAGCCCAACCCATGTTATTTTGATAATATGGACTATTTGTACTGAAGACCTGAAAAAATCCTGAGGTTGGGTCAGTTGCTGTATTTCCTTTGCCATTGTGAAGAGCTAGTGTATCAGGTTTGATTTTTTGTTTTATTTTAAACTTTAGAAGAAAAAAAGTGTAACGTGAATAACATCTTGAATATGCAAAAGACCGAACTAGGAATATAGAATGCTGAATGTTTATATATTAACGGGAATCTTCCAAATATGGAGAAGCTATTACCAGAGTATCACAGCTGTGCAAAAGGTAAGATTAACAGATCTTTGAAAGTTATCAAAACCCCCTGNGGAATACAGAATGCTGAATGTTTATATATTAACGGGAATCTTCCAAATATGGAGAAGCTATTACCAGAGTATCACAGCTGTGCAAAAGGTAAGATTAACAGATCTTTGAAAGTTATCAAAACCCCCTGAGATTTGCAGTGTGGAAAAAGTTGCAGTATATGAAAAGATAAACAGATTTTAGGGTTTTACTACAGTTGTTAGTAAATATGGGGTTTGAAGTGAGCAGCAAATTAATTTTTGTTAGCAAAATAGATTTAGTTTACCTTGTCTTGTGCGTATGCTACAGAGATGAAGAACTTTCTTGATTCATGGAAGGAATTTTTAGAACTTTGGGGGGGGGGTTGTTTAATTAAGGCAGTAAGTTTGGATCCATGTTTGTTGCAAAAGTTAGGACAGAAAATGACAGATTGTTTTTAGCAAAGGAAGAAAAATTAAATTCTATGATTAAAGGTACAGAGAGAAAAGGGAGATTAGGCTATCACTTTGTATTAGTATGTCTTTTATAATTAATTAGTCCTATTTTGTTTACAAATACTTTGAAATTTCTGACAATGCTTTCCTTGCCCAGCTGGCAGTCTTCTGTTTATTACTGAGCAATCCACAAGCTTTTTTAAAAAAGGCTTTCTTTTATTACAAGAAACTGTCATCTGGTAACTCTAATTATAAATTCACATTGTATCTGGCTACGTGTTATCATATTATGAGCTGGCAATATTCAGTGGAGACTGTTTTTCCATAATTTGAACTCTAGAACACATTTCCAATATCTGCAGTCTTACAGAAGGTAGGCATTTCCTGAAGTGGAGCAAAGATACCATTTTCAATCACTTTGGGTTTTGTTCTTCATACCTGACCAAAGCCTCAAATATTGGGTACTGACTTAGTTCCATATTCATATGTTATCAAAGCTGAAGATTATTAACAAGTTTGGAAAGGTCTGCTAAGATGTTTGGGTGGGTCTCTGTGATTTGAATTTTTGGGATCAATTTTGGTGATCCTTCTGGAAGAACATGTTTCCAGTGAGAAGTTATTAGTCTGAAGCAGCACTCCAGGTACAGCTATAGAACTGCATGATCTGAGTTGGGCAGTCAGTCAGATCAGTGAACAAAATTGTCTTGTTTGTCATTGAAATCTGTGAGGAAAAATCTAAACATTATTAAATATTGCAATATTCAGAGACGTGTACTATGTGCTTAGCTCACTAAATCAGAAAATTAAAAAAAAAATTCTCTATATAAATACTTTGGTTTGCAATTGTACTGAATTAGCATTATTTTCACAACCAGCTATATGGAAGTCAGTACTGGCTCAGGTTACATATTTCATATGATATCAAGCAATCTAAGCGACTACTTTCTGCAAAAAGAATGATCACTTTCTCCTTGAGAACAAGGACATACAGTGTTTTATTTATCCTGTCTTCATCCATGCTCTGTTTCTTAAGGAATAGCAAAAGCTATTTATTCTTCTAACCCCTATGTAAGCAGCATCATGACTAAAGTGTGGCTTCAACTCAACAAAACCAAGGTGGAAGAGAGGTGACAGAACAGGTAGAGGGAAATATGCTATTCTCTTGTACTTGGATTCTTCTGATCCTTTAGCAGATAAAAATGCCACATCACTTTTTGTGGACTTGAGGCAGCACAGCTGGTATCAATAGAGGTCATACCACTAACAGTGAGCAGAACAGGACATAAATGTGAGAAAATGTGTTTCCTCTGCAGAAGCATAGCCAGAGACCCTTTGGAGATGTTAAGGTGCGTGGTATTTCAGTTGTGAGGAATTAGTGTCTCATGCTAAACCCGCAGCAACTATACATCCTATCTAAACAAGCCTCCTTGACTCTAGGTCAGTAGGAAGGGACAAACACCACATGGGGCAATCCTTTCATTCCATCCATGAAAGCTGCCTAAAATAGGTGGAATGGATTCCCACTGCAGCCTTTCTACTCCACAGAAAGAGGCTAAACAACTATTTTAGGGCAGAACTGAATGTTTAAAGAACTGGCCTCAGAACTCCATGTTGCTAAGCACAGCTACATGTTGGAATGTAAGTCTCCAGCTACGATTAATGTAAACCTCAAAGATGAGATGATAAAGAATCAGTAAAAACTGCAGTGAGAATAATTTAGCTATTTGGAAGCTTTGAAACAGTTTCACTTCATCTTTGAAGTTTAAGGAAGCAAGACTGTATGAAGTCCCACTTTTTAATTTAATTTTCCTTTTGTTAAATGAGTCATCTTCTCATAAGCCTGTGACAAAAATAAAGTATCAGGCAGCAAAGTATAAGGTCAAAGATGAGCTTTGATGACATTTGAAATTTGATGGAAGCAGCAAACAGTTTTTAGTAATTAGAGTTTTCAATTGGATTAGTAGTTTATTATAGAATACTTCATATTCCAGAAAATTAAACTTGATAGTTAGTTACTTTATTATATCTAGCCACAGTATATTTCACAGAGGTCTCAGCAAATTTCTCAAGTACATTTGTAACTTACAAGTCTAAATCCCACAGAAAATTAATAGCTCTTATGATACTAAATCACAGATACTTAGTTTGAATTTTTGAATTCCTTGTGTATATCCCAACTGAAACTGCAAAAATAATCTGTTTTTAGGTGACCAAAGATTTTACGTCTATTGATATATTCAGTGGTAGGATAATTCGGTAATTTACCAATGTGTAAAATACATATTCTAAATGCAAATGTTCTTTCTGTTGAAGGCCAGCTAAGATCTACACACCATGTTTAAATTCTCAAAATAGGATTGCTTGGTAAAAGTGTGACTTTCACCCAGAAACATTTTAACATTAATTACTTGGGATTTAGAATTAATAGAAGAACTGTAGAAAAATGCAGTCTATGTAGTCAAAAGGAGGATGTTTTCTTGACTGAATAACACTCCAGTGTTGAGATTAAAGAAAGAAATATCTAGGCCAATTTAAAAGTTATCTTCAGTTTTACAACATTTAAGTTAGGCTTCAAAATGCAACCACTGATTCAAAGAACAACAACAAAAAAGTAAACATATTAATAACCTATTAAGAAAGAGCAATACAAATCCAAATTCAGGTCAAGAGGCAGTGGGCACAAACTGAAACACAGAAGGTTCTGTCTGAACATCAGGAAACATTTTTTACTGTGAGGGTGACCAAGCAGTGTCAGAGGTTGCCCAGAGAGATTGTAAAGTCTCCATTCCTGAAAATGTTCAAAATCCGTCTTGACATGGTCCTGGGCAACTGGCTCTAAGTGACCCTGCTTGAGCAGGGGTGTTGGACAAGAAGACCTCCAGTGGTCTCTTCCAACCTCAACCACTCTGTGATTCTGTGAAATTGGTGAGCATCAAGTTCTCTAAAAGACTAGCCACTCTATACGTTAGGAAATTCTTTAAATGCCACGATAATACTGAGAGTTCATCCCTGCAGCGTAATAATGCTTTCACTTTTTTCTCTATTCACTCCCTTTCTTCTTGAATTGTTCTTCAGTACCTAGCCTCTGCTACCAAATAGATAGGCTTAATAACAGAACAATGCAAAAGGTGGAGTATTGTATTTCAAATGAGCAGTCATATTTTAAATAGCACCACCAACTCTCCTACTACTTTTTCTTTAGAATACATTCAAAAGAAAGTCATCAACGAAACTCCTTACACAAATCAGAAGGCAGTAGGGTTCAAATAATCAGTGTTTATGTGGACAGCCTAACCCTACTCTGGAGCTCTAAAAATTGCTTTAAAAATAGCTGCATCTACCTGAAAGTCCTCTAGTTTGCTTAAAGTGTGAGTCCAGTTCTTGATCTTGGATCGTTTAGAAATACTGGGCAGCAGTTTGCCGGTGGAATATTGGCATCCCACGTACTCTAATGAGAACATAGAAAAGAAGCTAGTACTTCAGTCCTGAAAAGGAACATCCACTACAATGGCTTTATTCACAGAAAAGCCAGCCCCAGAATCCATATCTAGGCAAAGAAATTATCTTACCATCTTCCACTTGCTTTGCCCAATCTTTTGAATGCCCCTAGGCTCTGTCATATTTAATCCTTTCTTACAACTGATGATGAGCTAAGCAGTTTGTAATTTCCTGCTACATATCCCTAGAACACTTAATAAATTACTTGCAGTCCATAAATTTGGACTTCCTCCAAAGTTCAGAAATCCATGTCTCCAAAATGGACATTCTAGATGTATTTAAAATGTTCATTTAACTCTTCACTCTGTTTGCCCCTTCCCAGAACTGTATCTATTGTTTCTTCTCGAATTTGAGATAAAGTATAACCTAGATTCCATAGAAAATCTTGCAATTTTTCCAAGGATGCAAAGAAAAGAATTCTTAGAAGTAAGGTTAAATCAACTACCACCTCCTCCAAGCTCAAGATCAATGCTTCTCTATGAGTAAAAATAATCAAGAAAAGGAGGCAGACCTGCATGGGTGAGCAAGGAGCTTCTAGAAAAACTCAAAGGGAAGAAGGAAGTTTACAGAATGTGGAAAAAGGGACTGGCCACTTGGGAGAAATATAGGAACATTGTCGGAGCATGCAGGGATGCAATGAGGAAGGTTAAGGACAACTTGGTATTAAATCTGGCAAAGGATGTCAAGGACAACAGAAAGGGCTTCTTCAAGTACATTAGTAGCAGAAGACCAGGGAAAATGTGGTCCTGCTGCTGAATGAGGCGGGTGCCCTGGTGGTGGAAGATAGAAAGAAGGCGGAGTTACTGAATTCCTTCTTCACTTCAGTCTTTACTGCTATGGCTGGCCCTCAGGATTCACAGTCCCTGGAGGTAAGAGAGAAAGTCTGTAGAAATGAAGACTTTTCCTTGGTCGAGGAGGATTTGGTGAGAGATCATTCAGGCAAACTGGACACCCACAAATCCATGGGCTCCAATGGGATGCACCCATGAGAGCTGAGGGAGCTAGCAGATGGTATTGCCAAACCAATCTCCATCATCTTTGAAAGGTCATGCAGAACAGGAGAGGTGCCTGAGGACTGGAGGAAAGCCAGTGTCAATCCAATCTTCAAAATGGGCAAGAAGGAGGACCCAGGAAACTACAGGCCAGTCAGCCTCACTTTCCTGAAAAGGTGAAGGAACAGATCATTCTGGATGTCATCTCTAAGCAAGGGGAGGAAAAGGCAGCTATCAGGAGTAGTCAACATGGTTTCATCAAGGGGGAATCATGCCTGACCAATCTGATGGCCTTCTATGATGGCGTGACTGGCTGGGTAGACAAGGGGAGAGCAAGGATTTTGATACCGTCTCCCACAACATCCTCATAGGTAAGCTTACGAAATGAGGGTCAGATGAGTGGACAGTGAGCTGGATCAAGAACTGGCTGAATGGCAGAGCTCAGCGGGTTGTCATCAGTGGCACAGAGCCTGGTTGGAGGCCTGTGACCAGCAGTGCTCCCCAGGGGTCAGTGCTGGGTCCAGCATGTTCAACGTATTCGTCAACGGCCTGGATGAAGGGACAGAGAGTAACCTCAGCAAATTTGCTCATGANGAAAGAAGGCGGAGTTACTGAATTCCTTCTTCACTTCAGTCTTTACTGCTATGGCTGGCCCTCAGGATTCACAGTCCCTGGAGGTAAGAGAGAAAGTCTGTAGAAATGAAGACTTTTCCTTGGTCGAGGAGGATTTGGTGAGAGATCATTCAGGCAAACTGGACACCCACAAATCCATGGGCTCCAATGGGATGCACCCATGAGAGCTGAGGGAGCTAGCAGATGGTATTGCCAAACCAATCTCCATCATCTTTGAAAGGTCATGCAGAACAGGAGAGGTGCCTGAGGACTGGAGGAAAGCCAGTGTCAATCCAATCTTCAAAATGGGCAAGAAGGAGGACCCAGGAAACTACAGGCCAGTCAGCCTCACTTTCCTGAAAAGGTGAAGGAACAGATCATTCTGGATGTCATCTCTAAGCAAGGGGAGGAAAAGGCAGCTATCAGGAGTAGTCAACATGGTTTCATCAAGGGGGAATCATGCCTGACCAATCTGATGGCCTTCTATGATGGCGTGACTGGCTGGGTAGACAAGGGGAGAGCAAGGATTTTGATACCGTCTCCCACAACATCCTCATAGGTAAGCTTACGAAATGAGGGTCAGATGAGTGGACAGTGAGCTGGATCAAGAACTGGCTGAATGGCAGAGCTCAGCGGGTTGTCATCAGTGGCACAGAGCCTGGTTGGAGGCCTGTGACCAGCAGTGCTCCCCAGGGGTCAGTGCTGGGTCCAGCATGTTCAACGTATTCGTCAACGGCCTGGATGAAGGGACAGAGAGTAACCTCAGCAAATTTGCTCATGATACAAAGCTGGGGGGAGCAGCTGACTCACCGGAAGGCTGTGCTGCTGTTCAACATGACCTCAATAGCCTGGAGAGTTGGACGAAGAGGAACCTGATGAAGTTCAACAAGGCCAAGTGTAGGGTCTTGCACCCAGGGAGGAATCACCCCATGCACCAGTACAGGTTGGGCGTTAACCAGCTGGAGAGCAGCTCTGAGGAGAANATGCACCCATGAGAGCTGAGGGAGCTAGCAGATGGTATTGCCAAACCAATCTCCATCATCTTTGAAAGGTCATGCAGAACAGGAGAGGTGCCTGAGGACTGGAGGAAAGCCAGTGTCAATCCAATCTTCAAAATGGGCAAGAAGGAGGACCCAGGAAACTACAGGCCAGTCAGCCTCACTTTCCTGAAAAGGTGAAGGAACAGATCATTCTGGATGTCATCTCTAAGCAAGGGGAGGAAAAGGCAGCTATCAGGAGTAGTCAACATGGTTTCATCAAGGGGGAATCATGCCTGACCAATCTGATGGCCTTCTATGATGGCGTGACTGGCTGGGTAGACAAGGGGAGAGCAAGGATTTTGATACCGTCTCCCACAACATCCTCATAGGTAAGCTTACGAAATGAGGGTCAGATGAGTGGACAGTGAGCTGGATCAAGAACTGGCTGAATGGCAGAGCTCAGCGGGTTGTCATCAGTGGCACAGAGCCTGGTTGGAGGCCTGTGACCAGCAGTGCTCCCCAGGGGTCAGTGCTGGGTCCAGCATGTTCAACGTATTCGTCAACGGCCTGGATGAAGGGACAGAGAGTAACCTCAGCAAATTTGCTCATGATACAAAGCTGGGGGGAGCAGCTGACTCACCGGAAGGCTGTGCTGCTGTTCAACATGACCTCAATAGCCTGGAGAGTTGGACGAAGAGGAACCTGATGAAGTTCAACAAGGCCAAGTGTAGGGTCTTGCACCCAGGGAGGAATCACCCCATGCACCAGTACAGGTTGGGCGTTAACCAGCTGGAGAGCAGCTCTGAGGAGAAGGACCTTGGAGCGCTGGTGGACAACAGGTTAAACATGAGCCAGCAATATGCCTTTGTGGCCATGAAGGTCAAAGGTATCCTGGGGTGCATTAAGAAGAGTGTGGCCAGCAGGTCGAGGGAGGTGATCCTTCCCCTCTATTCTGCCCTGGTGAGGCCACATCTGGAGCTCTGTGTCCAGTTCTGGGCTCCCCAGTTCTTGTTCCAGGGAACTACTGGAGAGAGTCCAGTGGAGGGCTATGAAGACAATTAGGGGACTGGAGCATCTCTCTTATGAGGAAAGGCTGAGAGCCCTGGGTTTGTTCAGCCAGGAGAAGAGAAGACTGAGAGGGGATCTCATCAATGCTTATAAACATCTAAAGGGCAGGTGTCAAGAGGATGGGGCCAGGCTCTTCTCAGTGGTGCCCAGTGACAGTGCAAGAGGCAACGGGCACAAATGGGAGCACAGGCAGTTCCACCTGAACTTCTTTACTGTGAGGGTGACGGAGCACTGGAACAGGCTGCCCAGAGAGGTTGTGGAGTCTCCTTCTCTGGAGATATTCAAAACCTGCCTGGACATGTTCCTGTGCAACCTGCTCTTGGGGCACCTGCTTTAGTGGGGGGTTGGACTAGATGATATCTAGAGGGCCCTTCCAACCCTATCATTCTGTGACTCTATGATTCTCTAAATCTGAATTATCCAAGATAATTACAATTACATTGTAATTGCATTACAATAGCTAAATAACCTTTTTAAGAGTGCTTAGATGAATGCTAATAAAAAACTTACTCGCAAAATGTTTTTCTGAAAAATATACAGTAAATACGTTATATATGTTTGTGTATGCATAGCTATGTTATCTAAAAAGGCCGTGAGTATTTGAAGGTATTTTGCTGAACTTTCCTGAGTTTTAAATGGAAAGCTGTACACTTTGTAAGCATGTGTTTTGAAGTGTGAGGCACTCTACTTCCCGTTGAAAAGCATTCAGATTTGAAGCATAGTTCAAAAATCATAGCAACATAACGGTATGCTGAATAGTCAATATAGGAATGCAAAGCTTGGGAAGACATTACTAAGTTAATATATATTTTTCTAGACTACGCTGTTTAGAATCTGAATTCTTGCAAGAATAACGTTAAATCTTTTTTTTACTTAAAGGTGATCTTCCACATCCAAACTAATCAGAAGGTTGAAAACCTGGACATCACAGTGCCTTGTAATGCTATGAGTTCAGACAAAATAGTACTGCCATTAATACCACCCCATTTGGGAAGATAAGCTTTCCATGACAGATACACGCGTTCCTAGATCATGTACCCATCAAGTGCCCTTCCACCTGTCAAAATTGTAGGCCAAGGCCCAACAGCCACAGGTAGCTCATAAACTACATGGAAAACATTGTTACAACTTTTTAAAAAATGTTTTTTGCCAAGTTCATATTTTTCTAATGGAGATTATCTTGAACTGTTGTTTTCTTTAACAAGACAACAATTCATGAAAAAAAATATTGTTTTCATGTCTTGGAGACTAAAACAAAACAGAATCCAGGCAAAGAAGTGCTCCTATTTGTACTCTTTAATGAACTACATCATTTTAGAAGGCTTAGCTTAAAATAAATTATTTCTCTAAATACTAACATTAATTGGCCCACAATATCAGATAGATACAATGTAGCACTAAGCCAAATTCATTGCAGGCCTTTATTCTGAATTTCAATTTTGAACAAATTATCTTTCACCTTCTCTTGAACTAAGACAAAAGACACAGTGTTATAGTTTATGGTTAAAGAAGAAAACAAAAAAAGCCAAATATGAAAACAATTTCCTTTCTCTTCCTGAGGCTGCACCACTGATCTCATCCAGAATTGTGTTCCTCTGCCCTCCTGGAAGACACCTGCAAGGCGGATGGCAGACGTGTTAGATTATGCACTGCAGCTCTGATGTGGGCAAAACTGACCAAGGATGTACCCAAGGAGTATTACATATATTCACAAAACGCCTGCTTTTTGTATTTGCTTTGGATTTATGACTCTTCAGCAGTAGTCATGCCCCATCACTGGGTTGTAAATTACTTTATTACCATATTAATCAAGCAACTAGCATGTGGCAAATCCAGAGATTTGGTTTTGCTGTTTAATATAATCAAATGAGAACTGCTTCCACGCAATTGAACAAAGCAGAAAAGAAAATTCTGAGACCTTGAACAACTATGTTAGGTGAATTTTATAACACAGGTAGCAAATAATTTAAAACTCTTTGACTACAGTAAGGATTTAGGGATGGTTATTATTTCATTGTCTTGAATTGTAACGATTTAACATCTTATTCTAGAATAAGATAATGGGAGTGAAAATATTATTGAAAGGCAAAAAACTGCTTTCATCAATTACTTGTTCTCGTTTGAGGATGTAATCCTCATTAAGAAAGAAAATCGTAAGTGGAAAATAAATCCTTCAAAACAATTTTCACACCTACTCTCACTAGAATAATTTAGACTAAATACCTCATTATATTAATGCAAATTAGGTTTTATTATACAATGGATACTTTTAAATAAAACCTTGTAATTTAAACAAATTCAGGAACTATCATAACACTTCAGGTATGTATGAGTACCCTACACATGGGAAGGGAAAAATAGGCTCCATATGGCAGTGGAACTGAGCAAAAAGATATAAACAAATGTAGTTTACATATTGAATGTAGATTGCGTGTAGGTATCTGCATGCACATGGAATTGGCTTGGAATAGATCACTGTAGAGTTTTCAAGAGTTTCTTAGGTTTATCCTTTAACATGGATGTTTAATAGTAATTACTACTATTATTTTTAGATTCTATTTTACCTTTGAAATATATAAGGTCTTGTATTGCCTTAAATATGTATGCAGTGTTGTTCTGAAGAGCTTACGAGAGGTCTCGTTTATCATAGAATCATAGAATCATAGAATAGTAGGGGTTGGAAGGGACCTCTAGAGATCATCTAGTCCAACCCCCCTGCTAAAGCAGGTTAGCCTAGAGCAGGTTGCACAGGAATGCATCCAGGTGGGTTTTGAATATCTCCAGAGAAGGAGACTCCACAACCTCTCTGGGCAGCCTGTGCCAGNACTTCCTGTGTTCCAGTTTGTGCCCATTGCCCCTTGTCCTGTCGCTGGGCACCACTGAGAAGAGTCTGACCCCGTCCTCTTGACATCCACCCTTTAGATATTTATAAGCATTGATCAGATCTCCTCTCAGCCTTCTCTTTTCCAGGCTGAACAGACCCAGCTCTCTCAGCCTTTCCTCATAAGAGAGATGCTTTCTCATACATGATCATACATGCTTTGCTCTATTTATCATAAAATGAAATGCATTTTAAATGGTGATTTTCGTACCAAGTGATTCTCATTTGTTTTTTATTAAGGACTGATATCCATGAGAAGTAAAATAACCTTTTACATCTCCTTTAAAAGCCTCAGGTATTTCCTTGTTGTACTGCACATGGGGATAATATGAATTATTATAAGCTTAAAAACCATTGCCAACAATAATGTTTAATTCCAATGCAGCATCTATTTCCCTAGTTTATTGGGGTTTTTTTCAGTATTCCTGCTACATGATTTCATCACAAATCTTCCAAGAATCAGCCAAACTATAACCTAAGCCCTAAGTATACTATATTTTCTGTCTTCAAGAATAGACACTTTCTGTTACATTTAACATTCCTCCAATACTTACAAATAATTACAGGCATAACTGAACTTTAGGACCCAACAGCTCTTTAAAAACAAACACAAAAAAGAGAATTTTTTTTAAAAAAAGAGAGAGTATTCCTCCTGAGAAGATGACAGAAGGCAAAAAACATGATCACAGTCCTGGACTTCAGAAAAGCAGATTTTAGTCTGTTCAGGGATTTGCTTGGAGCCTCCCATGGGAGACCGTCCTGGAGACATGAGGGGTCCTGGAGAGCTGATCAGCTTTCAAGGATCATCACCTCCATGCTCAAGAATGGTACTGTAATGGTGGCAGGAGGCCTACGTGGGTGAAAAAGGAGCTCCTGACTAAACTCAAATATCAGAAAGATATGTACAAGAGGTGGAAGCTAGAACAGATGGCCAGGGATCTGTAGAGACACTGTTCAAGCATACAATTACAGGGTTAGGAAAGTCAAACTTTAATTGGACTTGAATTTGGGGAGGGACTTGAAGGGCAAGAAAGGCTTCTACAGGCCTATTAGCAGCAAATGTAGGGGAAATGTAGTCCTGCTGCTGAATGGGACAGGCGACCTCATGACAAAGGGCTTGGAAAAGACTGAGTTAATTAGTTCATTCTTCCTTTTGGTGTTTAATCGTCAGATTTTTCTTCAGGAATCCCATGCCACTGAGCTCAGAAGGAAAGTCTGGAGCAAGAAAGATGAGGATCCACAAACGAGTATCAGGTTAGGGAGCTTTTAAACAAAATGGACATACACATGGTCCATGGGACCTGATGAGTAGCAATAGGACAAGGGGTAATGGTTTTAAACTAAAAGAAGATAGATTCAGACTAGACATAAGGAAGAATTTTTTCACAATGATGGTGGTGAAACATTGGAACAGGGTGCCCAGAGAGGTGGTAGATGCCCCATGGCTGGAAACATTCAAGGCCAGGTTGGACAGAGCTCTAAGCAACCTGATCTAGTCCCTGCTCATGACAGGGAGTCAGACTAGGTGACCTTGAAAGGTCCCTTCCAACCCAAACTATTCTATGTTCCTATGATTGCAAGGCCACTCACCATCTTTGAAAGGTCATGCTGTTTGGAGAAGGGTCCTAAGAAATGGAAAAAAGGAAATGTCACTCCTATCTTTGAGAAAGGCAAGAAGGGCAGGAACTACAGGCCAGTCAACCTTCCCTCAAATACCTAGAAAAGTGTTGGACCAAATGAAGGGCAAGAAGGTCACTCGGAGCAGTCAGTATGGACTTACAAAGGGAAAACCACACATAACCAAACTGACAGCATTCTATCTTAAAATTACTATCTTAGTGGAAAAGGAGGGAGCATTAGATGATGTTTATCTTGACTTTAGCAAGCATTTTGATGCTGTATCCCATAACATCCTTGAGATCAAATTGATGAAGAACAGGATAGGTAAGCAGACAATGAGGTGGACTGAAAAGTGCCAGCTTTAAAGCCTTGTGATCAGCAACAGGAAATCCAGCTAGAGGCCAGCCACTAGTGGAGTATCCCAGGGGTTGGTACTGAGTCAATATTGTTTAACAACTTCACTAATGAGTTGGGCAATTGGACAGAGTGCACACTCAGATATAAAATTGGGAGCAAAGGTTGATACACCAGATGGTGGTTGCACTGCTATTCAGAGGGGCCTCAACAGGCAGGAGAAATGGGCCAGTGATGCATCTTCACATCAAAGAAGACAAGGAGCATCCTGGCTGCCACTGGGGAGAACGCTGCCAGCAAGTTGAGGGAGGTGATCCTTCCCCTCTGTTTGGCACTGGTAAGTGCTGTGTTCACTGCTGGGCTCTCCAGTACAAGAAAGATGTGGCCATACTGGAATGAGTCCAGTGAAGAGCCACAAAGATGACTGGAGGTATTTAAGGGATTGAAGCATCTGACATACAAGTGAATGTGAGGTGACATTTAGCCTCAAGAAGAGGATGTTCATGGGGAATCTTGTCCATGTTTATAAGGACTCGATTGGGGTAGTAAACAAGACAGAGCCAGACTATTCTTAGCGATCCAGTGACATAACAAGAGGCAACAGGTGCAAATTAAATTCAAGAAATTCCACTTAAACATACAAAGAAGTGTTTTTATTGTGAATGCGGTCAAGTACTGGCACAGGTTATCCAGAATGGTTGTAAAGTCTCCATCCTTGGAGACACTCAAAACCTGACTGGAGATGGCCCTGAATAACCTGCTCTGGCTGACCCCTGTTGGACTAGATGATCTCCAGAAGTCCCTTTCAACATCAGCTGTTCTGTGACTCTATATTTACAAACACTGAGTCTCCTTTCAAAAGCAATCACAAGTTTGAAAGAAAGCCAAACTACATGGTCTAGCTAATATTTCTTGGACTAAAACAAAGAGCGGTTTTGTCCTTTGTGAAAATGAGTGCAGTTCATCAGAAATAAATTTACAGATAGAAGTTCACACAATTTGTCCTATTCTTCTCAGACTTATTCCATCATTGAAAGGTAACAAAGCTGTCTTTTCAGATTCAAAATGTGATGTTCTTTTCGAAGGGTATTTAAGAGCAACAGTTGGCAAAGAGGGCTTAGGATTCACTGAGTTTCGGACATTATACATCACAGCTGTGAACCCTGAAAGATATTGATCCAATAGCCACTTCTAATTGTAATTGAGGCAAGAATATTCAAACTGACATGACCCTAAAACTAATAGTTCTGGGCACCTGTAGAAGTCTCACAGATTTCCACTTTAACTGTAGACTCAAACACTTTATCACAAGCATGGGGGAAAATAAAATCTGCCATAAAAGTACTTGAAAGTGGTACTTGATTAACCAACGGATTATTGTTTGTGGGACTTTCGGGTACCTTCGAGACCCTAGGGAATGCTCTTCTTCAATAACACTTTGCATTTTACAATAACGTTTTACAATCACAGACAACGGGGAATATTTACGGATTAAAGAAAAATCAACCAGAAACTCAGACCTCAGTTCTCCAGATTTTTCCCCAAAGGACTTCATGCTACAATGGTTACAGTGAGGATTAAAGATCATGATTCAAACTAATTTGTTATTTATTTTTTTCATGGATGATTGATGAAGGATGCTAAAATCTAGAGAGTTAATATATTGAGTCAACATTGTGAAGTACTTAAGTTAATTGGAATTTTAAGCCACAATTTTTTCAAAAGCAATTTAGGGTCAGATTTGCAAAGACATTTGGGTAGACACAGAGGTAGCCATAAGCCATTTTATGTAAAATAACAAAATAACAAAATAACATGAAATACTCATTGATCACCCATAAATATTTTAGGTAATTATACAACTATTAAAATACACTCCTTAGACGTTTAGGAACAAAATGTTTTGGACAGGATATCCAGAGTTATTCAAGAGTTTTAACTCCAATCACATTCTCCACAACTTAGATTCTAAAATACTAAGAAGTCACCTTGTGAAAACGGGACAGGCTTCATAGTTACTTATGTGCTTTTGAGAAGGACACCTTTTTTGAAAATGACTTAACATTTAACCAGCCTGGTCACAGTAGCCTGAAGAACATTAGATTTCAAAATCACAAGGACAGTGATCTCACCTTAATAATCTGTTTAGATTTAAAAATTAATGCTTCTGTGTATGGCTCAGTCTGAACACTAATTACACAATTTAAAAGCAATGTTAAAAGACCCAAAAACATCAAAGCTGCAAAATTTACCATGCAGAGATTAGAAAATGTTAGAATTAAGGTTTGTCTGTGTAACTTGAAATTTGTTTTCAGGTGTTTAGGTGCCTTATTTAACTGTACAGTCATATATTACTTTTCTCTGAGGATCTACCTCATTCAGAGGATGACAGTGCCCACAAAATTAATCAAAGTTCCAAACTTAATGAGCATATAATGTAATTGCATGCAAATTTATATGCAAATGGACAGTTGTGCATCTGAGTGGCTACTTCTGTATGCCATTATCTGATTTGCATGCATAATCACTGTAATTATACATTTTAAAATGTGAGAGCACAGTGTTTGCAGCAGAAAAATATGACTTAATTCATGTATTAGTCATGCCTATTAATCAATCATTTACTTACAATATGTTTACATTAATCAGTTGATCTTTGCATAACTTACATTGCCTCCTTTCCTACAAGACCCATCCTGTTCCTTTTACCTAATCATTGTGTCTGTCATTCAAGAGGCAGAGACTACATGCACCTCTGCCAAATAGCAAGCTCCCTGTCTTACGGCTGCAATCTGTGATCTGTGCACTCTGTGCTAGGTTACCCCATATAAATCCTGAACAATTTTAAAAATGTGCATCAGAATTAGTCAATATCCCCTTTTCCAAGCAATATGAGGTTCTATTATTCCTACTTACATTTAATGAAAATTGTCAAAACTACCATATCAATTTTGAATTTGTTCATCTAACTGGCCCCTCTACAGTACAAACCAAGATTCAGACCAGGAGTTTTATAGTCCGGAGGCTGAAGAGTGGGAGAAAAGCATGAAGACATGCTACTCTTCATCAAGCAAATACCTTGTATTCAATTTGCATGATCTACTAATCTCATTTTATATTTTTAATTCACTACAATCTAAATCCTCAATATAGGCTAATCTATCCTCTCAATTACTTGAAGTATAAACGGGAAGACCAGATGACCTCTATATTCTCCAAGCAATAGGCCGTTATTCTTTTGCGATCCATATGTCAGTCTGTTCTACTATATTATGCACCATTACCCATATAACTTCCAAATGATAAAGGACAAGATATCAGCAAAATGTACCATGCACATGATTTTCATTAAGTCTAGGAAAGCAAATAATGTCTGTTATGCGGAGACTTTTGCCGTAAGATAATTATTACACATGCATTAATCAGAGAAAAATTTAAATTGAATTAAGATGTCAGCACTGATTGGCATCATTACAACATCTCTGAAGGCACTGTGATGCAGAAAAATGTTTTAATGTTCCATTAGGAAACTTGCGATAGAAGAGCTGTGGATAAAAAGGGATCTCTGAGGCCACCAAGTTCAGTAAGCACTCAGATACTACTTTTCATAATAAATAAAAGTTAATCTTAAAATTAATCTAGTCTTATAACAACAGCCGGGTGGCAGCATGCTTCTGTGATGACCTTTGGTGAGACACATCAATTATATTACCCGACTGAAACTAACACTAAGAGAAAGATAATGTGGTTTGGGAAAACACGATGCAACTGCACTGCACTGCGCATCAACGCTCCACAACTCTCATAATTAAGTTGGAGCCAACTCCAAAGAGAGACTGTGCAGGTGACAGAGTTACTACGTGACCGTTCGACTGCGAGTCTGTTTTTACTGCATGCATTTAATTATATTGTTACAATTAATGAGATGGAGCATCTGTCAGGATATTCCTCATGATATACCTTCTTCAGGATAACTATTGAGCTGAAATGGAGTACTCTCCCTATTCTCTTCAACTATTACTCAGTATGCTCAAATTACCAGTCAAAGCATATGTGGGACAATTTTATTTGCACAAGAGCTCTCCTGTTCAGTCACGGGAAGATAAAACTAGGGGGTTGCAATGTGACCCTAGAGCTAGCAATGCTGCAGTACTGCTTGTACCACTAACATTATAATTCCAGAAATCCTGCTCCCCCCAGTCTTTGTCTTGGGAGGTACAGCCATGATAGAACAGCACAAAATACCATAATTTGGTTTACTTTTTTGTGGTAACTAAGTAGTCCTTAAAACATCAGTGCATGACTGGGACCATCTCTGCAAGCAAACATACTGGAGTTATGTCATGGACAAGTTATGGAGCCATATGCTAACGTGTGCAAACTTTACACAGCATAAAAAGGCCTTGCTTTTTCAAATATTGTCAGCAGAAACAATTTCTAAAAAAATTGATACACTGCTTAGGATTCATGTTTCCTCATTTTATCCTCATTTACTCATCCAGCCTTATTCAAGGCCTTGACAAAGTCCAGGGCCTCTCTATATTCAATGGAGAGATATATTAATTGCACAAAGGCACAACTAATTCTGCCAGTTTAAGAGAAATGCACTGTTTGGTTTAATTTTACAAGCACTTGTTGTGCTGAGTCATAGCAAAATTTCAAACCAACAACACAGTAAAAAAATGTTAAAAATTACATTTGTGAATGATGGCTGTTTGCTACTCACTCTGAGATGACATTACACTTCTACAGACTGGCTTGTATGCGGCTTTCACCCCTTTTATTGGTACTTCATGCCATCTGAGTCATAAAGGAAACACAAATGTTATCCTTCTGCTCAACTCAAATTAATTTCAGTTCCCATTATTCTATCAGCAACCTGATAAAAACATCCTTTTAGCTTGGTAAAAGATCTATGCAAAGCAGTAAGAAATAATAAATGTACATTGAAATCTAAAGATAAACTGGGACATTCACAAGGAAACTTCCACACTGACTCATAAAAGAGCGATGGGGGGAGCACATAGCTCCTAACATTTATTGTATGAGACTGAATCTTTTTGCTCTTCTTTGTGAATACACTCACAAATCCTGTTAACGCAGAGAAGCATCATGAACACATAGGTGCACTGACAGGCAGGCAGACGGATTAAGAAGACGGGTGTGTGCGTGACACGGGGCTGCTACCAGCGAAAGGAGACTGAGAAAGCAAAACGACTTTGCTTGTCACAACCCTAAGAACAATCAGTGTCCCTCTACCCACTCATTCTAGAATAATTCACACTTGGTTAAAGGTTTTGACAAGTTTTTGCTAAAAACTTCTTGAAAAGAAACATTTTTGAGGCCTGCCTTCCCCTCCCAAAGATTAGAAATTTTCCAAGTAATTTTGAAAACGAAGTTCAAACAAAATATTACTGAATCCTAACAAGTTGTCTACTGTATCTTCCGAAAACAGCCCCCCCCAAATTGTTGCTAGATCTAGCTATTTTAGTTTTCATATTTTATAGATGTTNGTAATTTTTATTTATTTACCTCAGTGCACTTGCACTCTTTTTTCCCTCTACCATTATCATCCTTCCGCCCCTCCTTATGCATACCTCAGTTAAAAGACATTTTTCTCTTCCATGGCATTTAGCATCCAAAGAAATACCAAACACTATTTGTTTACAATTTTGGGACTCTCTAGCTTTATTGCTTAAGTTGACTACTAACTGACTCAGTCCAATGCTTTCTTCTCTTGTGCTCTGTTCTCTATTTCAAGTATGCATTGATCTATGAATACCCATGTGTGATTGAAGATATCATCAGCTGAGTATTTTGCACTGGCCATTTTACTATTGCGTGGGTGTTTCCACATACCTACAGAAGTTGTATTCATAAATCTGCAGACTGAGGTGTGGCAGCTTCCATCCCTTGCTGAAATGAAGAAATAAACCTGTGAGAGTTATCCACAGGCAGTAAAGCTACAGTCAATCAACTAATGATGACTTTTCCTGCGAGCCTATTAGGTGCATCCCTGCATGAATGAGTATGAAATAACGTAACTTACTGTATCTGAGGCAGACCACAGTTGAAGCAAGGGGAAAAAGTGAAGGTAATCTCCCAGAAAAGTATTTTCAACTTCACAGTGTGTGCTTTTAAAATAAACCAAGTGTGGTAGACAAACCTTGGCAAATTAAAGTGCAAGGATCTCTACTGTTCCAGAAACCACACAACTATGATGAGAATTGTACTTGGAGATCTTAAGGTGTATTATGTCAGCTGAAGTTTTCTATTTTAAATGAAATGCCACTGAAGTGCTTGATGTGCCTGCATGAAAGGGAAGTTTTTCTTCCTGATTTAACTCTCTATGTCTAAACCCCATAGTCCAGATTCTCATCAGCATCACATCCAATAAGAGGAAAGGATCCATGCTAGTTTACACCACACGATGATCTACCTCCCACTCCTCTTCCCAAAATGATATTGGATATTTAGAAATACTTATTCCACTTGGTTCTCCAAATAAAAATGTCATACAACAATTTCTATGTGATTGTGATGGTTTTAATATTTCAAAGTCTATATAAAAAAAAATGGTGGTGGTCACACATATTATTACTTCTCTTTACCTTATTAAAATACTATAAGATCATCTGTTACTGTAGTCCTGAAAGATTCTGTTTGTTTTCCTTTAATAGTTAACATAATTAAGAATATTCTAGAACCCTATATTCAGTTTGCACAATGTACAATTTTATTGTATTTGCTGCTGTTCGTACCACTCCCAGAGGTATGCACTCTCACCTCAGGTACATTTCCCTGATGAGAGGTGCATAAAAGCTCAATGCTCGATTAGTAAGTTGTTGCTAGTTGTAAACCACATCCTCAGTTTAGTTGCTTAATACTTGGGGAAGGAAGAGTAAGTCAAGAAGAAAGGTCTTCTTGCACAATAAGCAAGAGACAAAGTTAGGCAGCACAACATACAAGTAGGGAAGCTAGCTAAGCTCAGCTTTTCAAAAAGAATTAGATGTCTCTAACTGGGCTGAAGGGAACTGGCTGGCAAACAGCTTCANGATGTTTTCATCTTGTGAGTACCTTAAGTTAGCACTTGTATGTTTTACTTTTTCACCAAACCAGGTAACCTGGACAGACTCCTCTTACAAGAAAGTTTACATGTTTTATTTGATTATGTTCCCAAAATATTGATCATAAACCAAAACCAAAGGACCTTTTTCACTCTTTTAGAATGTCTAGGATAGTCATCCATAACTACACACATTCTTGAGACATTTGGCATGGGAATGAAACTGAGAATACAGATTTTACAGATTATTATCAGGAAACTTCAGGAAACTTTCCCAACTTAATTGTAGGAGAAATGTTAATTTTTTTAATGTCAAGAGGATTTGTGCAGAAAATATAACGCAACAATAGATAAATCAAGTGGTTTTGTGCAATTTCTTTGATTTGTAAAAAAAATCAGGCATATAAACACAACATTGCTAATGTTTCCAATAGTTAAAACAATGTAGATATAACCCATTGACTATTTTATCATATTATTTTAAGAACCATTTTATCATATTATTTTAAAAACTATCTCTTAAAACACAGAAAGTAAGTACTAGTTAAATCACGTTCATTTTTTTAGGGGGTGATATTTTCATTCTAAAGATTTTTTTGAGATTTTTAACTTGTCCACCAAAAAAACCATCGTGTATTTCATAGAATCATAGAATNACCCATGTGTGATTGAAGATATCATCAGCTGAGTATTTTGCACTGGCCATTTTACTATTGCGTGGGTGTTTCCACATACCTACAGAAGTTGTATTCATAAATCTGCAGACTGAGGTGTGGCAGCTTCCATCCCTTGCTGAAATGAAGAAATAAACCTGTGAGAGTTATCCACAGGCAGTAAAGCTACAGTCAATCAACTAATGATGACTTTTCCTGCGAGCCTATTAGGTGCATCCCTGCATGAATGAGTATGAAATAACGTAACTTACTGTATCTGAGGCAGACCACAGTTGAAGCAAGGGGAAAAAGTGAAGGTAATCTCCCAGAAAAGTATTTTCAACTTCACAGTGTGTGCTTTTAAAATAAACCAAGTGTGGTAGACAAACCTTGGCAAATTAAAGTGCAAGGATCTCTACTGTTCCAGAAACCACACAACTATGATGAGAATTGTACTTGGAGATCTTAAGGTGTATTATGTCAGCTGAAGTTTTCTATTTTAAATGAAATGCCACTGAAGTGCTTGATGTGCCTGCATGAAAGGGAAGTTTTTCTTCCTGATTTAACTCTCTATGTCTAAACCCCATAGTCCAGATTCTCATCAGCATCACATCCAATAAGAGGAAAGGATCCATGCTAGTTTCCACCACACGATGATCTACCTCCCACTCCTCTTCCCAAAATGATATTGGATATTTAGAAATACTTATTCCACTTGGTTCTCCAAATAAAAATGTCATACAACAATTTCTATGTGATTGTGATGGTTTTAATATTTCAAAGTCTATATAAAAAAAAATGGTGGTGGTCACACATATTATTACTTCTCTTTACCTTATTAAAATACTATAAGATCATCTGTTACTGTAGTCCTGAAAGATTCTGTTTGTTTTCCTTTAATAGTTAACATAATTAAGAATATTCTAGAACCCTATATTCAGTTTGCACAATGTACAATTTTATTGTATTTGCTGCTGTTCGTACCACTCCCAGAGGTATGCACTCTCACCTCAGGTACATTTCCCTGATGAGAGGTGCATAAAAGCTCAATGCTCGATTAGTAAGTTGTTGCTAGTTGTAAACCACATCCTCAGTTTAGTTGCTTAATACTTGGGGAAGGAAGAGTAAGTCAAGAAGAAAGGTCTTCTTGCACAATAAGCAAGAGACAAAGTTAGGCAGCACAACATACAAGTAGGGAAGCTAGCTAAGCTCAGCTTTTCAAAAAGAATTAGATGTCTCTAACTGGGCTGAAGGGAACTGGCTGGCAAACAGCTTCAAATCAGCTCCTATCTGATTTGAATCAGGTATTCAAACCTCACTCTCCCACCTCAGGAAGACTTTATCCATAGTTAAATTATAGGTTAGGACCTATAATTAGAGCCATGAGTTCTTTGACTAAAAATTTCTGAATTTTTATGCTTTCCTGGCATCTGAGATACAGGACTTTCCAAATGTTGTCATATTAATCACAGCCAAAGAAACTAAAAAATTTTTAGCTATCCTTGGGGAATGGAAAAGAGGAAGGTTGGATCAAAAATGAAATCCCAATAATGGGCCTAATAAAGGATCCCAATCTAGGGAATGAGCCCCATGCAGACAGTACTAGTTTTATTCTTATTCCTATTACGCAATTATCCTATGCAAATTATTACATTTCATGTGAAATCATTACATTTTCATTAGCGCAGAAGCTGATACTTAACTCAATATTGCCAAATTCTAGGCAGTTCTGTGCGTGCTGAAAGCAGGCTGTGTACAGACTTTAGCCAGAGATTTCACTAGAAATTCAGACAGCCTACATGATGCAGGTGGAGGAGGAAAAAGGATTTTGTTAACACCACTTTTCCCTGAGTGTTTAAAGAGAGCACTGTGCTGGTTTTGGCTGGGATAGAGTTAATTTTCTTCACAGTAGCTAGTATGGGGATATGTTTTGGATTTGTGTAGAAAATTATGTTGATAATGCAGGGATGTTTTCGTTACTGCTGAGCACCGCTTTCGCAGAGCCAAGGCCTTTTCTGCTCCTAACACCACCCTGCCAGCAAGCAGGCTGGGGGTGCACAAGGAGTTGGGAGGGGACACAGCCGGGACAGCTGACCCCAACTGACCACAGGGATATTTCATGCCATACAACGTCATGCTCAGCATATACAGCTGGGCAAAGAAGAAGGAAGGGGGGACTTTCAGAGTGATGGCATTTGTCTTCCCAATTAACAGTTTACGCGTGATGGAGCCCTGCTTTCCTGGAGGTGGCTGAACACCTGCCAGCCGATGGGAAGTGGTGAATGAATTCCTTCTTTTGCTTTGCTTCTGTGAGTGGCTTTTGCTTTCCCTACTAAACTGCCTTTATCTCAACCCACGAGTTTTCTCACTTTTAGCCTTCTGATTCTCTGCCCCATCCCAGCATGGGGAGTGAGTGAGTGAGCAGCTGCGCTGGGCTGAGTTACCAGCTGGGGTTAAACCACAAGAAGCACTAGGGGCCTCCTTATAGCTTTTGGCTTTGTGCTTTTTTTAATGGGAATGCAGATTCAGTAGATGCTGCATTCTCTTGTTTAGAATGGTGGCTGTTTTTCTCAGATCACTCCGGGCTGGGTGTGGAGCGCTTAAAGTGAGCAACCTTAATGTCACTTTGGCCACCGTTATTTGAAATCCCCTGTATCGTGGCGATTATACATTACATATAAATACGTATTGCTTCAAGCAGATGGTTAGTTTTCATTGTCTGTTGCTACATTTTTATTTCTCATTATTGTAAAAATGATGGCTTTATTGCTTTGCAATTGTCTTGCTAATTCATGACACTGCCTAATTGTTATTCTGTAACAGAAATAATTGTGTAAAATCTTTAAAAATGCATGAAATTTCAATATTATAAAAATGTTATATAAAAACAAAACACAGCTGTTAATTCAAAACTGAATGTAAATTTCAGGTATTTGGCACCTGCATTGTTTTTACTCCCTGAGCATATGGATGAAACTTACATTAACACACTCTGTTTCTCATACAAATTTTAGAAATCGGAAAGCAGCTATGATTAATAAAAACAATTTTGAGTGAGATTACAATGCCTGCTGAATGCCTTCTTGGGCATGTAGGCAAAGGCAAATCAATTTCTAGTATGCTTCATGACAGCTGAAAGTAGCTGTGCAATACTTAAGCTGAAGCAGTTTAATTAAACTTTGGCATTTTAACAGAATAAAAGAAAATTAACTATCCTATTTCATTTCCCTATAGTGTAAACAGAGTGCATGACAGGCATCTGTGAGATATATAATTAATCCCGCTAGTCAAAAAAGACTTTCAAGGGTAGTTACGAAGACTTCATCTCATATATACAATAAAGTTTATATCCCAAAGATGCTCATTATGTACCCCTCAAATTACTTAATAAGATGATTGAGAAATGTATGGTGGTGAAAGAGAAATGTATGGCTACGAATATAAGTAGATGCATTATACATATGTATTTGTAACTTCAAAGCAAGATGACTAAAAGGAAGACTGGAAAACAAGAAACAACCACAACTAACAAAACTGGTGAAAAAGCCTGCAAAGCACATTTCATGTACTACAAAAACTGGGTGTAAGGAAGGAACTGTACTTTTCATTACATTTTTATAAAGTATTTAATGAAATATTTATTCATTGGTTTGAAATAAGCACCAGTAAAGTATGGAAAAAGCATAGCATCTTTGCTAATAACATTGAATGACATCAAAGTATATTATTGAACTGCAATTTTTGTTTAAATTTATTTTAATAAAGCATGCAATTCATAATCAAGCCAATTTTCAATTAAGTGATAATTGAATGGTGACAGCAGGGTGACATACTACTGTATAGTGAAGTAGAAGCTGGCAGAAAGGGGGAACAGTTTCCATGAGATATCCTGAAATGAAGAAAGAAATAAGCGTGTAACAAGTTTTTGGCTAGCCGGGAAACATTTACTGCAATTTCAGATCCTGTAGGGTGTTTTAACTGGCCTGCAGCTGCTGCCCCAGAAGGACAGTGGTCCCGCACAAATCCTACCTCACATCTGTTAGATCCCATGGCTGCCTTGGATGTGCTAGAGCACACCACACTTACTTACTTGTGTCAGAAAATGAATCAAGTCCCAGATTCCCACTGATGGTAATGGAAGCTTAAACCTTTAGTTTATTTAGGTATACATGGGCACTTGCATGAAGGTTTCTTAATCTCAAACTGAATCCCTGCCTTAAAATAGGAGTAAAACACAAATAATTGAGATAAACATATGCCCACCTACAAGTGTCTAATGTCATTTGAGATGTCTTATGTTGTCCAAGAAATCCATGTGGAGCTAGCAAAATGACATAGAGGGAAGCTGCATACTGCTGCAAGGGCATCTGGGTGCCAGGTAAGATACCTTTAGGGCATATCAAAGAGCACTGGACCCTACAGGTAGCCAATTGACATGACTCTTAAAACAACATTTTCATGGGTATTAGGTGCCTAAGGCAAAACTGTGGATAAAAAAGTCTTCTCTCTGGTGCACCTAATCTTAGAGGGTTCCTGATTTGATGTAAAGCTCTCTAGTCACCAGCAGTTCTGCAGCTAGATGTACTCAGAACAACTTGGTTTCCACAGCCCAGTGCCAAGATCCCACTTGAGCTGAAGTGAAGTAGATTGAGCACCCAATATGAAAGCTCTGCACAGAGCACTCCGAGTGCTTCTATTAAAGACACAGAGGAAAAATGGCAGATCTGCTTCTCCCCATACCTTATAGAAATAAATGGACAGTTGGCTGTCTCATCATTTAGGAATACGTCCAATGCGTTTATGCAAACAAAGTTGAATTGATCAGCAGAAACAGGAAGGATGGAGCCAGAGTCTTCTTGGAGGTGCACCCGGGTAGGGTGAAACACACACAGATTGAAACACAGGAAATTCTGATTAGATATCGGGGGAAAAAATTGCCTTGAGGGTTATCCAGTCTTGGAACAGGTTGCCCAGAGAGGTTGTCTACAGACTTGGAGGTGTTAAAGACTCAGCTTGACACAGCCCAGAGCAACCTGACCTAATTAGACCTGCTTTGAGCAAGGAATGGACTGAGATGACCTCCAGAGCTCCTTTTTGATCTGAATTACTCTATGGTTCTATGAAGGTAATTTTAAGCATAAGGCTTCAGATATACATATACTTAATTCCCACTAGAATGTACACAATTTCAGTTAATCCCCATAGCTAATGGAGACTCTAGTTCTCAGTATGAAATACGGGAACCTGCATTAATTAGGTATCTAAGTCACACACAATGTACAATCAAATGTAGGACTCCCATAATGAAATCCAAAATAACAGACAGGTTAAGCAGAGAGCTAAGAAACACTGCCCACAGAAGGATATCTAACCTTTCTTTCCTTCACTGCTCACCAGTTCTAAAGAACAAAACCAATGTGCTCACAAACTCAACAGTGAAAATGCAGATCCTAGAAACAACAAGTTAATCAGCAGCTCCATTTATGCTTTTCATAACACTGAAGGTTGAAAAGGTGAAGCAGAATTTGGAGGTCTGGGGGTCTGTAGAAGATTTTGAAACATTTTTCTCCCATTTTATGCCTATATAAGCAACTGTAACATTTTTTATTGCATTCATCCTAAATGAATTTATATTTTGCAAAGAAACTTTATGTCCTGCACTAGTTACACACAGGCAAAATCTGTTTGGTTGTCCTTTTCGATGTCATAATTGCTTTTTGTTTAAGAAAAAATATGTATATTGAATATTAAAATAAAGGCTGAGATACTGAGGTTCTTTACAGAGGAAATATGTTAAAGAATTCTGAGATTTAGTAGTGGCTTTGTTAAAGAATTCTGAGATTTCGCAGTGGCTTTCTTCATGACTATTTCATCTCAATTACTGTTACTGAAAATTCTTGTATTTTCCTGGAACTGGGCTTTAATTTTGCAGAGGTAGCTGCAATTCTAAAGTAGCTATTTTATTCTGGCTGCCATTTGCTACAATTCCTTCTTTTTCAGTGGGAAAATATGTCTGTCTCTTTATTGTGTTTCAGAACAGCAGAAACACAAGACTGACAGCTCTCACAAGCTAGTATATTTTTTTACAAGTCGTAAGTGATCTGTCACACTGGAATCTATCTTTAGAATCTTTTTGAACTTCTGTAAGAACATACAGTAGAAATTCTTCTATGAGCACACAAGAGAAAATTTGGAGTGTACTGCGTCACTCATCTCTCATGGAAGAATACATATCTAAATACCAGTGAGGTATCTAGATTAAACTGTGAAAGTTGTTTTAATTAGGTATAAGCAATTCTGAAAGACTCCAAATTACATGATGATTTCCTAACATCCAATTTCTTCTTGTTTTAGGCAGGACAGAGATAATGGTACAGGACAGATGGCACATTACTACTCCACATGTGAGATAGATTGTGGCATAAGACGTGATGCACTTGTAACGAACCCTATACCGATTCTCATGAACAGTTCTAAATGGTTTCATCTTTAGGGGTTATCAAGGAACTTCTCCATGCATGACTGTATATAAACTAATGGTCCATTCTGTAAATATTTAACCATGTATATAACTGAATATATTCAGTACAACAGCTGAAGTGAGTTGTACATATTCCTAACAGCCTACAAATAGGGTAGAATTAATGACACGATCATGCTAATACTGCTATGTATTAGTCTGTCTCTGTATTTATTGTTGTAAGAAACAATATTTGGTTTCTTTATTTTTATTTACTTTCCTTGTGCTCCTTACAGGGACATGTGTTATCTATATTCTTAAAAGTAAAAAGTGAAACAAAGATGCACATAACAATATAAATTAAACTTAAATTTTTATGACAGATATAACACATGATAGCAGAAGTAATTCCAGCACAACTATGCACAGTAAAAGAATTATGTAAAATAACACTTCAGTGTAGTAACATAGCTAAAGCACTAGATTTATTACTACCATTACTCTTACCCATTACTTGGTACATTTAAATGACATACAGTGGGCATGCATTCATCTGAATGACACAAGAATTAGTGAGTTAACAAAATAAAATGATTCTTCTTCAGGTCTATATGACATTCTTGCTAAAGTTTGAATAACGGCACACAAGAAATTTGAAAAGTACCGATTACCACTATCAAGACCCTAAGGAATTAACATCTCCCTATACAGTGTTGCAGGACATTGTTAGGCTGACAGCAAATACCTGAAAATAAAAATGTTATGCTACATGCATGTCTATAGCAATTTGGCAAGAGATAGAGTACAATTTACATAGCAAAAAAACCCCAAAAACCCAAAACCACACCTTGTTAACAATGTTGTAAACCCAGTTTTCAGAAGGACATTAAAGGGCTAGTTTACAACCACTGCTGGAACAATTACAACAGAGATTTATCTTCTTTGTACAACCACAGAAATAAAGATTCTAGTAGGTTCAGGAGATAAATTCATTTTTCAAAAAAAGACAAGTAAGTCTTAGTTGTTGCATTTAACCAGTTTAAGTATAATACACTATTTAACATATACCCTTTTGAAACAATTATGTTTTCAAGCAATTGCCACCCTACTACAATTGCTTTACGATAACGCTTTTAAGCTTCCGAACCACCTTTACCATGATGCTACTAAAACATTTCTCCAACTATATTGTATCACTGACTTCGTTTAAGCAGACAGAATTAAAAAATTGAAAAAAAAATCAAAAATGTAACTTACAGTCAGTGTGTGCCCTCATATAACAAGATGTATCATAATAAAAGGTTATTTTTAATGAATAATTCCTTATTTAGAACTGCAATATGGCATTTAAAATCTAATTAGTTTATCCTTTTCTCCACAGATAGAGGGGGAAAAAGATAAAATAGCAACTGAGAAGAAAATAATACAATATAAACTGGCACAGAACTGGTAGAAATGAGGACTGTGAATGTTCTGCTAACAGTGCACTTGTATCGGTCAGATCCAAAAGGTATAAAAAGACAAGCAAAATATGTAGTCTGAATTAATTACAGTAAAATTCGATTGAAGCAGGAAATCTTTGAAAGTGTACATTCAAACATAAGAGGGGGGAAAAAGCAAGAGGAATGAAGGAAACAAGGAGCAATGAAGGCATGCAAAGTCTGAAGAGATAATTTGGAAGAACTGTCCTAGACAGAGGGAATGCAATTTGGAATGGTCCTCATCCGTATTGCCTGCCAGGAACGAACACCAAGGAAACTACTCTGTCTGGGTTTCCTCTTGGTTGGACCTAGTAGTTTTGCACTGAAAGCAGCCCAGAACTGAACCAGTACCTACACACTGGGGTGTGTAGAAGGTGCCAGAAAAAGCTGCAAACCTCAGTTACTTAAAAATGAATCTAATCCTCAAATTATTGCCTAAGCTCCTGTAGAATCAACAGGGGTAGACAGGAATATCCCAAAACATTCTCCAGAATGCTCAAGTAATACACTTAGCTTTCTGTAGGCTATATAAAGAGCTTAAACAACTTTGAGAGACAATCACAAATTCCAGATGCTGCATGCTAAATGTAACGGGCAGCAGAAAAACTGAAGATTAGTATACCTGTATTTCCACATGCCTTAGGAGTTCAGGGTTGTAAGAAGTACAGTGTACTTCTAAAGGATGCCTGAGGGCTTCAGTTCTCTGGAGCACATACCTAGGCTTGGTTCTTTCCATGAGCATGGGTCTGAACGTGATGAAACACCTTGTCATCCTATCCTCAGTTTCAAGAGGGGAGCTATTACTGATACCTAACCATGGAGCTCAGATAAAGCTCTGTCTTTCTTGAAGGGGATAATATGCTGTCAAGGGCTTGCTAGAAGGCAGCTGCTTTATGCTTTCTACAGGTCCTCACAGAAGAAGCAGGTGATGATACACAGCCTCAGACCAGTTGTTGCATCCTCTATTTCTGAGGTAGGCCACCTTGAATTTTTTGGAGCTTGAACTTACACAGTTTGGATGGTGTCCAGGGAAGTGGTCTTGTCAAGCCACATAAGAGTTTTTCTCAGAAGGAAGCTGATCACTCAGGCACAATCCCTCAAAACATTAAGAACTTGCCTTTTTTTCTGTGTGTCTGTCTGTGTGCTCAAACAACTGCATTGATACGTAGCCTGACATGTATCAATATGACATGTAGTATGAGACAGAGAGATTTCCCAGAAACAACATGGCTATTTCACAGTCTGGTATACATATTTTTGAAGGGTAGGGCTATGTTGCCAATTAATGGCAGCACGGCACATGACAGCACAGTGAAAAGTCATACAATAACCCAAAGGTTGCATCTCTGGAGAATCGCGAATAAGCTGCTATGAGCCAGCTGAGTACAGGTGGATCCATGCTGTCAGTATGAGCTATTCCCAACTCTGACCTTGAGTTTCTTTAATGGGAAAGACATTTAGCTTCTGTTATAGCTGAGCAGGAATCCAAAAAAAGACATAAGCAACATGGCCAAGGAGGAGTGGATGGGGGATGGGGACAGACGAGGAAGGAGGTGGTGAACTCAGCTGTTTACATGATGGTACAGATGCCACAAAACCTAACCGATCAACATGTTAGACAGTTCATTACAAAACCAAATGCCTTTACATTCACATCTCACTCATCACTTATTTCATTTTACAAGCAACCTGTCTTCAAAAACAAGTGAATATGCAGTCACTCAAAACAAATGAGTTTTCTTCAGGGATTTTATAGTTGCTATCAATAATATGATATTTCATTTTCTATGGAATAGATTCTTATGCACAAGTTATTACTACCTTTAAGTCTAGGTGCTCAACATATCAAATTCTACTGATGTCCCAGTGATTAAAACATACTGTGAGCATTTTACTTGCACCAATAATTTTTAAAATCATATTTTGGATGTACAAATCCATGTATATTATGGTATGTTAGCAAGTACACACTTTAAGAAAATGACTTAATTTTCCACTGATTTTGATTTAACTTGGTAAGTGCATCCAGGAAAATAATTTGCAGTATATTATCTCAAATTCAGACACATAACAGTTCAAGGGAGCAAAAGAGATTTGTTACATGCAACACAAACCAGTAGCAAACAGCAGCTCTGAGTGGGGCCTTTCACAAAAGATTTCACTGTTAGCTACACATCTTCATAATGACCACCAGAAAACTAGGGACAACGAAGCTCAGAAATAATCGAAAATGCCAATGTCTCCTTTCACATGTATAGAATTCTCACCAGTCCTGAGCAGCAGCGTCACAGGTAACCCCCCAGCGACCTTCCAACTCCTATGAAAAAACAGCTAAACATTTATTATTAACCATTATTATTTTCACCAATACTACAACAGCACCTGGAAGTCCAGACTGGCACACAATTTTTATGCAAGAGATGAAATTATTTTTAGACATTGGTACAGTGGTAGGATTGATGAGTCACAAGAAGGAAGGCTCTGCACAACAGAGGACAGGAAGAATAATGAAGAGAGAAAACCAAAGGGAAAGTAATGGATTACATAGTCCTACATTAAAGCAGGCTAGCTTTTCCGTGTTTTGTTTTGTTTTAATCCAATCTATACCCTGGCTAGTCTGTGCCTACAATACTTTATTGTAAATCACTCATACAATGCAAGTTTTGTGCCAAACACAAGTTCACTACACTTCACTACAGCTGTCCCAGAATAGCTGAGATACAAGGGGCTAGGAGAGACCAGAATGAGACTGTGAAAAAGAGAAACGCTTTAAAGTGTTGTAGGTCATGCCAAAAAATTGCAGAAGTCAATGGAGGAAAGGGTTATTCCACACATAAATTATAATCTGTATGAAGAGATGAATTTGATATTCAGCATTTCTTCCTCTCATTTCTGCAGTAAATACTTCAATGACACACTTCAGTGTAAACCCAGTAATTCCTGCTCCAGTTTCGTGTATCTCATCTCATATTTCAGTCACTTTCCACTTAAGGGACAGTAGCCATTCATGAACTGCCATCAGCAGTTCATTTCAGCAGCATGAACTTCCCTTCCCATTAGCAGACATTAAAAGCAATTACTCTACATGCCCATATGTGCTTAAAATTGGGTTGGCTAAAAACTGAAATTCAATTCAGTTCTCCAAGGGCTAGGACAACATCAAGTCTGTAGGCAATATTGCCTCTTCTGCTACTCCTGTATGTTTAGGATCCACTTTGCTACGCTGGTTGTAAAGGTGAGCTTGGTTTGGAAAGCTGGAATCCGACTCTCCACTACCCATATGGGATTGAATGATTTGCCAGAAAATGGCAAGATACACCGCACAATTCTTACAGAAGAAGTTTATGGACGGTGTAATTTCTATTCTGTATACAACCAATACTCCCACTCTTTTCAACCAAGCATCTCTGTGTGTTCTGCTCAGATGTGCTAGCTCTTTCCAGCTGTGACTTGTTCTGTTGATCTCCAAGTTCCTTCTTGCCCAACAATTCCTGCAGTGCTTCCCTTATTTCCTACTTTTCCAATCCTTTCACTCATACTTATTTCCCCTAATTAAAATCCCTTTAAAATTAAAATCTTTTCCTCAATGGCTTATTTTCTAACCTCCATGATAAGGCAGTTCTCCTCCATACCCATTATCTCAGTTCCATATGCATTTCCTCCCAAGCCCTGCAAAATTTTGGCCTCCCCAAACCCCTTATTTCTTCATTCACTTCACCTTCTAAAATCCTGCCTTTCTCCACTTACATAATACATTTTCTTCTTTGTTGTCTGACAACCTTTTCCTACTCCTTTCTTCTTTTCAGTTATCCCATTGGTACTAACTCCTCTCTGCCTTCCTGAACACCCTTGTTGTAAGATTTATCTTTCCAATCTGCAAGTCACTCTTCTTCTCTGTCATGGGCAATATCCCTCCTTACCTCCCAGATAGCTTTTTCTTGATAGAATCATAGAATGACTTGGGTTGGAAAAGACCTTAAAGATCATCTTGTTCCAACCCCCCTGCCATTTGCAGGGACATCTTCCACCAGACCAGGTTGCTCAAAGCCCCAGCCAACCTGGACTTGAACACTTCCAGGGAGGGGGCATCCACAGCTTCTCTGGGCAACCTGTTCCAGTGTCTCACCACCCTCATCGTGAAGAATTTCTTCCTAATCTCTACTTTAAATCTACCCTCTTTCAGTTTAAAACCGTTACCCCTCATCCTGTCACCGCACGCCCTTGTAAAAAGTCCCTCTCCAGCTCTCTTGCAGGCCCCTTCAGGTACTGGAAGGCTGCTGTAAGGTCTCCCTGGAGCCTTCTCTTCTCCAGGCTCAACAACCTCAGTCTCTGAGGTTGAGTCTGAACGCAGTACTCCAGGTGGGGTTTCACAAGAGCAGAGTAGAGGGGAAGAAGCACCTCCCTTGACCTGCTGGACATGCTTCTTTTGCTGCAGCCCAGGATATGGCTGGCCTTCTGGGCTGTGAGCACACATTGCCAGTTCAAGTTGAGCTTCTCAGCAATCAACATCCCGAAGTTCTTCTCCTCAGGGCTGCTCTCAAGCCATTCTCCACCCACCCTGTATCTGTGCTTGGGATTGCCCCAACCCATGTGCAGGACCTTGCACTTGGCCTTGTTGAACTTCATGCACCCCTTCCCTTCAGTGTGTCATCCATACCATACAGCTTGGTGTCACTGGCAAACTTGCTGAGGGTGCAATCAATCCCACTGTCCATGTTGCCCACAAAGATGTTAAACAGCACCAGTCCCAATACCAACCCCTGAGGAACGCCACTCATTGGTGGTCTCCACTTGGACATCGAGCCATTGGCCACAACTCTTTGAGTGTGACCATCCAGCCAATTCCTTTTACAGCAAGTGGTCCACTCATCAAGTCCATGTCTCTCCAAGTTAAGAGACAAGGATGTGGTGTGAGACAGTGTCAAATGCTTTGCACAAGTCCAGGTAGATGATGTCAGTTGCTCTACGCTTGTCCACCAATGCTGTAACCACATTATAGAAGTCCACCAAATTTGTCAGGCATGATTTGCCCTTAGTGAATCCATGTTGGCTATCACCATTCACCTCCTTATTTTACATGTGCCTTAGCATGGTTTCCAGGAGGATCTGCTCCATGATCTTGCCAGACACAGAGGTGAGGCTGACTGGCCTGTAGCTCCCTGGATCTTCCTTTTTTCCCTTTTTAAAAATGGGGGTTATGTTTCCGCTTTTCCAGTCAGTGGAAACTTCACCAGACTGCCATGACTCCTCAAAAATGATGGAGAGTGGCTTAGCAACTTCATCTGCCAGCTCCCTCAGGACCCAAGGATGCATCTTATCAGGGCCCATGGACTTGTACAAATTCAGGCTCCTTAGACAGTCTTGAATCCGATCTTCTCCTACAGTGGGTGGTTCTTTGTTCTCCCAGTCTCTGCCTTTGCATTCAGTGACTTGGGCAGTGTGGATTGAGCACTTGCTCGTGAAGACTGAGACAAAAAAGTCACTGAGTACCGCAGCCTTCTCCGTATCCTAGCTAACCAGGTCTCCTGTTTCCTTCTGGAGAGGGCCCACATATTCCCTAGTCTTCCTTTTATCACCAATGTACCTATAGAGGCTTTTCTTGTTGCCCTTGACATCCCCGGACAGATTTAATTCTATTAGGGCTTTAGCTTTCCTAACGTGATCCCTGGCCGATTGTACAATTTCTTTGTATTCTTCCCAGGCTACCTGTCCTTACTTCCACCCTCTGCAGGCTTCCCTTCTGCATTTGAATTTATTCAGTAGCTCCTTGTTCATCCATGGAGGCCTCCTGGCATTTTCACCTGACTTCCTCTTTGTTGGGATGCATCGCTCCTGAGCTTGGAGGAGGTGATCCTTGAATATTAACCAGCTTTCTTGGGCTCCTTTTACCTCCAAGGATTNCTCCCTCAGGACCCAAGGATGCATCTTATCAGGGCCCATGGACTTGTACAAATTCAGGCTCCTTAGACAGTCTTGAATCCGATCTTCTCCTACAGTGGGTGGTTCTTTGTTCTCCCAGTCTCTGCCTTTGCATTCAGTGACTTGGGCAGTGTGGATTGAGCACTTGCTCGTGAAGACTGAGACAAAAAAGTCACTGAGTACCGCAGCCTTCTCCGTATCCTAGCTAACCAGGTCTCCTGTTTCCTTCTGGAGAGGGCCCACATATTCCCTAGTCTTCCTTTTATCACCAATGTACCTATAGAGGCTTTTCTTGTTGCCCTTGACATCCCCGGACAGATTT
Source organism: Steatornis caripensis (assembly GCA_013398225.1). Taxonomy (NCBI): domain Eukaryota; kingdom Metazoa; phylum Chordata; class Aves; order Caprimulgiformes; family Steatornithidae; genus Steatornis; species Steatornis caripensis. The sequence goes on from VZSC01007217.1 coordinate 143,644, forward strand.
AATTCTATTAGGGCTTTAGCTTTCCTAACGTGATCCCTGGCCGATTGTACAATTTCTTTGTATTCTTCCCAGGCTACCTGTCCTTACTTCCACCCTCTGCAGGCTTCCCTTCTGCATTTGAATTTATTCAGTAGCTCCTTGTTCATCCATGGAGGCCTCCTGGCATTTTCACCTGACTTCCTCTTTGTTGGGATGCATCGCTCCTGAGCTTGGAGGAGGTGATCCTTGAATATTAACCAGCTTTCTTGGGCTCCTTTTACCTCCAAGGATTAATCCCATGGGACTCTACTGAGCAGGTCCATGAAGAGGCCAAAGTCTGCTCTCCTGAAGTCCAGGATAATGACCATTTTATGGTCACTGTGGCCAAGGCTGCCCTTGAGCACATTCCCCACCAGCCCCTCCTTGTTGGTGACAATGAAGCCCAGCACAGCACCTCTCCCCGTTGGCTCCTCTATCATGTGGAGATNATTCAGTGACTTGGGCAGTGTGGATTGAGCACTTGCTCGTGAAGACTGAGACAAAAAAGTCACTGAGTACCGCAGCCTTCTCCGTATCCTAGCTAACCAGGTCTCCTGTTTCCTTCTGGAGAGGGCCCACATATTCCCTAGTCTTCCTTTTATCACCAATGTACCTATAGAGGCTTTTCTTGTTGCCCTTGACATCCCCGGACAGATTTAATTCTATTAGGGCTTTAGCTTTCCTAACGTGATCCCTGGCCGATTGTACAATTTCTTTGTATTCTTCCCAGGCTACCTGTCCTTACTTCCACCCTCTGCAGGCTTCCCTTCTGCATTTGAATTTATTCAGTAGCTCCTTGTTCATCCATGGAGGCCTCCTGGCATTTTCACCTGACTTCCTCTTTGTTGGGATGCATCGCTCCTGAGCTTGGAGGAGGTGATCCTTGAATATTAACCAGCTTTCTTGGGCTCCTTTTACCTCCAAGGATTAATCCCATGGGACTCTACTGAGCAGGTCCATGAAGAGGCCAAAGTCTGCTCTCCTGAAGTCCAGGATAATGACCATTTTATGGTCACTGTGGCCAAGGCTGCCCTTGAGCACATTCCCCACCAGCCCCTCCTTGTTGGTGACAATGAAGCCCAGCACAGCACCTCTCCCCGTTGGCTCCTCTATCATGTGGAGATGGAAGTTATTATCAACGCATTCCAGGAACTCCCTGCAAAGCTTATGCCCTGCTGTGTTGGTCTTCTCCCAAACTTCCCAATCCTATTCCCCAACTTCTTCTGGCATCTCTCCCCTGCTCCTTTTGTGCCCTCAAGAACCTCTGTCCCACCCCAGCCCCTACCACACATCTCAGAGCCTCCAGAACTGCTCCCAGACTCACACGTCCCAGGCTCACCCCGAACGTGCCCTGCCTCGCCACGACCCCAAACCCACGCCCCAGCACAGGACGAGGCGGAGGCGCGGCCAGGTCTACCCGGCCGTCGGCCCCCCGCGCAGGCCCACTGCGGAAAGCCAAGCGGGACGGGGGCGCCCTCCAGATGCACCGGCTGCTCCCTGCCCTGCCCTGCCCTGCCCTGCCCGCCGGCGGTCACGGCCCCCAGGGACCCGCCGCCCGCGACGGACGGGCAGAGTGGGCTCCCACTAGGTGAAGGGTGCGGCGGTGCAGCGGCGCTCCGAGGGAACCCCCTGCACCTCCCAGGGCCGGGCCCTGTCAGAGCCACGGGGCTGATACCGGTGGGGCGGCACCGGGCGCCTGTTGCCACGGGGAAGGCGGGAGCTGCGGCGGGACGTGCGCGCCCCTTTACCCGCCGCGCCGCGCCGCGCGGCCGTTGGGGCCCTGCGAGCCGGCAGCGCCGGAACGGAGCCTTCTCCCCGGCCGCTGTGTGTGTCCGCGCGGCGGCGTCGGGAGGAGAGAAGGCGGGTACAGTGCCTTTCCCGCCTCCTGCTCGGCGTCTCCTCCCTCCCCCCGTTCCTCCTTCGCTCCCCGCCGCGCCGGCGAGGCTGCGAGAGCGGCGCCTGGCCAGCGCCGGGGGCTGCAACCCCGCCAGGGCAAGGGAAGGAAGCGCTGCGTGCGGGGAGGAAGCTGGATGAAGACTTGTGCCTCAGGGCGGGTTCGCCAGCCCCTCGGGCATGAAGGGGACCACGGGCACTCTGCCCTGCCCAGCAGCCGAGCGGGGACATCAGGTAACCGCCCCGCACGCCTTCCCCCTTAGCAGTGGAGGCGGGCCCGCTTGAGGCTCCGGAGTCCCGGAGAGGGCAAGTGCCACCTGAAAAGTTACCCTCCCGCCGCTTGCCGAGGGGCGAATGGCAGANCACAGCGCCTTTCCCGCCTCCTGCTCGGCGTCTCCTCCCTTCCCCCGTTCCTCCTTCGCTCCCCGCCGCGCCGGCGAGGCTGCGAGAGCGGCGCCTGGCCAGCGCCGGGGGCTGCAACCCCGCCAGGGCAAGGGAAGGAAGCGCTGCGTGCGGGGAGGAAGCTGGATGAAGACTTGTGCCTCAGGGCGGGTTCGCCAGCCCCTCGGGCATGAAGGGGACCACGGGCACTCTGCCCTGCCCAGCAGCCGAGCGGGGACATCAGGTAACCGCCCCGCACGCCTTCCCCCTTAGCAGTGGAGGCGGGCCCGCTTGAGGCTCCGGAGTCCCGGAGAGGGCAAGTGCCACCTGAAAAGTTACCCTCCCGCCGCTTGCCGAGGGGCGAATGGCAGAGGAGGAAGGCGAGGAGGCAGCCCTCGGCGTAGGGTTGCTCACCGGTTTGTTCGGCAGGACCCTCTTCGCGCTCCAGAAACTCAGCCGGGTGCCTGAGGCGATGCCTTTGCCGCCGGGGGCGAGGCGGGGAAGGGCTGAGAAGCGCTTGGCGTTTGTGCCGCTGGGATCCCCTTGCCTCAGCGCCTGCGGTTCGGCAGCGGTGTCCGTGGCAGAAAGTTTCCAGCGGGGGTGAAGGGCAGAGAGAAGCGGGAGAGGATCGGCGCGGGAGGTGAGCTTGGGGCGGGCTGTGCCGGCGTACGACGGGGTACAATGCCGGTGCCGGCGGGCAGCGCGTGCTGCCGCTTCCCTTCGCGTGGCGGGAGTGGTGCTGCCAGCAGTTCACTAAACTTGTGTCACTCCTGCGTGCTTAGGTGCCATTTGTTACGGAGAGGTAGGGTTAGGTATCCGTAGAGGTGTCTTTAATGGCCACATTTTAGTCTTCTGTGAAATCTGCTTACCTCCTTGTGTCAGTTTAGATATGTTTGGGAAAAGAAAGCAACAAAATCTTACCAGAAAGAAACGCGTAGCTGTACAGCTGAGACTTCAGAATATTTATTGTGTTGTATGACATAACTGTGAATGCACTGCTGTTCTTACTGAACCGCACTTTGCCGATGCTTTTTAACTGAACACTTGTGGATTAAGTATAAACTTTTAATAAAATATGTGGATTATCGTTAACACTGTTGGAGATTAAATCCCGCTTTAAATGTTTAACAATTCTTTTCTTCCCTCTTTGCTTATAGTTTATACGAAGTACAGTAAGTTAAGATTCATATTTTTGTTTAGTTCTTCTAAAATCATTTAAGGAATAAAAAGCGAAGAGTGCCCCACAGAGGTTCTAGGTACCTTTGCTACAAAGTGAAAACCCAATATTGAACCACCTTAAAGGAAAACAAAAAAAAAAATCTATAGCCTCAAAAGCCTCCTTCATTACCAGCCTGAACAAAATGTACGTTGCTAACTGCCCTGAGAGTGAAAAGATTTAAGTAATTTCGAATAAGGCAAGGTCCTCCTTATAGAGAATGTTCTACATTAACACCGTTGGTTAAATCAGAGATAATCTACCTTAAGAATTACCTGCTGCAGTTCTGTTTTACTTCCAAATTTTCAAGTACTAAGGTAATCCCACAATGTTGGTTGCAAAAGCCAAAGCAAAAACTTAAATGCAATGAGCTTAGTTTTTGTTAGGTCAGAAAAGTATATATAGCTTTTTGGGTTTGGGGGTTTTGTTGGGGTTTTTTTTAATAATATAATAAATTTGGAACCAAATTTAGGGGAGCATTCAAAGCAGACTACATTGAGCAACATACATCTATTACTGCCGGTAATACATATGATTGTTGAATATTGAAAAGATACTATACTTAAGGTGATATTCACATTGGAACTTTTCATAATAAACATGCAGTTACATTCCTTAAGAAGATCTGTCAGAGTTAATGACCCAGTGCAGCTTGAAGACTACTTTATGTATGCTTAGTTTTTTATTGATGGACTTTTATATTGCATTAAGCTGAGAGAGGGCTGAGGAAAGAAAAGTATAGGCACCTACAAAACCTGAAAGACTTCCCATTTTTGTGAGTTTTTTTCTTTGGTGATGCTTTTTGGATTTTTTTTCATTGTCGGCTTCAAATATAACATCTCTCTGGGCTTTCATGCAAGTGGCAGACTTCATTAAACATATGAAAAAATCTATTGTAAAATGTTCTGTGGTTCTTACGTCCTTAAAAAGATGGATATGACTAGGAAATTATTTTTCTTGACAGTTTGACAGCTAAATCTTGGTTTGCATAGGAGCAAGTATGTGTAGTGCATTGAAAGAACGTGTCATTCTAAACTCTCATTGACTAACTTTTCAACATATTTTTGTGAAAGTGAATATATTGCTTGTAAAATGACTGCTAGGATGTAACTAAGATGTAAGAAGGAATTAATGTAGTGATGTAGGGTCTGATTTAAGATTTTGAGTGCGGATTTAATACGTGGATGCCTATGGCTTTAGTGCCTAGCTCTGCAAACAGGTGTGTGAGTTAATTTTCTTCACATCGGTATCTCAGTTATACTCAGAAAAGTCCTGTTGATGCAGCAGTGCTTAAGGTACACAGAGGTGGAGTGTGGAATTTTGCCTTTTTGTAGCAAACTGAAGCAAAATGCTTTGTTTGCTAAGAAGCTTTCTATTCTGATAATGTGTCCAAATTGTATGTAGCTATTGCTCTCAAAAGCTGAGCTTGTGTTAGAAGGCAGGAGCTTAAACATAACTCTGTGTTGAACAAATGTTCTTCTACTGCACATGAAATCTTAAGCAATGAAAATGGCCAGTTGAAGCAAGGGAGGCATATAAAATGCCATTAAGGTATGGAACTGTGGAAAGTTTGGTAAAAGGGAAGAAAAGAGGAGGAATTTAGGAACTGAGGGTTGTTTGGACAGGAGCTTTTGCTGTAAAAAACGGAAGTTACTGGCTTTTGAAGATAATGCATACCTTGAGGATTTGAGTTAAGGGTATTCCTGGAGCAGCAGTTGAGGTGTTTGCTTTTACCTGAAAACTGTGGTTGCATAAACAGCATTTTTATTGTAGTTCTGTTTGCAAACCTTGTACTGCTGTGCTTTAAAGCCTTCTCTTGAAAGCTTCTCTTGAATCATGATAGAAAATTTGTTGCTTCTTTGTTAAACCTGTCTAGTGTGCTTGGACTAGGCAAAGTCATGGTGAAACCAGTTAACTGAGCATAGTGTTGCTGTGGAAGTAAGAGACTGATACAAAATGGAATGCTGACTACAGAAAATTCCATCTTAGTTTCAGATTCAACAACCAGGCTCTGAGGAGAGCATACTCTAAATATGTAGAAAGTGAAGGCTGGCTTTTGGGAAAGGTTTCCTTCTGGTGGCCACAAATAAGTAATATTCCTGCAGCATGAGGAAACTCAGCTTTCACTTTGCATGTCCATTCTGGGCGTTTTTCCCTGTGTTCTGCTACATCTCCACTCAGTCTCCTCTCAACTAAAATGCTCATAATTCTTTAATTTTTTCTTCTGTGTCACCTTTTGTAGACCTCTGGTAGTTAACATTTTGTACTGATTTTGTTAGGGCTGTATGTTCCGGAAAATCTTAGCAATCTAAAGTCTCTTAACAAATTGTCTTTATATTAAATTTGATGTTAAATTTACCTACTTTCTGCTAATATATGGTGGTTTAGATTTAACAGAGTGATACTGAACATCTAATTATCTTTTTGTCCACTTCAGTGGAGACACTCACCATGATGTTCCAAATTAATATATTTGTCAATATTGCTGTTGATTTAAGTCACATAACATGTATCAGCCTCTGAAATTGAAGAATTAATTTTGGAAACTGCAACATATGTAAATCATACAAAAAATACCCTAACAAATTACTTGTGGTTGTGCATTAAGCATTCACTCCTTCTGAAGATGAATATTTATTATAAACAATTCTGAAAACTTAATAATATGATGTCTGCATAAACCTGGAGAGACGGCTTCTATTTATTTTCTAAAAGTTGATCTATGGAATTTGGATTTTTTTATAATGAACACCATTACTCTTTATTATCATATAAAATTCCTGGTAAAAACATTTTTCTCTGTGTTGTGAAAAAATAGATAGCTTTTAGAATAGGAGTTTTGAGGAAGAAGTTTCAAGATTCAAGAAATTGTACAATGTGTACAAAACAAATTTAATTTTAAAAAATGACAAAATAGCATATATATAAGTTTATGCTAAACCCAGGAATTTACTTGACAAGGAAACAAGGAAATTCTTTACATAAGTTTTCCCAAAATAGAGTTTCTTTGTTAATGAGGAATTGTAAACATCTGTAGCATTATTTGTGAAGAATCTTAATATGTGAGAAATCGTAGCACAATACGGTTTCCCTGGCTTGATTTCTTTAGACAGAACACTTCTTCAGGCTATAAAGTTTTACATGAAGATTTTTGCTAGGAGATTTAAGATGTTTGTATTTTTTATATATATTTTTCACAGAGGTGCACATGCACATAAATAAAACGTACTTGGTCTTTTCCTGGTGCCAATTTCAAAACCTGCAAGTATGTGGCTCAAACACCAAGAAAAGGGAATCAAAATGAAAAGATTAGGCTAATTAAATATTTTTTTCTGAAATCTTCCACTCCACTCTCAGAAACAAACTCCCCAAAATCATTTGAGAAAGAAGGTTGTAACCAGTCTTGAAAAGAGTATGGTAGCAGCCGCTGTGGAAGTCCAGAGATGTCCTGCCACTTCTGCCTTGTTATTTGAGCTAATACTGGGTTCTGAAGCCTTCTATTCTTTAGGAAGAAGGTTCCGTTTTTTATAAAACCACTTAGTGTTTCCTCGCACTGACCAGAGCAGTCTTTTTGTCTGCAGTGCAATGTTGTATTATTACTTCTCTTGAAACATTCATCATTGGATGACCTGTTTTCTTCATGGACCCAGGAAGGAAGTCAGGAGGTCTTCTCAGGATCTTTTGAGGCATGTAATGAGTTCACTAACCCTTGCAGACAGTGGGATCTCCTTCTTCCCTAGTTCACTATCTGGTTAATGCAAGGTCATCCCAGGAAGTTCTTTAATTGCTTTGGTCAGTGCAAGACAACTAAAATTGAACAACCTTAACGGTCTTGTCAGTGTGAAGAATCCTGTTCCTATCAGTCTATAAAATTCTTTGAGACAATTATAGACACCCATATTGTGATTCCACTAGATTCATTGTAGTGGCCTGAAACTAGTGGGCATTGTTGGGAAAAAAAAAACATTCTGGTTGGGGAATTACTTATGTATGTATATATGTATGGTATGTATGATAGTGTCTGGTATGTGTACTGTATAGTGGTGTATGTATTCCCGGTGCTTCATATTCTCCAACTAACATTTTATACTAAATTTGCTCAGGTGGTAGCTGTTTGAGCATTGGGTGATTATTCCTTCAGACATCAGGGCTCCCCAAACTCGTAACAGTATGCTGCTTCACTTTTCCCAGTGAGTGAAAATATGGATGTTTACTGCATAGGTTGGGACTTGTCTGAATCAAGATCAGTGGTGTTCAGAGAAGCAGTCGCTTCATTACAGCGTTTTGAGTTTCAGGAAGTCCAAAATGCATGGAAATTATTCTTACATGAACTTCAGGAATTGTTGATGAGAACTGACAGTTCTTGATAGTACTGCATACTATGTAAACCAAAAAGCAAGGGGAACCAGGTGTCCTTTGTCAAGAAAATATGATGTTTTGCATGTGTTATATCACCAGTGAAATTAACTTTTTATCAGTTAGCTTACCTGGTTCCTCAGATTCTTGAAGATTAATTCAATAGGATTTCAAGTTTGTCTGTTTTTTTGTTTCATTTTGTTTTGTTTTTTTTATAATCATGTCATTCTTGAAAACACTTTGTTTTGGTTAGGGTTTTTTTCCTCGCAGGATTTTATTTCCTCCTACTGATTTTTGCCTAACTGGGAAAATTGTATTTTGTCACATCTATTGGGTACTCCATCCACAGAATGAATTGGAGATCAGGCAGCTTGGAAATATTTAGAACTAGATGTCTGCAGTCAGGCTAATTCTTTAAAAAGGAGATTTTAAAATTTTGAAGAAAAATTTTACTTGAAAAGACTAGAAAAACATGAAACCAATTTTGTTGTTGAGCATACAACAGCTTTTCAAAAGAGCAGGTATTTGTATGTTTGCAAGTGGAATGAACTAATGGAAATTGTGGAAGATTTCCTCCATCCCAGAAGTATTATAAAGAAAGACCACAGATCATTTGAATTTGTTGTTTTGAAAAAAGTGTTAGTATATTGAAAATACAGTTGAAGAGTTTTCTAAAAGAAGAGGTTAATTTCTTTAGCAGTTTGTCTCGGGCAAAAATGACTTACTACTTGTGCATGTTTTCACAGTTTTGCTTTAGAGGAAGGGTAGTCTACAGTAAAGACTTAGTTTGGAGAAAGAAAGGTGAGAAATAATATAATTTCTGTTATTATACAGAAGAATGGTGCAAGCAATGTGGATCACTTCATATGATGTGTGTAGCAATTAACTTTATCATTGCAGTCGTAAAAATATATGTGTCTGGTTTTAGCACAGCACTTGACGCTTTGGCTTCAACACTCAGTTTCCTAAACAGCTGAAGAGTTATGAAGAGCAATTCTGACTTTCTGCAGGGGAGGGAGGATTCTTTTCTTTTCTTTCAAGATTGTTTAGTGTATTTAATAAACTATACACTTTTAAGTGAAAAAATACATGCTGTAAGGGAGGTTCTACTTTTAATTGACAGAGCAGAACTACCTCATGTGTTTGTGAATCTTTGCTGGTTTTATGAAGCTCACTTCCTGCTTTACATTGTCACCAGCATCAGCAGGAAAGATGATGAGCATCTTTGTTCCAGTTATGCTATAATAGACAGGAAAAATAGATGTTTAAAATAAAAAAGAGCAGGAGATACTGTGAAAACATCTTGAATTCCAGTGAAAGATGAATCTTAGCAGCTTACCTAATCCTCTACTGATTGTAAAAATTCAGATCTTTCAGTGTTCTGAACTTTGTGCACTTTTTTCCGCACTGGTTTGACCACTTTGGAGGATCAGTTCATTCTAACAAGGCACTATTTACAGACAAATTCTCTACAGAAGCCCTTTGTCATGTTGTTGTCTATTGCTTCCACTTTCTCTGTTTAAAGTTCTAGTCTACAAAGGGCGTTTTTGATTCTTGCTGCTGTTTTCCTCCTCCTCCATCACATATCTACAATGAGTGTATGCTTTGAAAGAGATGCCTTAAAATTTAAAGGAGCAGGCTTTCCAAGTGGCTTGTACAAAATCTGATTGAGGTCTCCTTTGCTAGCAATGAGAGGGTACTTATGTATATTCCTAATCTATTTGTCAAAAGCTTCAGCATACTCACCTATTCCTTGATTTATGTCATAAACAGTTCTGGAATAGTGTCGTAGGCGATAGTTGTTTGGGTTTTATCTCCTGACAAAAATAAAGAACACATGCAAGAGAACTATCAGTGAATTTCCTCAGAGTTATTACAATGTTATTAATATAATTATTACCAAAAACTCTCAAAGAGCCTGAGTTGTAGGAGAGAAGACTCTCTCAAGGCAAATAGTTACTTAAAAACCTAGGAAGAGAGAGTTGGAATAAATGGTTATTTTTCCCCAGATGAGACAGGTTACCAGTGAAGGGTTGGGATGAGATATTCTGGAACGTATGCGGTTCAATGAACTCATAAATTATTTGAAGAAGAAGCTCGTAGAAAGGTGAGAGCTGTTGCTGAATAGTAGTGAATTAATCAAGGTAGGAGCTACTAAACCAGCAGCATTGTTTCCTGGGCATGTAACTTTCATTCTCAGTAGATGCTAAGTAACTTCTCAAAGGATCTTTGCTTAGCCCTTGCCCTCAGTCATCTGTTTTCTGTTTTTGAATACTGTTGTATTGTCACAGAGGAGTACTGGAATTATTGTATTATAACTTTCTGAAAACGCGAGTTCATGGCTCAGTGATCATCAGAAAAGTGAATGGAATATTATGAATTAGTAGATTAGGAACCAAGAACAATGCAAAAATATATATAATGGAAAAAATGATATGTTTCTCTTAATTTTAAATACCATAGGCAGTTACAGTTATTGTATCTCATAAAAAGATACGAGTTTATAAAAACAATTCAAGGAAAGACAGAAACATGTCAAGGAGATGCTGTATCTTTTTCAACAGATGATCAAACAGATTACAGCTCTTCAGCTTGTAAAAGAGGTGCTAAAAGGTAATGTGACAGAAGTAAATGACATTGAGTGGTATGAAAAAAGGTGAAGATGGGCTCATTATTCACCATTTCTCATTGTGTGATAACATTCAGGGAAATAATGAGTTAGCAGTAAAATAAAACAAATTATTAACTAATTAAGCTGTCAAACTCATTGCCACAGGATGTTGTAGCAGGCATATAAATGAAGGACCTCAAAGCAGAGTATTCAGATTGATGGACTGTGAGTTCACTGGTAGCCATCAGGTGGAGGTGATCCAGAGGCAGTTTCTGGACTAGCTGTCTTAGTCTCAAGTGCAGAGAGGCAGAAGATGCCAATGATGGAAGTGTCAGTCCTTGACCTGTTTCTTACATTTCTTTTTATAAGCACATCCTTTTTATCAGAAACGGGATAGTAACTTGATATACAAAGTTTGGCCACCATTATGTTCAGCTGTATGTTATGGATGCTGTGTTCAGCTGCAAGTGACATCTGTCTCAAAGGAATGTGTTTAGATAGCCTTCTACGGGAGTCTAATTAAATTATCTTGTCAAATGTAGTGTTTTAGTTCAAGAACATTCAGTGGTTTCTTCTTGTTCAGTCTGTGTAGAGAAAGTTACAGCACAAGATTTAGATGGTCTGAATCACTCATTACTCCTTTGAACTAAGACATCATTAATAGTCATGATGTTAATTTGTGGTACTTTGTTAAAATACCACTACAAAAGGCCAAAAAAGCTATGGTTTGGTGGGGGGTAAGTAGGCTCCCTCATCATTGCTTTTTCAAGGGTGAAATTAGCAGAGCATTTCAGTCAAGTTTTGCAAAGAATTTATCCAAAATATCAATAAGGACTTTCCCTGTTCCAGAAAGTTGTTTCAGATTAAGCATTGTAGACGTGCTTCAATTCTAGATGCAGCTGAACATTGCTTTGAAATCTATGACAATACTGTACTATTGCACTTTATTGATTCTAATGCAAAGGCATACATTAAGAAATTGAAAATGCAATTAAAGATACTATATTTTAAAGGACTATAGTTGGTTTCATGTTGATATTGAAGATTGCATGTTTAGGATTACAGAAAACTTGAAGCTACTGAAATCTTGAATTCTAACTTCTCAAAAGAAAGGCAAAGTCAACTTTACACGGACCAGCAGTGAAACTTCCCCTCCACCCTGCCCCTCCGACTAAAATAATAGAGCTTCAAGGAAAACATATACATTTATGGGAAAAAGTCTCTTTTATCTTCTTTCGTAATAACCTTCTGTTAGCGTATGCTGTCTTCCTAACAGCGAATTTGACTGATGACTGAGAGCAAAATTGCAGTCTCATCAGAATTGCATTTTTAGGAGAAGTCATTATACTTCCTCTGCAGTAACCCATCAACATGGGTTATTGGGTTCTTAATACTGTACAATTATGATATATGTATGATTCTGCTCTTTGTCCAGCTTTCACCTACCTTTCTAATCTGTACTTAGTGGTTCTTTTCATGAAAATAGATATAGATTGTATTTTTTGAAAGACTAGCCTTTGAGCTAGTACATATAGGAAGTACGTATAGACGATAAGGGAATTTTTACACTCTGCTTTCTTATTCCCATAAGTGAAGGTTAATCTTAAATCTGAGACAAATTAAATATCTATACTGAAAGAAAACATCCCTCCCTACCCTTAAGTGTGGTGCTGTGTATCTCTGTTATCTTCTGGTTAAACCTAATGATTGCTAAACTGTTCTCAGTTTTGGGATTATGTTTTCTTGTGGTAATCTATCTAAGACACAGGGGGTATCTAACACTTTTTCTTGAAATTCTTACTGTCATTATACAATGTCCTTTACATGCCACATACTGAATTCTTTGGAATATTTTGAAAGTATATGTAAATTATGGCAATTTTTGTCTGCATCTGTATTCAGTTTTTGTTGGGGTTTTTTGGTGTCTGAGTGATAGTTTAACTTGCGGCCAGATCAGTCAGTAACGCAAAATCAGGACCTGTTGTTATTGTTTGCTCAGATGAATCGAAAAATTTGCTAATAACAAATACGTTCAATCCCCCATTCCAAGAAAATACACAAGTGTGCCTAAGAATGCCAGTGAATTCTTGTCTCAGGTTGCTTGTATACTTGGCACCTGCACATAGGCCTTTGAGCATGCCAGACTTTTATCTGTTACGAATGCAAAACTGATTGAAGATCTTATATTGCCAGATAATAATTTTTGAACATGTATGCTGATTCACGTGTTTTCTTTAGTCCTATCATCAAGCTGGTGAACAAGTGCAGGATTTTTCATCCATTTTTCCAGCCCATGTGTCTAGCAGACATTTGCTGCATCCGCTCTTGGCTGGCAGGCTTACTCCAAGGTCCGTGCCTATCCAGAAATCATGGAAATATCCAAGAGTTGAGGCCATCTGTGAAATCTGCTTCTCATCTATCCATCATTAGGGTTTATTGATTGTACTGTCATTTTCAGGTATAATCTCTGACTCAGGGTCAGTCTCTTTACCATGAGTACTGCAGCTTCCAGCTCACTGTGCAAATTATTTGAATAGACTCAAAGAGTCTTTTTGCACAGTGTGCAGAAAATCCTAATTTACATCAGAAGTGACTAGACTAAAATAATTTTTATGGCTACATACAAAATCCTGTTTTCGTTTAAATTGCAGCTCCGTGAGGTTTTGGAATACCTAGTGGGACTATTGGAATACAGCTTTGGATGAGTTCGCTACAAGCTTACCTCACAGCTATGTCTACGATTCATTCATTTTTCCTGGCAATTATGGTTTTTTGTCATGTGGCAAAAAGTTCAAAAAAGATAATACAGATTTATTAGTTAGCAGAAGACTATTCCTTGGAACCTGCATTTGCTTGGTAGGTTGAGCTGCTATGTGGTTTTTCTGTCTCTTACTCAGGAGTTGCAACGATTGAACTAATTTTATTTACAGGGACTAAGGAAGCTACATGTATTTTTGACATGTCTCCCATATGCAAAATTTTGATAGGAATAAAGATGCCTTGAAGCCTCATCTCTCAACCAGTATAACTGTCTGCACAAAAAGGATCCTTTCTGTGAATTGTTCAACTTGCTCTGAAAGGATTTTGAATCCAGTTTTAACCTGTTGAGACCTGCTAAAACTTTGGAAAGATTCAAAAACTATCAATCACACACAGTCTTCAGGCTTGATCTGCAGTAGTGTTCTGTCTGAGAAATAACCTTCCTGTCAGCTTTCTTCTTATTTACCAGAGGAACAGCATAATTGTCAGTACGCGTATTTGATAAATACTCTGTGTGTGTTTGTAGCTGATAAAAACTTTAGGAAAGAGTTTTGAGACTACTTTTAAAGTAGACAATTAGTGCACAATTCAGTTGACTGAAGATGGGCATCTGAGCCCTATGGTGTCCTATCTGACCAGTAGTTGTTGCTGTGGGACAGGAGTCTCCTGTGTTTGGTAGTTCCATGTAAATGTCTCAGATACTTCAAGGCACCTAAAATACATTTCTTTAGGCAGTTGAAAAAGTCCTCCATTGACAGAGTACAGCTTTGCTGACAGGTAGACATGCCCATGTAGATTTTTTTTCACCAGTCTTGATGTGACTTTCACTTCAATTTCCCAAAGCCAAAATGATACTTCTTGAAATTTTTCAACAGCAAAATACGCATGTGTACATTAATTTGATGAGTAAGAAATTGTTGTTACTATAAATAAGAGCCATGATTTTGGGGACTGCATTGTAAAAAGGTATTTATGTGTATAAACACAAATGTATTGCATGTCTTGGCCTCTGTTCCCCTTTTTTCTACCTGTAATCTTGTAAGTTGGGAATCTGAATGTATCAGGAATTTATTGATAAAGGAAACAGTTCTAAGTGTATTTACTCTGTAAAGTCCTCCAGGTTCTGGAAATGCATGAAATAATACCTATGCTGTCCCAGTTGACCCCACTGAATCAAAATTACCAGGTTGTGGTTTTGTGGTGCATAAAAATCTGAGTGCTAAAAATGGAAAATTGGTATGTATGGTAATAATAACAATGTACATAAGCAATAAGTAACCATTTCTTAATTCTGTTCCATTCTACAGTATTCTCCAAAGACTATTACTATATGAAAGCAGTAAGTTAACTAAAGCGATCAGTGAGAATATTTTTATTATTTTATCTACAGTCTTGAAAAAAGAAAATGCATACCTGACAATAAGTATGTTGGCTGAAGTTGTTTGTAGTAACAAGCTATCTCTGCAATCAGCTGCAAAAGACATGACATAGAAGTTGCCTGATCCTGATGACATTTGGAGAGACTGCCATGACTCTCTGAGTAACTCTGGAAAATGAATTCATTCTTTCTGTTCATTTTTTTGAATAGCTTATTAATGCAGACGTTATTCTAAAGGAGATGCTGGCATGTCTTTTCCTCCTGTTAGTTTTAGATGTAAACTCATCTAGCATTAAGTACATGAATTCTGCTTTTTCACAATCTAGGTCTTTAATGAGAAAAAAAAAGATAAAATTGAGATGCTCCGGGCTTTTGTCACAAGAACGCAATTGGTACTGCATGAGAGATAGGGACAACTGATGATATCTTCAGTAGTCACAGAAGGTTAGGGAAACAGTGATTCTAATGAAAAGAAAAGATTATCTCTCTTTCTTGTAAAACAGTCTTACACTATATATTCTCTAGAATCAGTTGACAGGAACAAGTGAGAATCTTAAACTGGAACTATGTGTTGATAATAGGAAGAACACAATGCTGGTACGTAAAAATGTCTGAAAGATACTCAAAGCAATTTCATTTATCTACTCATGACTGGTATTAAAATCATAATGATTTTCTGATAACCATTCTGCGAAATCGTATACTCTTACGGTAGGTGAAGTAAGTCTTCTTCAATGTGGAAGGGATGATGTCTTGTATCTTTACTAAGTGGACAGTATGTCCTAAAAGAGTCTTGGATCATACAGTATATATCATTGGAGATAATCATATTAGGACTTACAGATAGCTATCTGCATAGAGATATATGCAGGTATTTGAGTTTCAGCAACTGTTGTGGAAATTACTGTGACTACGCTGCCAATATAAGTCTGTTAGACGCAGCAAGCACAATGCCGTGGGAAGATGTATATACTACCTTTACTTACTGTTACTGGCATAGTTTTACCATGATATACCAGGACGCTATTAAACATTACATTATTCAAAGAGGACTCAAAACAGTTTATAAAATCACAAAACTAATTAAATAACTACAATAAAATTCTGTATTTCTGAACATACGTATTTGTCAATATACTTTAAACTTTCATGTTACGTTTTCTCTATCTGTGCTGATAACTACTTTAAATTCAAAAAAACTGCCTTGTACTGAGAAATGCTAGGGTTATTATGAAAAATTTAGTAAGAGACTCTAAAACTGGAATTTGAGTTGAGCCAGGAATAGAAGGATAATGAACGTCAACTCCTGGCTACGTGGCTGGTGTCGTCGCGAGGGTTTTGGTTTTTATGATAATGGGACGTACTTCAGTGACTTTAATCTGTTAGGGAGGGATGGGTTCCATCTGTCTAGAAAGGGCAAGGGGATCTTTGGCAACAGGCTGGCCAACCTGGTGAGGCGGGCTTTAAACTGAATGACTCGGGGGGTGGGGTCCAAAATGGCAATACTTATGCCATTGCAATTGACTGGGGAATAAGCAAGGACAATCAGGGCAGCAACAAAGGTTTCTTACCTGCCTCCCAAAATGA